>CAUYUJ010014892.1:325125-335207 GCA_963575745.1 Prorocentrum cordatum
CCTACTACCACTACTACTACTACTACTACTACTACTACTACTACTACTACTACTACTACGACTACTACAACTTGAGAGAAGAAAAAAAAACCTCAATAATACGGCTACGGCTGCGGCTACGGCTACGACTACGACTACGACTACGACGATGACGACGACGACGCCGACTACGACGACGACGACTACGACGACGACGACGACGACGACGCCTACTGCTACTACTACTATTACTACTACTGCTACTACTACTACTACTACTACTACTACTACTACTACTACGACTACTACGACGACGACGACTACTACTACTACTACTACTACTACTACTACTGCTACTACTACTACTACTACTACTACTACTACTACTACTACTACTACTACTACAATACTGCACCACCGATCGCAGCCCCATCTTTCTCCTGCGCCGTTTCCTGATCATCCATCCCTACTGCTTATCCGCCAACTTGCCCCCTCGCACGTTGAGGCGTGGAAGAATGTCAAGGGATCCGCCCCCGCAAACTCGTGTGCGTATCATCCCCTTCTTTCCGAGGCCACTTCCCTCGTGCCCGCTCGAGAATGGTGCATCTTCAGCATGGCAACTACTGCCTAAACCCCCATTGCACGCGTGCCCGCTCGAGGTTCGTGCACCACCGCATGGCAGCTAACGCCTGAACCCCATTCCACGCGCACCCGCTCGAGGATGGTGCACTGCCCGCATGGCAGCTTACGCCAGAACCAGCATTCCATGCACGCCCGCCCGAGGATTGACCACTTCCCGCGTGACTGCCAACTCCTGGATCCCTCATCCCGCGCGCGCACTTCCCGTCCTCCCAGGCGCTGCTCCCAAGCGCTGTGGGGCCCCCCAAACCACGACGCCCCGCGGAAAAACGACGGATCTACGCCACGAGCCTCCGAGACGGCCCCCGCATGCAGCCAAGGGTACCAAGATAGCCCAACATGCCTCGAAGACGGCACATGGCCCCAAGGCGGCCGACCGTTCGTTCAAGACGGCCCATGATGCATCCAAGAGGGCCCCAATGGGCCACAAGAAGACCTCCAGCAAAGTCCGAAGACGCCAACATACTTGCTCCCCCCTGGGGTTTGGGATGGTGCTCGCAGTCTCGCTGGTTCGGGCTGTCGTCAACTCAAGATGGCTCAGGAGGACACCACGATGACCTAGGAGGCATCCGAAACGGCCACAAGACGGCCCACGAGGGCCTCCAATGGGACCCAAGACTGCCCTCAGAAGGCCCTTCGGCGGCCCAAGACTGCGCCAAGACGGTCAGACGACGGACCCTAGACACCCACCATACGGCCAAGAGGGCCCCAAGGCGGCCCAAGAGAGCCCCAAGCCAGCTTAAGAGGGCCCCAAGAAGGCCCGAGGGGGCCCCAAGGGACCCAAGACTGCATCACACGAGGCCAAGGCAGACCCAAGACGATCGAAACGAGTTGCATCCTCATCCGCATCCTCCTCATCCTCCTCCTCCGCATACTCCTCTTCCTCCTCATACTCATCCTCATCCTCGTCCTCCTCCTCCTCATCATCAGCATCATCATCATCATCATCATCATCATCATCATCAGCATCATCATCATCATCATCATCATCATCATCATCATCATCATCATCATCATCATCATCATCATCATCATCACCATCGTCATCGTCATCGTCATCAGCATCGTCATCATCGTAATCCACATCATCATCAGCATCATCATCAGCATCATCATCATCACCATCATCATCATCATCATCCTCGTCTTCATCAGCCTCCTCCGCCTCGTCCTCCTCCTCCTCCTCCTCCTCATTATCATCAACATCGTCATCGGCATCGTCGTCATCATCATCACCCTCACCCTCACCCACACCCTCATCATCAGCAGCAGCATCATCATTACAAGTATCATTATCATAATAAGAATGGTTGACGCTTCGCGTATCCCCACCAGCCCATCCAGAATTGATTGCCAGTTTTCGTGGGGCCTCGTTGGAGGCTATCTTGAGCCATGCTCGGCTAGAGGCTGTCGGAGGCTATATTGAGCCATGCTCGGCTATCTTGGGCCATCTTCAGGCTGTCTTGAGGTTTCTTGGAGGTCTGTCGGAGGCGATCTTGAGCCATGGTTGGCTATCTTAGGCCATTTTGAAGGCCATCTTGGGCTATCTAGGGCTCTCTTGGAGCCATCTTGGGCCAAAAAGGACGGGGTGGAGGGTCTTTGGGAGAGGCTGGGAGGCCTCGTGGGGCCATCTTGGGCCCCATGTCTCAAAAAGAGGAGGGCGCCTTAATTCGGACCCCCCCCCCTCGGGGGCTCCCAAACGGCGTCTTGGGGCCGTCTTGGAGCGCTCTTGGGCGCCTCTTGGGCGATCTTGGGGCCGTCTTCGGCCTTCTTGGGCCCCTCGTGGGGCCCTTTTGGGCCATCATGGTACCATCTTGAGGCTTCCAAAGCCCATCGGAAGCGAAAAGGCGAGAATGTCAAAAACATTGGCTTTCCCTCGGTTTTTGAAGGGTTTGGGCATCTTGGAGAGCGCCGTGGAGGGCTCGAAGGGCACTTGGATCCGTCTTGGGGCTGCCTTGGGGCCTCTTAGGGGGTAGGTCGGAGGCTATCTTGACCCATCTTGAAGTTACATGGGCCATCTTGGAGGCCATCTTGCGACTTTGAACGCCTCTTGGAGCAATCTTGGGCCATCTTGGACGCTCTAACGCCTCGCGGCGCGCCCCGTCCAGGCCCAGGGGAGGGTGTAGGGGGAGGGGTTTCAGTGGAAGAGAGAAGAAAAAAACGCGTTATACCACCTAAGCCCAGAGGGCTGGTGGGATTAACATGATCATCACCATGAACATTCACCATCAACATCACCATCAGTATCATCGTCATCATCATCACCATCACCATCACAACCACAACCATCACAATCAGCAGCAACCTCATCATCGTCAGAATCAACGCTATCGTCACCGTCGTCGTCATTGCCATAACCATCGGCATCATCATCATCATCATCATCATCATCATCATCATCATCATCATCATCATCATCATCATCATCATCATCATCATCATCATCATCACCATAATAGTCATTTCCCTTTAATCATCATAATTCTCATGATCCTCATCACGGCTCGCCCAAGCCTGGAGACACGACATGTCGCACGGGAGGGCCTCCCGTGCCTCCTCGAACAGTCGCCACCCAGAGTGCTGGGCGGGACTTTCCGCAGGCAGCTGGATGAACAACTCCCACCTGTCGCCGGGGTGGGCGCTGGGCCTTTTTATGTCTTCAGCGCAAAATCTACAGTAGCTGTCGGTCATGTGCCAGCTCACGCGACCCCCCGAAAATCGCTGACTGAGCGCAAGGTCCGCTAATCAGCTCAACGTCTATAGTGGAGTCGACGCGCAGTGTAGTGTCAGCATGCGGCCTGAGGCTCCTCAACCCCAGGCCGTGGCTTCTAAACGGCGGACAAGCACAAGAAGGCGCGGCCACAGACAGTTTATTTAAAAAAAACTCGGGCCGCCGGCGATTGCTGCAACTGACACCACACATGAAGAGAAGTCCCTCCCAACCGTGTGAGCCTCATCTGCCGCTAGCGCACCAGCTCGTCCTTCTCCTCGTCCCCCTCCACCTGCTCCCTCTCGCACCCGATCCTCCGGCCGGTCGGCAGGGCCCGGCTGGCGACCATGTGGACTGCCACGCAGACTTCTTACGGGGACAGGGAAAAAGTAATCAGGAGGAGAAAAAACACAAAGACACAATTAATCGTCGATTCCCCAGAAAATATGGGAAAGTATGGGCAGTGGGGGGGAAAACAGACACCCAGAAAACACGGGAAAATATGGAGGATATTTTTATGTGTGTGTATTTGTTTGTGTCCTGGGGCCCCTTCAAGTAACGAATACCACTTTCAATAAAACCTCCAGCATACCTCTCTCGAAGCAGTGCGCGAATTAGCTGGAAGCGTCTCGAACGCACAGGGAAGAACGCTCGATTCAGGCAGGCTGTACGCTGTCTCCTGGCAAGACGTGAAAATGGACAACTGAATGCAGGCGCGAGATGGATAGAGTTAAAGTGGGCAGGGGGACAAGGGAAGGAGGTAATCAACGATCCCGACTCACAGCGGTATCGCCATCTACGGATTCCACCTGGGTGTGAAACGATGCTCCTGCACCTTTTGCGACTCAGAGGCGAGGGCAACCATCACCGTCCGACGCCACCAGTGACTGAGACAAGCAAGCGGTGACCATGACGCAGCTGGAAACTCGAGCCGCAAACGGTCGCCATGCGTCGTGGTTCCCACCATGTCCCTGCCGTGCTCCCACCAGGTCCGACCCCAGCACGGCCCAGGTCCCAACCAGGTCCCCCCACCAGGTCCAGGTCCCCACCAGGTCCCCCCACCAGGTCCGACCAGGTCCCACCAGGAAGGGAGGAGACGAGGAAAGGGAGAGAGTAGACGCGAGAAGGCCAAGAGGAGGGAATCTTCACGCGGGCCAGCGCTCGCGCGCGCCTTCAGCCCTCATGACTGCCTTCAGCCCTCACTTAAACTGCTGGGGCGCAGAGTGCGGGTGACACAGAGCGGCGTCGGGCATGAGCGCGGCGGCCCCAGCCTCGTTCTCGTGTACATAGACCTCGTCCTCATCGCTTGGTTTCCCACCAACAAAGTAGTACACGCGGTTCAGGCACTGGAAGAAGGCGATGCAGAAGAGGAAAATGGCGAAGCCCGCCAAGTAGATCCCGACAGAGGCGGACGGGTAAGGGTACGCAGATTTCGACGCCAGATCCTTGAAGGTCATGTCAGAGAGCACAGTCCACGTGATCCAAGACAAGAAACCAGTCACGAACGCCACGACGCCGCAGATCATGGTCTGGGTCTTTGCGGCGTCCAGTTTTGGTTTGTTTTTCTTGAGGAACTTGGCCTCCTTGGTGAGCATCACCGGGAATGCGAAGGCAGCGCTGGCGGAGACCAGCTGCAACAGGGCGCAGATGACTCCCACGCTGGCCATGACGGTGTACGCCGAGCAGCGTTGGCTCACAACCTGCGTACAGGCAGGCCACGCGACGCATCCGACCAGTGCGCCCCCTGTTCCCATTTCTTGTGCCATCGTTTTCATGATCGCCACCTTCGAAAGAGCGTGTTCTACCGCTGCTGGCGGAAAACCGGGGGGGGGTCACTACCGGTTCGAACCCCTCCCCCCCCCCCTCCGGAAAACCAGGGGGGGTCACTACCGGTTCGAACCCCCCCCCCCCCCCCCTCCCCCCCCCCAGTTCATCATAAAAGGGGGGGGGGGTCACTACCGGTTCGAACCCCCCCCCCCTTTTCGAACTCGAAAACCGGGGGGGGTCACTACCGGTTCGAACCACCCCACCCCCACCCCCCTCGAAAACCGAGGGGGGGTGCGGACAGTGGTGGGGACGGTGGTGGTGGGGACAGTAGTGAGGGGACAGCGGGACAGTGGTGGGGACAGTGGGACAGTGGCGGGGACGGTAGTGGTGGGGACAATGGTGAGGACAATGGTGGGAACAGTGGGGACAGTGGGACAGTGGTGGGGACAGTGGGACAGTGGTGGGGACGGTAGTGGTGGAGACAATGGTGAGGACAATGGTGGGAACAGTGGGACAGTGGGACAGTGGTGGGGACGGTGGTGGTGTGGACAGTGGTGTGGGGACAGTGGGAATGTGGTGGAAACAGTAGGACAGTGGAGGGTACATTGTTGGTGGGGACAGTGGTGAAGGCGGTGGCGAGGACGGCGGTGGGACAATGGGACAGAGGTACAGTGGGGACAGTGGTGGGGACAGTGGGAACAGTGGGACAGCTCAATGGGACAGCGGAGGAGTCAGTGGGACAGTGGGGACAGTGGGGATAATCGGGCAGTGGTTGGGGCCGTGGAGAAAGTTGGGAGAGTGGAACCGTGGTGGAACAGTGGTGGGGACAGCGGGGACAGTGCGACAGAGGTGGTGGCACTGGTGGGGACAGTAGGGGCGGTGGTGGAACCAGCGGGGACAGTGGTGGTGAGGACAGTGGTGCTGGGAACAGCAGTGGGGGATGTGGTGAGGACGGTGGTAGGGACCGGGAGTCGTTTGCTGGCGGTGCGTGTGGGGAGGGGGGGGTTCGAACCGGTAGTGACCCCACCCTCCGGTTTTCGAGGGGGGGGGGGGGGTCGAACCGGTAGTGACCCCCCCCCCGGCTTCGAGGGGAGGGGGGGGGGGGATTTTTCGGGGAGGGGGGTTTTGCAGGGCGAGAGGGGTGGGGGGGGGAGGGTTCCAGCAGGGGGGGGGGGGGGATTTTCGGAGGGGGGGGGGTGGGACCCCCAGGCTCCGGAGGAAAAGGGTTGCAATTTTCCACAGTCAAGCGGCGGTGGATCACGCTCTCTCCCACCTTCGGATCGAAACCGTTGAAGCCAAGCATCTCATGGCACACGTCCTTTTTGAGCTTGAACCACGACATGCCCCTGCCGAGGTTGTCGCCGATGTGCAGCAGGGAATAACTGCGGTCGAAGGCGAAGCGTTGGGTCATACAGGACTGTGCCACAGCGTACCTCCACGGCAGATGCGGGGCAACGGTCGCCAGTATGCACAGGCCCCCGGCGACGAAGTTGAAAACCATGAGTTTCTCACCAGCGGTCCAAGATACCTTCTCCTTCTTCGTCCCCATCACTGAGGATCCGAAAACACTAAAACCCGGACAAACAGGCGTGGATCTCGCACCCGCGATTCTCGAGGAGCTACGAAATCTTGACCCTGATGTGCTTGAGCCAGAAAAAAGAGGAGGACGAATGGAGGACTGAACTGGGAAATGGTAGAGACGGGAGGGAAGAGCGGGTGTGTGAGGATCAAGAAAAGGGGACGGGGTGATGACCAAACGGGGAAGGGTGAAGGTGACAAAGAAGGATGGCCGATGCGTTCGGAAACTCTCGGGTGTGGTCGGATGGTGATAAACGTGTTTATGTTTTTTTGTTTCAATTTCCCCAGCACAACTCAAGATTCTGGGTGACGACGACGAACATGCTGCTCATGCTGACGACGATGATGATGATGAAACTGGTGGTGATAAAGAGGATGCTGATGATGATGATGGTGATGATGGTGATGATGATGGTTGTGGCGATGACGAGAAGGATGACAAATATGAGGATGATGATGATGATCAGATCGACATTTGCACTTCGAAAAAACCTTCACCGCCGATGCGGGGACGCCGTCAATGTCGTCGGCGTGATCAACCTCGGCGCCGTCACTGACCGCACCGTCGCCGTTGCCATGATCGTCGCCATCGTCGCTACGGCCAAGATCGCGTCTACCGTTGTCGACGTTGCCATGATACCGCGCCCGCCCAAACGGCCGACTCGCACAGAAATGCCCGCTGGGACGCGCCCGGAAGTCAGCGCCACCGCGGCCGCGTCGGTCGCGCAAGATTAGCTGGCCGCTGCGCGCGCGAGAATGCGCGGGCTAGCGCGGCCGCAGATGCACCAGCCAACACCACACACTCATCGCAATCGCCGCCGCATGTTCTTGCAAAACAGGTCACGGGTGGGCGGGTGGGATGATTGCGCGAGCCGTGGAGTTGACAACTGCAAGATCCACAAGTGAATCCCGCCAGCCCTCCGGGCTTAGATGGTATAACGCGTTTTGTTGTCTCTCTTCCACTGAAACCCCTCCCCCTCCCCTTTCCCTTGGGCCTGGACGGGGCGCGCCGCGAGGCGTTAGAGCGTCCAAGATGGCCCAAGATTGCTCCAAGAGGCGTTCAAAGTCGCAAGATGGCCTCCAAGATGGCCCATGTAATTTCAAGATGGGTCAAGATAGCCTCCGACCTACCCCCAAGAGGCCCCAAGACAGCCCCAAGACGGATCCAAGTGCCCTTCGAGCCCTCCACGGCACTCTCCAAGATGCCAAAACCCTTCAAAAAACATTGGGAAAATCCATGTTTTTGGCATTGTCGCCTTTTCGCTTCCGAGGGCTTTAGAAGCCTCGAGATGGCACCATGATGGCCCAAAAGGGCCCAAGAGGGGCCCAAGAAGGCCGCAGACGGCCCCAAGATCGCCCAAGAGGCGCCCAAGAGCGCTCCAAGACGGCCCCAAGACGCCGTTTGAGGGCCTCCGATGGGGGGATCCTCATGAAGGCGCCTCCTCTTTTTGAGACATGGGGCCCAAGATGGCCCCAAGAGGCCTCCCAGCCTCTCCCAAAGACCCTCCACCCCGCCCTTTTTGGCCCAAGATGGTTCCAAGAGAGCCCTAGATAGCCCAAGATGGCCTTCAAAATGGCCTAAGATAGTCAACCATGACTCAAGATAGCCTCCGACATACATCCAAGAGGCCTCAAGCCAGCCTCACGATGGCCCAAGATAGCCGAGCATGGCTCAAGATAGCCTCCGACAGCCTCTAGCCGAGCATGGCTCAAGATAGCCTCCAAGAGGCCTTAAGAAAACTGGCAATCAATTATGGTTGGGCTGGTGGGGGTATTTTTTCCTCGAAGGCGCAAGCGAAAGCGCAGGCGCCGTGGTGAAAGGTCCGGGCCGCGGGCCGATCTAATTACACGCGCGGGCGAGGCAAACTAAGCGGGCGAGCTGCCTAAGCTGCCTGCGCTGACGGCGTGAGGGGAGTTGCAAGTCGAGCGGGCTTCGCGCGAGCCTAATTACACAGCGACCGAGCGCGGGATCAGAACCTACCGCCGGGGAGGCAGCTGGCTGAAGCTGAGCTGGCTGAGCTGACTGCAAGCGGCGAGGGCTGCCTGCTGCACACGTGCGAGACCCAGAAGAACAACCGGGTGAATTGGATCCTGCACGCCAGGAGACGTCGTGACCTGTGCTGTAGGATACAGACCAAACGTCCGCCCAGCGAGGCTGTGCCACCAGACGGTCAAACCCGGGTAGGCAGCGCGCAATCAGGGAAACGGAGTCAGAGGGGTGCAAGCACACTCGGACCCGAAGTGGGTACCGTGGGAAGAAATCACTAGGTACGCGGCAGGACCTTGTCGCCACCGGGCGCCAGGGGTCAGGGCCACAGCAGTGGCTGGGTACGTGCCACGTGGGGGGGTGCGCCAGTGGTGGGGTGCGCCAGTCCTCTCCCCCCAGTCTCTTGCCAGTCCTCCTCCTCCCTTCTCCTCCTCCTCCTCCTCCTCCTCCTCCTCCTCCTCCCTTCCTCCTCCTCCTCCTCCTCCTCCTCCTCGCCTCCTCCTCCTCCTCCTCCTCCTCCTCCTCCTCCTCCTCCTCCTCCTCCTCCTCCTCCTCCGTCCTCCTCCTCCTCCTCCTCCTCCTCCTCCTCCTCCTCCTCCTCCCTCCTCCTCACTCCTCCTCCCCTCCTTCCCCCTCCTCCTCCCTCCCTACCTCCTCCCTCCCTCCCGCCCGCCCGTCCCTCCTCCCTCCCTCCCTCCATCCCTCCCTCCCTCCCTCCCTCCCTCCCTCCCTCCCTCCTCCTCCTCCTCCTCCCTCCTCCTCCTCCTCCTCCTCCTCCTCCCTCCGCCTCACCTCCTCCTCCTCCTCCTCCTCCTCCTCCCTCCTACCTCCTCCTCCTCCTCCGCCCTCCTCCTCCTCCTCCTCCTCCTCCTCCTCCTCTTCTTCAAATTATTATTATTAGTATTATTCTTATTATTATTTTTATTAGTATTATTCCTCCTCCTCGTCTTCTTCTTAGTATTATTATTTGTTTTCTTCTTATTAGTAGTATTAATATTCGTCTCAATCGTCTTCTTAGTATTAGTATTCTTCTTAGTGTTATTAGTATTCTTCAACGTAGTATTATTCGTGTGATTTCTCGTATTGCTATTCGTAGTGTTAGTATTGTTCTTCTTATTCGTAGTATTATTATTATTCGTATGATCAGTCTTCTTCGCCATATTCTGCTTATTATTATTATTAGTAGTATTATTATGATTAATATCATTACTATTCGTATTATGATTATTAATATTATTATTACTATTACTATTATGATTATTAGTATTATTATTACTATTATTATTCGTAGTATTGTTCTTATTAGTATGATTCCTCTTCTTCCTCTTCTGCTTGTTCTTCTTCCTCCTCCTCCTCCTCCTCCTCCTCCTCCTCCTCCTCCTCCGCCTCCGCCTCCGCCTCCGCCTCCTCCTCCTCCTCCTC
>CAUYUJ010014892.1:335307-369406 GCA_963575745.1 Prorocentrum cordatum
GGGGCCTTCGGTGGAGCTCCCTGTGGGGCCACGAAACGTGTGAGGGGTGTGCCGAAATTGGTGGGGGGGCGGCATGCGAACGCAGCCACTGGGGCCTTCGGTGGAGCTCCCTATGGTGCCACGAAACGTGTGAGGGGTGTGCCGAAATGGGTGTGGGGGCGCATGCGAACCCAGTCACTGGGGCCTTCAGTGGAAATCCCCATGGGGCCACGAAACGTGTGAGGGATGTGCCGAAATGGGTGTTGGGGAGGCATACGAACAGGCCACTGGGGCCTTCGGTGGAGCTCCCTATGGGGCCACGAAACGTGTGAGGGGTGTGCCGAAATGGGTGGTGGGGAGGCATGCGGACCCTGCCACTGGGGCCTTCGGTGGAGCTCCCTATGGGGGGGGGGGGCTTGGGGCCGGGGAGGGTCCCGGGGGGGGGTTCCTCGGGGGGGGGGCGCCACTCAGATACGACGCCCCCCCCGCAAGTACTGCACGTAGGGATTCTTTATTGTTTCGGGGCCGCGCCCGAGCCGCCCGAGCCGCCGCCGAGCCGCGCCCGAGCCGCGCCCGAGCCGCGCTCGGACCGCGCCCGAGCCGCGCCCGAGCCACGCCCGAGCCGCGCCCAACAGACCCCCAAGACGGCTCCAAGAGATTGCCCAGATGGTTCACCCGAACGGACATTTCGACCCTTCAGCCCCGAGAGGCTCCCAGGACGCCCCAAGAGGCTCCAGGAAGTCCCCAAGAGGCCCCAAGAGGCCCCCAAGAGGCCCCTAGGAATCCCCAAAAGTCCTCCAAGAGACTCCCAAGAGGCCCCCAGGGTCGCATGGGTCGCCCTCCAGGGTCGGCGGCACCGGCCGTAAGGCCTTCGCAATATAGGTGTTGGGGAGGCATACGAACCAGGCCACTGGGGCCTTCGGTGGAGCTCCCTGTGGGGCCACGAAACGTGTGAGGGGTGTGCCGAAATGGGAGGTGGGGAGGCATGCGGACCCTGCCACTGGGGCCTTCGGTGGAGCTCCCTATGGGGCCACGAAACGTGTGAGCGGTGTGCCGAAATGGGTGGTCGGGAGGCATGCGGACCCTGCCACTGGGGCCTTCGGTGGAGCTCCCTATGGGGCCACGAAACGTGTGAGGGGTGTGCCGAAATGGGAGGTGGGGAAGCATGCGGACCCTGCCACTGGGGCCTTCGGAGGAGCTCCCTATGGGGCCACGAAACGTGTGAGGGGTGTGCCGAAATGGGTGGTGGGGAGGCATGCGGACCCTGCCACTGGGGCCTTCGGTGGAGCTCCCTATGGGGCCACGAAACGTGTGAGAGGTGTGCCGACATGGGTGGTGGGGAGGCATGCGGACCCTGGAGGGAGGAGGGCGAGGAGAAGGAGGAGGAGAAGGAGAAGGAACGCGGGGACCGTCTCTTCAAAACGAGGACCCAACACCACAGGATGGTTGGGAAAAATTGTTTAACAAAAATAAGGGCAGGCCTAACGCATTTTTCTCTTGAAAAAAACAAGAAAGTGTAGAAAACCTACGTTCGCGACGCATGTTTAAAACAAAAAATGGAAACCAAATTAACTAGAACGCAACTTCCACAACTAAAACCACTCCAAAACCTAACTTCCCCGAAACTTACGCTGGAAAAAAACGCTTCACCAAAAATCTACAACTTGCACCGCTCAAGTTATGTAACATTTGGCAGATCATGTTAAGATCTGGAAGATCCAGGCAAGATCTGGAAGATCCAGCTAATATGACACAACTTCCCCTCAATTACCAGAACTTGTTGTAAGCATATCAAGGGCAAAGCGGCCCCGGCGTGCTTTGCGAATTTGGGCCAGCCGCGCTGGCGCGTTTTATAATTTCAAACGGGGCCGCGCCGGCGCGCTTTGCCGTCCCTTCCATTTTTGCAAATCCGCCTGGGCCGCGCCGGCGCGCGCGCAAATCTGGGCCGGCCGCGCCAGCTCTCGCGGACCCCGGGCCCGCCGGAGGCCCACCCGGCTGGCCGCTGGCGGGCCCGCGGGCGGACGCGGCGCTCTCCCCGGAGGGCCCCGGCGGCCCCCTGGCGGGCCCGGGGGGCACCCCGAAATTGTTCTCTAAATCGGCAAAATGATCTCCCCGCCCCCGCCAGATTCTGACATCTTAACTGCGCGCTGGCCTGGCGGGCGGGGCCCCGCCACTTGCTCGGCCCCGATCAAAAAGTTGCAACCGGCAAAACAGCGCCGCGCGCTATGGAATCCGCGGGCGGCCCTGTACGCTACAAGAAGACGCCGGCGCTGCGACCCTGCATTCATGGCCCCCGACACTACGCGCTTATTTCGCGCAGCGCGGCCCTGCGCCTGCGAACCCCAAGCAATGCGGCGCAGCGCAACGCGCCGGGAATGGCCGCGGCAATGATCGCTGCAATGCGACACACTCGCAGCGCGCGTCCTGATCAACCCGCAAATTGACATTGAAATGTTATGTCTACGCTGGGAAAACGACTTCCTACTTGAAACTACTTTGAAACTATTGTTTCCTACTTAAACCTATTATGTACTACTTGCTTCGACGTGGGAAAACTATGTTTCCTATTTTCTTCTATTCCATATTGATCAACATGGCTGGTTGCTGTCTAAGGATTTGTTGTCACAAACCTAGCTAACCATTGGCGGCCCACGCGGGTGGCCCCATCCGTCCTGTCAACCAAAGACGATGCAAAAACCAACGTTTTCGTGTCAGCACGGACACTACGTCGTCAACATTGGAAAACTCGTGGCCGGGATGGGACAGGGCACGCACCCCGTGCGAAGGCCGAAATGTCGCTGTCGCCTCGGCGCCGCGTCCTTTCTCTAGAGGATTGGATTCCCGCCCGGGCGCGGCGCACATGCTCGCCCGCATTCTCGTCGACGCGCGAACGATCGATGTTGTCGCCCTCGCCTCGGCGACGCCTGGGTTTTTCGCCTGATAGTGGACCCGCCTCGACGCGGCGCATATCTACCACTCGCCACTTTTGGCCGCGCGCCTCGCCAAGTTGGGCCGGCCGTGGCGCTCTAGCGCGGGCGCGGCGCATGGTTCCTTCGCCGAAGCGCATGAGAGCGACAGCGGCAGCGGGGCCGCACGAGAGAGGGAGAAGTACCGACCTCGCCCAAACGCCTCGCAGTGCGATTGAAAATGGCAATGCTGTGTCAGTGCGGCGCGTACTTCGTCTGCGCCGCGCCCATCGGAAGCCCTGCCGCTCTCGCAACTGCGCGGCCCGCCGGGCGCTCCCTTCGCCCACCCGTCGGAAGCGGGACTTGCGCGCGGACGCCTTCCGGCTGCGAGCTGGGAGCGCGCTCCAATCCTGACATCAAGCTGTGCCGCAATCCCACCAGCCCTCCGAGCGTAACTGGTTCAGAGCGTTTCTGTCCCTCCCCCCCTTCAGAGCGTGATCCTTCCCCCTTCAGAGCGTGATCCTTCCCCCTTCAGGGCGTTTCTGTCCCTCCCCCCCCTCAGAGCGTGATCCTTCCCCCCTCGGGGAGGGGCCTGCCCCTCCCCCGGCGCCCTCCCCCTGGACCTGGACGGCGCGCCTGGCGACCGATTGGATCGTCCGAGATGGCCCCAGGGGGCTCCAAGAATGAAAGGGCCCTGGGACACACAAATAAATAGACACAAATGACCGGATTCCCCATATGTTCCCATATTTTCTGGTGTTTTGTCCTCCTCCCCACTTCCCATATTTTCCCATATTTTCGGAGGAATCGACGATTAAGTGTGTCTGTGTGCTCTTTCCCCTCCTGAAAGAAGGCCTCAAAGAGCCCGACGATGACCTCCAAGACGGCTCAAGATAGCTCAAGGTGGCCCGAGACAGCCTCCAGCGTGATCCGAGAGGCCCTGAGACCGCCCCCCGGACGGCTCCAAGCGTCCTGCACACACACACACACACACACACACACACACACACACACGCGCACACGCACACGCACACGCACGCACACACGCACACACACACACACACATACACACACACACACACACACACACACACACACACACACACACACACGCACACACACACACACACACACAAGAGAGCACCCACGAGGCCAGCATCGCTCCCAAACCTAAGGGAAACCAGTGGCTGTTTGCTTTCTCGCCTTTTCGCTTCCGATGGCCTCCCGAGGCTTCAAGATGGCTTCAGGATGGCCCAAGAGGGCCCAAGAGAGGCCCAAAGGGGGCTCCAAGACGGCCCCAAGAGCGCACAAGAACCCTGCAAGAGCGAGCCAAAAGGTCTCCAAGAGGCGACTGTGGAAGCTCAAAAACGGCGCCGCTAATTGAGGCGCACCCCTCTTTGATCGATATCCTTCAAAATGGTCCTAAGACAGCCTTCAAGGCCCTCAAGAGGGCCGCAAGATGGCGCCAAAGTGGCACCAAGAGGGCCCCAAGAGGCCTCCAGTAAGCTCCCAAACGTCCCACCAATGAGACCCCAACAGGCTCCCCAGAGCCACCCAAGAGTCCTTACGAACCTCCAACTCATCCTCCTCCATCTCCCTTTCCGCCCCCTCCTGATTACTCCTCGTCCACCTCCCTTGCCTCCCTCCTCCCCCCTCCTCCTCTGCCGCCTCCCCCTGCCCCCCCCCCGAGGAGGGTCAAGCCTCCTCCCCCCCCCCATGCCCTTTAGAGAGAGGCGCGCCGCAGGAGCCGGGGCGCCTCCTCCTCCTCCTCGCCCTCCCTTGGGGGCAGGCCGAACTTCTGCCGGATCACGCGGTCCGCCTCCACCGCAAACTGCGCGGAACGCGCGGGGAGGCGCGGCGCCCCGCCAGCCGCGCACGCACATCGGGCGCACACGTTTACGTAGGCACTGAATGTTTCACAGATCCGTGGATCCTTTTCCTCCTCCTCCTTCTCCTCCTCCTCCTCCTCCTCCTCCTCCTCCTCCTCCTCCTCCTCCTCGTCTTCCTCCTCCTCCTCCTCCTCCTCCCTCCTCCTCTTCCTCTTCCTCCTCCTCCTCCTCTTCCTCCTCCTCGCTCAGGGCTGCTGAGGGACACGCCGTTGCGCCGTACGCAGTGCGTGCAGCAGCTGTGCACTGCAACCGATGTGCCATCCAGGCACGGTTCTGTGGTGCGGTGGCGGATCCAACGTGTGGGCGCCCGGCGACGGTCGTTGCTTTTGTTTTTCTAGCAACGGCGGTCGCTGCCTTGGGGAAACAGGGGGGAACGGAAACGCTGGGGCGGCGTAGGGCACGTCGGGGTGCGGATGCGCTGCGATCGCCATGGTACGGGCGCGAACACGAGCGTGCGGGGGAGGGAATCCAGACCCCCCCCCCACGTAAAATCGTGAATAAGGCGCGTTATGTGTGAGAGCGAACTACAAACAAATTCGATCACTGTCAAGCAGTGTCGAGAGGTGTTCGATTATCACCTAGTTGTGTCGATCACTGTCAATACAAGCGCCAAGTAACGCCTATGAGTGCCAATTAGCGCGTACCGGCGCCTGCTCGTGTCCATTAACGCCTACTAGCGCCGACTAGCGACAACCAGTAACTAAGCAATAGTAGGCCTGAGGCCTCAACGGACGGGGATGACAACGGACCATGCCTGAAATGACCACCACTCATATAACGTTCCTGTGACCCTGGACGCAACAAATTCGTGGCGCTCTCGGGGAAGGTCACCAAGAGCTCGGATCGCAGAAGCCCGAAGCACCTCGACAATGGGCGTCTCGTGTTTTGATGCGCACCCCCTGGCGGGAGAGCGCAACGGCCCGACGAGCGGTCCACATGGGCAACACACATCGGCGTGAAAGCCGCGGGGCCCGCATTTGGAAGGCGCGCCGCTGGACCCCTCGGAAAAAAAGGGCGGGGTCCAGCACCCAGTTTTCACCTTTTTCCTCTTTTTCCCAATCCGTCGCCAAGGGACACCGCGACTTCATGATCCGTCGTCCCGCCCACTCCCCCTCCAACCCCCTCCTCCTCCTCCTCCTCCTCCTCCTCCTCCTCCTCCTCCTCCTCCTCCTCCTCCCCCTCCTCCTCCTCCTCTTCCTCCTCCTCTTCCTCCTCCTCCTCCTCCTCTTCATCCTCCCTCTGGACCAAGAAATACCCTTCCCTTCCCGTTGGCCTCGCCACCCGCGTCTCCAGACCTGAACACCCGAACCCCACCACCCCCTTGCCGAACCCTGGACCCATTCGAAACCCTCACTCTCTCATCCGTCTATCAATTTAGCCCGGAGGCCTTGAGCGGCCACGCGGCCGAAAGTATATCGAACTCCCGAACACTCACGATCCCGGCGCCCGCAAACAGATCGTGCACACCCCGTTTCATGCCCCCGGCGATCCCATGCAAGAAAAAAACGCCACGCGGTACGCATCGACTTCTCCGGCCGCCCACGGTCCTTTTTTCGAAAAAAATAAAAATGGATGGCCATCGGCTGATCTTCACAGCGGTCCTACACTCATCATTCGATGCGAAAAATAATGTCGGCGCATATCTGCTGACCTTCGCACCCATCCGGCCCTCACGATCCCTTGTTGAATAAACCACTTGGTCAACATTGGCTGACCTTCGCAGCGCGCTGCCAGGTCTCCCAAACGTTCCCAGGCGCTCTCGGACGCTGCGCTCGCTCACCGAGCGCTCCCACGCTCGCCGTCGCCACCAGCAGCAACAGCATCCATATCCTCATGTTCACCGTCCTCGGCGCCGCAAGAGGCGACAAAAGCAGATGAATCGGGACGCGCTGGCGCGCTCAGATTTTTGAGAGGAGTGGCAGGACCCATGTACGCCCCAAGATCGCCCCGAGACAGCCCAACTGCGTCCCGAAGGTGCAGATGATGCACGACCGCGAGGGCACGATAAGAGGACAGGTCGATATTGTGGGAAGGGCCCGGGGCGGGATGAATGATCTGCTGCAGCCGCTGCGGTGGGCACGAATCCTGACCTGAACACTCGAACACTGCCACTCTGACCCTAACACCCAATCGCCTTCACCCAAACATTCTAAACTTGCCACCCTAATGCAGACATCCGGACCCTAGCACCAAACCCCATACACACCATCCCCAACACCCGAACCCTAAAACCAAAACCCTAGCACACCAGCCCAAGCACCCAACCCTTAAGCCTACCGTTCTAACCCTAACTCTAACACCCGAACCCTAACATCCCGACCCGAACCGTAGCACCCGAAGATTCATACCGCCCCAAAACCAGCCCCCGGCCACGACCCTGCCCTCCATCCTGCAAAAACCAATGTGATGGACACATGTTGATTTCAACAACGACCCAAGAATCTCCATACGATAGGAAAACTGCGATTTGGCGCACACCTGCTGATCTTCACACCTACCCAACCTTCACGATCCACTGCAAAACAGACCATGTGGTGGACATCGGCTGATCTCCACGACGACCCAGCCCTTACCATGCTATACAAAAACAATTCGGTGAACATCTGCTGATTTTCACGCCCACCCAACCCGCAACATTCCTTGCGAAACAAATTAACAGTTGGTGGACACCAGCTGGTCTTCACAGCGACCCACGCTCACCAACCTAAACGAAAATAAATGGCAGTGCACAGCTGCGAATCTTCACACACACACACACACACACACCCTCACGGACGTCTGCCACAATTGCGGTGAACATCTGCGGATCACCCCACTTTCACCATCCTGTGCCAAAATGCGATGCGGCGCACACCTGCTGATCTTCTGAGTGGCCCCTGACGTCCTAAGGGTTTCCACGCGCTCCCACACGCTCCCAGGTGGGCGTGTTTCTCCCAACCATCCTGTAGTGTTCGGTCCCCGTTTTGAAAAGACGGCGCCCCACGTCTCCTCTCCTCTCCTCTCCTCCTTCCTCCTGCTCCTCCTCCCACACTTGCCTCCGCCCCTTGCATCGCCACCATGTCAGCGCACCCAACACGGCGCTTCGTGGCCCAATAGGGAGCTCCACCGAAGGACCCAAGATCTGTGATCACATGCGCCCCGCGCCACCCAATACAGCGTTCCGTGGCCCTGTGAGGAGCTCCGCCGAAGGCCCGACCGGCTGTGATCCCATGCGTCCCGGACCACTCAGTACGGCGCTCCCTGGCGCCATAGGGAACTCCACCGACAACCCCCACGGCTGCGATCGCAGTCGTCCCGCGCCACCCAGTGCGGCGCCTCGTGGCCCCATACGTAGGGGGCTGCACCGAAGGCACCAGCGGCTGTGCTCACACGCGCCCCGCGCCGCCTCACACGGCGCTCCGTGGCCCCATAGGGACCTCCACTAAAAGGCCCCCACCGGCTGCGACCACGCGCGGCCCACGCCGCCCACTGCGGCGCTGCGCGGCCCCATGAGGATCTCCAGAGACAGCCAGTGGCTGTGATCACGTGCGTCCCGCGCCACCCCGTGCGGCGCTTCGCGGCCCCAGGAGGGAGCTCCACCGAAGGCCCACTGGCTGTGATCACGTGCGTCTCCCCCACGCCCACTTCGGCACGCCCCTCACGCGCACCGCTGCCCCATGCGGAGTTCCACCGAGGGCCCCAATGGCGACGCTCGCATGCGTCCCCCCCGACCATGCCGGCGTGTAGAGGGACATGTCCGACTTATATGTAGTGGGGAAGGTGTCCACGTCGAGATGAAAAAAAACTGAAGTTTCCCCAGTGATGGGTGGGAAGAAAGCTCAACGATCAACGATGCTGTAGCAGGCTGGAGAACTGAAGGCGAGGGAGGCGGAAGACGACGACGAGAGAGAGAGTCGAGACATGGTCACGAGACGTAACGACTTACGAACTGCCGTCTGACACCGCGGAGGTCCTTCCGACTTGAACGATCGCAGCTTCGCAGCACTTCGCACGGATCCTCGGACGACGGTCGACTGCGGGCCACAGGCGGCGATCGACCTTCACCCGCGCCGGGGTCGCCGCGGAGTTGACACGGCGCGACCCTGCAGTACATCCGAAACATGGCCACAAGAATCAGGGGGACGTAAGACCTGGGTACAGGGGATTCGGAAATCCCCGACGAGGTCGTCAAAAAAATGACGAGGCCGAGCCTGCATTTTGACGAGGTCTCCCGCTGCAGACATCCCACGAAACTCCTCCTCGTCAAAATCCGAGGCGCGGTCGTCAAAAAACGATGGCGAACCCGAGTCCTGGCAAACCCGGGTCTTACGCTCCCCCGAAAGAACGTGGGCCAAGAGCATGAGCCCCTCCGCCGAAAACTACAAAAGACAACGCGCCCTCCAAGGTGGAGAGCCCTGGCACGAAGAACACAGGGATAACCCCTCCAAAACTAGGGATGATCTTATGGCAAGTTCGTGCGGCGCGCAAAAAAAATTGACACCGCGCCGATCGTTCAAAACTTGAATAGATCCCGGCCCCGATTATTCAGATCTGCACTCCGTCGGCTGCTGCGGTGTCGCCGTGTCCACCGGAGCTTCTGCGTCGCAGAGTCCAACTTCGAACGCCTTCGACGGCGCCGCGGGCGCGCCGACGCCGCATGAACCTACCGTAACCGTGCTTCGGGAGCGGCCAAGAGAGGGGTGTCCAAGAGGGGGGATGCAAATCATGACCGGCGGCATGTGCGCGGCCCAGCGGGGTAGCCAGGGACGTAATGAAATCAGAAGAGGCGCCATGAAATCTGGGGACATATCATGGCCCCCGCCATGAGATCCACCCCCCCTAGTCATCACCCCGCTCTTTTCCGCCCCCGAGTGCTGCCAGCTGTGGTGGAAAAAACGGGAAACCCCATGTAAAGGGGCCCTGGGACACACAAATAAATACACACAAATAACAGGATTCCCCATATTTTCCCATATTTTCTGGGTTTTTGTCTTCCCCCCCACTTCCCGTATTTTCCCATATTTTCTTGGGGATCGAGGATTAATTGTGTCTGTGTGTTTCTTTCCCTCCTGACCCATGGGAGCGCAGCACGTGCAGCTGCAGGCCCGCTCGGCGGGCGATCCCGCCCGAGCCCGGCCCTGCCCTCGGCCGCAGCAGAGCCTGCCGCCCAGAGGTCGTGCGAGGGATGCGACCGCCCGCGGCCCGGTGTGTGAGCCGAGGGAGCAGCGCGAAGAGTGTGCAGCGATTGGGTGGGCACGTGGGCCCCCTCCTCCTGCTCCATCCCACCAGCTCCTCGCCGCCATCATTCTCTCACCACCATCACCATCACCACCATATCACCATCAACCATCACCAGCATCAACCATCACCATCACCACCACCCGCCTCGTCATCTCCACCACTACCACCCCCACCACCACCACCACCACCACCGTCACCACCGTCACCACGATCACCATCACGACCACCATCCCTTGCCGTCGCTCGGACGTCCATTTCCCGCGTTTGTTTCGATTTCGTGCGCGTTTTTTGTTGCTCGATGGTCCAGGATGGTCCTCGATGGTTCTCGCCGAGAAAAGATGCACACGTCCGAGCGATGCCAAAATCCTCAACATCGCCACCACCATCACGACCAACCACCACCATCGGCCATCACCACCACCACCACCACCACCACCACCGCCCTCACCCTCACCGCCCGCCCCGCCCAGCGACGGCGCCAGGACGGACCCGGCCGCGGGCGGCCCCCCCCTCGCCTGCTGCACCGCCTCCGACTTGGGGTTGTTCTTCTGCGCGCGCAGCCGCCGCGCCGCACGCCGGAAGCGCCGGGCCGCCGGGCCCCCCCCCGCCGCCGCGGGCTCCTGGCATGAAGAGCCCTGCCCCACAGAGCCTTGCCAGAGAACCCGAAAGTGCGGAGCTTACTCAAGACGAGGGTTGCTGGTGGTTGTCGGCCTTGGTAGGCCCTCGCCTGGCTCTGGGTCCGTCAAAAGACGATCCGGGACGGAAAACTGGTCCCGGGGAAGGGGGCCAGAGCTCGGGCCCCGCATGAAAAAATCAACACATCGGAGGTCTGGGGAAGTCATGGAGGGCTTTCGCTCACTGTTGCCGATGGAACGCCCCGCCAGTGTGCTCGCCCCGCTGATGGCCCATTCATGCCCCGCAGATGACGAGCTCATGCTCCGCTAATGGGCCACCCAGAGCCCAACGAATGGCCTCGTGATGGCCCGCCAATGAGATTGGCCCACGACTGTCATGTACGTGAACAGACATTTACACACACGTCGACACACATATATATATATATATATATATGTATATATATATATATGCAAGACTGCATTGGCGTTTCGCGCCATGCACCTTGGTCCTTGCGGCTTTGCTTATGTTGGTCGTTCGGGCCATCCCTAGTGGCCTTGGAAATTTGGCCCCTTCCGTGCGGCGGTTTTCGAAAATCTTCGAAAAATCGGGCGGCCCGTGGCCCTTCCCGGGCCTCCGGGGTCCTCCTCGCCTAGATGGTTGATTGAACAACGTCTGCCTCCACTGACATGCCGTCCGTGGATTGGCGTTGTCTGACCTACTTGCGGGGGGGTGGACCCACAGGCCCCACAAGCCTACTACTCTCAGGCCAGAAGAGGTGGCCGCGTGGATCGACGGCCACCGCGCGGTCTACCTGGACGACGCGCCCGTCGAGGTCCTCGCGCGGACCGGACTCGACGACGGCCCCCGCATCCAGGCGACTGCAGCGTGGGCTGCGACTGCACAGTACATTCAGACCCCGCGGTATCATGGAAGCGGGCTGGCCATGCATGCGACGGAACAGCTCCTCCCGGTGTTTGCCACGAGCTCGGCGAACGAGGGTTGCGGGCGGCGCGCCCAGCCAGCGGCGCCTGGGATGGCGCCGCCAGCGTGCGCGCACTGCACGGGAGCGGGAGCCGAGACGACCTCTTCCGCGCGGCGCCCCCCGCGGGCACGGCCCTCGGCCTCCACGCCCCCGGCCACCGAGTCGGAGGCCGCCCGAGTGGGGGCAACGGCCTCCGCCGCCTGCGAGAGCGCCCGCGGCCAAGAGGCGCCGCGCGAGTGGCAAGAAGGCGGCCAGCCGTCGCTGCTATGACAGGCTCGAACAGCGGCGGGAAGGCGAAGGCTGTCAAGGAACTGGCCCGCCAAGGGCCCCCTGCAGCAGCTGCCCGCAGGTCGCTCCGGAAGCTTTGCGGCGACAGGGCTACCCGTCCCAAACCAGGCGCCGGCTTCGCGGCGGCTTCGCGGCGGCACTCGGGCGCGGAGGGCCCCGAGGGCAGCCAAGTCTAAGGTTGCTGCAGCGAAGATACCCAGGGTTTCTCCGTCAGCCGCCGTTTTTCTGCTGGTTGGCTGGTTGTTCGATTGGCGGGCTGGCTGGCTTGCCCGCCGATTTGTCGGGGGGGGCGGTAGCGTCGACGTGCCCGAAAACAGGCGGCCCCGCTCGCGGGGTAGGCGATTGTTCGGACTCTGACTAACGATGTCCAGCTTTCGACCCGCGCGCGCAGCGGGCTGCCGAACGCAGCAAAGCATGCATTGCATAACCCGTGACCCAGACTTCACTGCGGGGCGGCTGGCAGGTTTACCTGGCGGCCCCGTCGTCGAACTGCGGCCCCCGGCTTCGCGTCTCGGATGCTCGCCCGGCGGGGGCGGAAGAAAATGCCCAGGCGACCCCGCGCCCTGCTGGGGAACCCGCTGCAGGAGAAAGCGAGGGAGGAGGAAGAGGAGGGGGAGCAGGGGGAGGAGGCACAGACGACCCCCCCGCGCGTCGAAGCGCCGCAGGCGCTCGAAGGAGCGCCCCGGGCGTTCCCGCGCACCCCTGGGCCCAGACCCCCGACGTCATGATTTTTTCATGACGCGACCCCCAGAGGTCCGGACCCATTCCCCGGGACCGGCTTTTCATCCTGAGCCGTTTTTTGACGCTCCCGAGGCCCGGTGAGGGCCCCCGGAGGCCGAAAATAAAAGAAAACATCCCGTCATCATTTTTTCATAACTCGAGGGGGTCTGGGGGAAGACCGCGGGAGACGGAGGGGGAGGAGGAGAGGAGAAGGGGAGGACGAACCCCCCGCGCTCCGAGGCGCCGAGGGCGCTCGCAAGCGCTCCCCGGGCGCTCCCGCTCCGTCGGGGAAGGCCGCAAGGGGAGATGGAGGAGGAGGAGGAGGAGGAGGAGGAGGAGGAGGAGGAGGAGGAGGAGGACGAGGAGGAGGACGAGGAGGAGGAGGAGGAGGAGGAGGAGGACGAGGAGGAGGAGGAGGACGAGGAGGAGGAGGAGGAGGAGGAGGAGGAGGACCAGGAGAAGGAGAAAGGGAAGGAAAACGCGCCCCCCCCGCGAGCATCCCGGGGGCTGTCGCGCCGGCCCGCACTCGCGCAGCCCGGGGGCTGTCGAACCGGCCGCACCGGCGGCGCGCCCAGCACAAAAGCCCCAGGACGAGCAATCCGGGTGGGGACTTTCGTTCCGCGCTGGGCACCGGCCACATACACTCCTTCGACTATATGTTCGCAAACCGGGGGGGGTGGGAAAACCGGACCCCCAGGACCCCAGGATTCCGGGCCCCCCCGACACCCCTGCCAAAGGTCCCCCAGCTCGTCCTGGCCCGCCCAGGGGGCCTGGCCGAGTCTTGCAAGCAGACCCCAGGCGGTCAGAGCGGTGATCAGGAGAGGCCGAAGAGAGCCCCAAGACAGCACAAGAGCACTCCAAGGTGGACCCAGATGTCCTCCAGAGGCCCCCAAGACGGCCCAGGAGGCCCTGAACAAAACTCCCAGAACTCAGAAATCGCTTCATTCCCTTCGGGAAACCTGCATTTTCAGCATATTCGCTGATCGGGTCTGCGGCCGAAACAGCCAGAATGGCCTCCGGTAGGTATCGCCCCAAGACGACCCAAGAGACCCCAAGCGAGCCTCTAGACGGCCTGGATGGCCCCAGGACTGCCCAACGAAACCCCAAATGGGCCAAATAGAAACCCAACAGGCCCTCGCAAGGCCCCCCAAGAGAAGCCCAAGGAGGCCCCAATAGGCCATGGAAAACCCGACAATGGGAGGGCCCACGTAGCCCCCGCAAAATCCCTATAGAGGGCCTTATCCCCCCAACACGGCCCAAGATGGCCCCAAGACGGCTCGAGAAGGCCCCGAACCAGCCCACCAGGGCTCCACTCAAGCCCGCACGGCGTTTTCCACCAAACTGACCCGAATCCCGGGTTCGCATCCACATTTCCCAGGAATCGGTTTCGAACCCGGGAGTCGGAAGAATTACTTTTTTTCGCGTGCCCCATTGCGACCCGCTGCAACATGAATCCTCGGCTTGGCATTGCGTTGTACTTTGCGGCGTTGCTTGACATTGCGTCGGTTCGCTTGGCATTCATTCGCGTGGCTTGCCAATTCTTTGCGTCGCGCTCTGGGCCACCTGAGCCACGAGCGGGCCAATGTACGGGCCTACGAAGGCCTTTTCATCCACATTCACTGCCAGACATTTCTGCAAGCGTGCAGGTAACCCTGCGCTCCTGATATTAATCCCCTGGGATAATAATGTTCGGGGTCCAGGAGGGCGCAGCATAATGATGAAAACGATGATGACGATGATGATGATGATGATGATGATGATGATGATGATGATGATGATGATGATGATGATGATGATGATCCAGATGACCCTGGACGTTCACAATAATCTAAGAAGCCCATAGGAATTGGTTTCGGAAAACCATGGGTTTCCTTCTGACATCCTTAGGACCCCTTCGGAAATCCATGGGATCCCTTACGACATCTACAGGAAGGAGGAGGAGGAGCAGGACGAGGAAGACGAGGAACACCAGGACCACTTTTCCAAAAAGACAGTCGACTCAGGACCTCAATTTTCATTAATACAACTCAACTATTTGTTAATCATTTTCAATGGCACATGTGTGGGAGAACATGGCGGCCCGTTTGCGGAGATAACAAAAACATACGGGATAAGAAAGCTCGGGGCGGGAGCGCAAGGAGGAGGAGTGAAAAGATCCCTTCGGAAATCCATGGGATGCCTTAGGATATCCATAAGATTCCTTAGGACATCCATCGGATCCCTTAGAAAATCCATAGGAGTCCTCCAGAAATCCAAAGGACTCCTTCGGAAATCCATAGGACTCCTTCGGAAACCCATAAGATTCCTTAGGACATCCATGGGAATCCTTGGGAAATCCATGGGAATCCTTGAGACTCAACATGAGAAGATACCAACTTCGATTCGCAACGCTCCACCACGATAATCAAGTTCAGCCTTGCCGCCCCGCTTCCCCGACCAAATCTGCATTGGCTGGGGATTATCAATTCTCAGGGGTTAAGGGAGGGGGTCATGATTATCAGGGGGATGCGGCTCGCCGTTGGCTTCTGGACAGCGCTCCTCTGTTCGGCGCAACCAAAAGTCTTTGCCGTCCACTGAGGGCGCCATTTCTTTCCCTCCTCCTGCTCCTCTTCTGCGTCGTCCTCCTCCTCCTCCTCCTCCTCCTCCTCCTCCTCCTCCTCCTCCTCCTCCTCCTCTTCCTGCCGCTCCACCACTCGTCCTCCCCCTTATCCGCTTCCCTCTCCTCGCTCCCC
This sequence comes from Prorocentrum cordatum, assembly GCA_963575745.1. NCBI lineage: Eukaryota > Dinophyceae > Prorocentrales > Prorocentraceae > Prorocentrum > Prorocentrum cordatum. The sequence continues at coordinate 350,642 of CAUYUJ010014892.1, forward strand.
GAGATTCCCTCCCTCCTATCCTTCGCCCTCCACCCGGCGCCTTTCGGGAGCCCCCCGAGGCCTGGGAAGGGCCACGGACCGCCCGAACTTCACAAGACTTCCGAAAACCACCGCACGGAAGAGGCCAAATGTCCAAGGCCACTAGGGATGGCGCGAACGACCAACATTAGCAAAGCCTCAAGGACCAAGGTGCATGGCGCGAAGCGCCAATGCAGAGTTGTGCATATAAACTTCTATATATATATATATATACACACATATATAGATATATATATATATATATATACAGACATATATAGATGCCAACCATGTCGGCGTGTGAGGAGCTTGTCCATTCGAGTCGTCGTCTCCGGCCATCGTTAGTCGTCGTCTCTGTCGTCCCGTTTCCCTGCGCCCCTCCTTTCCCTGGGCCTGTCGCCGCTCCCCCCCCCCTTTCCCTGGGCCCTCCTCCTCAAGCGCTGGGCCCGTCGCCGCCACCCCCCTTCTCTGGGCCCTCGTCCTCAAGCGCGGCAGCCAAAGCGGAATTGAGCAACGTCGTAATTGACTCGAAGGGAAGCCCCTTGCCTTTGATCCCTCGTCCACCGGGAGGGGGGGGGTCCAGGGAGGGGGGATCTCGAGGGGGGTCCCGGACTCCCCACGAGAGGCTCCCCAGGAGGAACCAAGAGGCCCAAGAGGCCCCAAAGAGGCCCCAAAAAGGCCCCAAAGAGGCCCCCAAGAAGCCCCGAGAGGCCCCGAAGAGGCTCCCAAGAGGCCCCAAACAGGCTCCCAAGAGGCCCATAAACTGTTCCCCAGAGGCACCCGAGAGCGTTCGAAGAGACCCCAAGAAGCATCCATGAGGGCTCTGATCCTTGTCAGCGTCGTCGTCGTCGCGCCACCGCCGTTGTCGTCGTTCCCCCTCAGGGTCGGCGGCACCGGCCGTAAGGCCTTCGCAACGCACACACACACACACACACACACACACACACACACTTGTGCGTTTAGAAATATATATATATATATATATATATATATACACACACACATATACATATACACGCATGTACATACTGGCACTGATTCACAAGTCAAACCAAAATGCGCTTCAGGAAGTCCTGCTAAGAGGAATCACTGATGTCAACTCGCAAGAGAGCGGGTGCAAAGCCACATGGTCTCCACGCAGTCGTTCAAGCCGGCGGCGCCGCTCGGGACTCGAGCTGACGACGCCAGTGTCTGGCACCCAAGGGGTCTCCCACATTGGCCCTCCTGCTGTACTCCCTCCTCCTCCACCTCCACCTCAAACGCCATGTCCGCCACACTCCTCCTCCGCATCCTCAAACGCATTGTACGCCACTCATCCTCCTCCTCCCCCTCCTCCTCTCCCTCCTCACCCACGAATCATCAGCCTCCTCCTTATCCTCTTCCTTGTCCCGTTTCTTGTCTTCTTCCAGCTCCTCCAACTCATCCTCTTTCTGCTCACCCTCATCCGTATTACGTTTGTTTACACTATCCGTATCTACCGTATACTCAGTATGCTCTCAAGCTCATACTCCTTCTCCACTGCATCATTGTCATCGTTATCCCCGACAGCATCCCCGGTGTGTCCTTCTCGTCACCAATAGCCGTACATGTTTCGTTTAACGTCATCGGCATCAACATCACCACCAACATCATCAGCAGCACCATCATCATCAGCATAATCGTCGTCGTCATCATCATCAGCATCAGCATCATCATGACCATCGTCATCGGCATCGTCATCGTCATCGACATCGAAAGCGTCATTATCATCATCAGCAGCAGCATCATCAGTATCATCATCATCACCATCATCATCATCCTCGTGCAACTCAATAGCAGCCACAATCATCATCAACCTCAACATCAACATCCTGCTCATCGTCATCTTCAGCAGCAGCACTTCCATCAGCATCCTCACCCTCTCCAACATACTCATCAGCAACAACAGCCTCAACGTCCCCTATCTGCATATTCATCTTCTTCATCATCAGCATCACAATCAGCATCGTCATCATCACCATCATCACCCGCAACAGCAGCATACTCATCATCAGCAGCACAATCGTCATCATCAACAGCATCATCCTACGCAATTGCTCCCACCCAAATCCTTCTTCCGTTGACAACTCCCACTGCTGCCTCCTCATGCCCCTCCCCCTGCCAGCAGGACCTCGGCGGTCTGTATCAGGTCCATGCAATACTCGTGGTCCAGGCGCTTGTGGTCCTGCGGAAGGCCCCTGGCCCCTGGTCGCTGCCTTCTCCAGGAAGGCTCACGAACCGAACCAAACCGGCCGAACCGAACCGGGCAGAACCGAACCGGCACGAACCGCACGTTTTGTCAACAAGAACCGAACCGAACCGGAACCGAATGAGACCCAATTTCGAACCAAACCGACCCGAACCGGAGAAGTTTTCCCCCCCCGTATAGGAGGGCGCCTACTGTATCGGGTGCGTCCAAAGGGGGGCGTCCAAGAGGGGGGTCTCGTATCACTGCCTTTGGCAGGCGCGGGGCCTGGGGGATCCAACCCGCTCTAACCCCCTCTCCTGGCCGCCCCAAAATACTTGTCCCCAACCATCCTCTGGTGTTGGGTCCTCGTTTTGATGAGACGGCGCCCCGCGCTCTCATCCTCCTCCTCTCCTCTCCTCCCCTTCTCCCTCGCCCCTGGCGCCCAACGCAGCACTTCGCGACCCCATACGGAGCTCCACCGAAGACCCCACTGGCAGGGCTCGCATGGCAGCCCCGCCCCATTTCGGCACACCCCTCACACGTTTCGTGGTGGCCCCATAGGGAACTCCACCCAAAGCCCCAATGGTGGGGGTTCGCATGGCGGCCCCTTTCCTTTTGGGCGCAGTTCTCAAACGATTCATGGCCACACAGGGATCTCCACCGACGGTTCCAGTGGCAGGCACGATTCGCATGGCGGCCCCACCCCATGTGTACACAACCCTCACGCGCTTCGTGGCCCCATACGGAGCTCCACCGAAGGCCCCACTGGCACGGGTCGCATGGCGGCCCCGCCCCATGTCGGCACGCCCCTCACACGCTTCGTGGCCCCATAGGGAGCTCCACCCAAAGCCCCAGCGGCAGGGTTCGCATTTGATTCCCTGCCCATGTCGGCACACCCCTCACACGCTTCGTGGCCCCATAGGGAGCTCCACCGAAGGCCCCAGTGGCAGGGTTCGCATGGCGGCCCCGCCCCATTTCGGCACACCCCTCACACGTTTCGTGGCTCCGTAGGGAACTCCACCGAAAACCCCAAGTTCGCATGGCGGCCCCGCCCAATTTCGACAACCCCATAGGGAACTCCACCGAAGGTTTTATTCATAATGCGGTACCCCCAGTTGCAAATGGTTGGGCCCTTGCCTGGATACTTTTCCAGCTTCCGCAACAAAATCAGACGGCGGTCGAGCAACGGCGGGGCGCGCCTGGGCACAGCGGGGCAACAGAGTGAGCGCGCGCGACGGGCAAGGCCAGAGAGCCCGAAAGGACGAGGAGCCACACTCGGACCATGTAAGTGTTCGTGTGCGCGCCGAAGTGCAAGTCTCCTAATAGTGCGGGGCGAGCATCTGGGCAAGGCCGGGCCCATCCCGCGCCCAGGAACGTGTGCACGCCGACCCTGGGCCGCCTGGGCCCAAGAGGGGGCCGGAATCGGCGAGGTGGTCGGCGGGCGTCCCTAGAGGTGGGCCTGCATGTGAGCCTCTGGGGACCTCCACGAACGAACGAAAGAAGCCGCGCCTACACGCCGCATTGACAAACCAAGCAACAACATATGCGATAGGGAAGAATGCAGGGCTCAAGCGCATAGTTGCGCGGGCATCGCTGGGCCTCGGATAGCAGAGCACCACATGCTTGCCGGTGCAGCGGGAAGGTGGACGGCAAAGCATCGGCAAAGCACCAGGCCCCGCCTCTGTGGACCTCAACGGTCCTTTCATAAAACGTGAGTTCGACCCGATTGCATCCAGATTTCGATACAATTTCGTTCACACTCGTCCAGGCGTCAAAATCTGGGCGAAATCCCCAGACCGCCAAGAATTGTTGGGACCCTTCGAGGCGCCCAGGAAGGACCACACAACGCCTCACGATCCTCTGGGGGCCGCGGCGAGGTGCAAGCATCAGGTCGGGCATGTCCCCCACCGAGCGGACTTTGGACGAATAGTTGACGGCCCCGACGGAAGGACCCCACATGAGCATCTGTTCGGTTTGCCCTGAGCGAGCCCTTCCCTCCTCCCCCTGGCGGACAACCTCCTGTCGCCCTTTGCTCTGCCCTCTCCTCCTCCTCTCCCTCCTCCTCCTCCTCCTTTTCCTCCTCCTCCTCCTCCTCCTCCACCTCCTCCTCCTCTGTCTATTGTTCCTTTTCCTCCTTCTCCTCCTTCCATTAATCCTCCTCCTCCTCATCCTCCTCCTTCTTTTCCCCCTCCTCATCATCACCCTCTCCCTACCCCCCTACCCCTTCCCCGTCCTCAACCTTCCCTTGCTTCTTCTCCATGTGCTCCCCCACTTCCCCCTGGTCGGGGCAAGCAAATCGATGTTCCTCGGCGCCGTCGCCGCCTCGGCCAGCGTGCGCGCGTTCGCCGACGGCTGGTTCGCGAAGCCTTTGGGGCAGCCCCGCGGGCCATGCCTTTGGGACAACCCCGTGCTCTGTGCAACTCGCAAGAAACATGCTTATGCTTTCACTGGGAATCTCGACGAACATTGGAAATGCAAAAAAAAATCCGGGCGAAGGACCCAACCATACGCAAGTGTGAGAACCGCAGGGCAACTGGGACGAAGCAAAGGGAATTCCCAATGGGGGCACGAACCGTGTCACGGGCGCGCCAAAATGGGGCGGGGCCGCCATGCGAACCCTGCCACTACGGCCTTCGGTGGAGCCCCCTATACGACCACGAACCGTGTGAGGGGTGCGCCAAAATGGCGCGGGGCCGCCATGCGACCCGTGCCAAGAGGGCCTTCGGTGGAACTCCTTGTGAGGCTACGAACCGTGTGAAGGGGTGCACCAAAATGGCGCGGGGCCGCCATGCGAACCCTGCCACTACGGCCTTCGGTGGAGCTCCCTACGGGGCCACGAACCGTGTGAGGGGTGCGCCAAAATGGCGCGGGGCCGCCATGCGAACACTGCCACTGGGGCCTTCAGTGGAGGCCTCCATGGGGCCACGAATCTGTGAAGGAGGGGCCAAAATGGCGCGGAGCCGCCATGCGAACCCTGCCACTGGAACTCCCTATGGGGCCAGGAACCATGCGAGGGGTGCGCCACAATGGGGCGGTGCCGCCATGCGAACCCTGCCACTGGGGCCTTCGGTGGAGCTCCCTATGGGGCCACGAAGCGTGTGAGGGTGCGCCCACATGAAACGGGGCCGCCATGCGAACCCTGCCACTGGGGTCTTCGGTGGAGCTCCCTATGGGGCCACGAACCGTGTGAGGGGTGCGCCAAAATGGCGCAGGGCCGCCATGCGAACCCTGCCATTGGGGCCTTCGGTGGAGCTCCCTATGGGGCCACGAACCATGTGAGGGGTGCGCCAAAATGGCGCGGGGCCGCCATGCGAACCCTGCCACTGGGGCCTTCGGTGGAGCTCCCTATGGGGCCACGATCCTCGTGAGGGGTGTGCCGAAATGGCCCGGGGCCACCATGCGAACCCTGCCACTGGGGCCTTCGGTGGAGCTCCCTATGGGGCCACGAAACGCTGTACTGGGTGGGTGAAACGCAAGGAGGAGGGAGGAGGGGGAGGAGGGCGGGAAGGAAGGAACGCGGGGCACCGTCTTTTCAAAACGAGGACCCAACACCACAGGATGGTTGGGAAAAATCGCGTTCATGGCCCTTTATAAACAAGGACGAAGTGCGCGGTTCAAACGACGTACGTGTCCCAATGGGTGCGTGCGAAGCACGTCCCAGAGAGTGCGCGTACTACACGTGTCCCAATGGGTGCGTGCCGGAACATATCCCAGAAGGTGCGCGTGTACTGTACTGTACGTGTTCCAATGGGTGCGTGCGTAGCACGTCCCGAAGGGTGCGCGTACTACACGTGTCTCAATGAGTGCGTGCCCGAGCACGTCCCAGAGGGCGCGCGTGTACTATACTGTGCGTGTCCCAATGGGTGCGTGCGTAGCACGTCCCAAAGGGTGCGCGTACTACACGTGTCCCAGAGGGCGCGTGCCGGAGGAGCACGTCCCAGAGGGCGCGCGTGTACTATACCGTACGTGTCCCAACTGGTGCGTGCAAAGCACGTCCCAAAGGGTGCGCGTACTACACGTGTCCCAGTGGCTCCCATAGGGAGGGGCCCCCGCTCGAGACTTCCTCGCGAGTCACTCACAGAGGAGGCCCCAGCTCGAGACTTCCTGCATCTGCAGGCCCGAGGCGCCCAAAAGTGACGACGGTTACAAAATTAGCATGACCGCGCTCGGATTATCAACACGAAGCGCGTGCCCCACACGGAAGGGGCTCCCGCCTTAGACTTCCTCACAATTCACTCACAAAAGTGGCTGCCGCCTGATACTTCCTTCCTCCATATTGAAGCCTCGGGAGCCCAAAAATGATGACAGTTACAGGCTTGAGAATGACCCGCTCGGATTACCAACATGAAATGCGGGACCCATGGGGAGGGGGCTCCCGCCTGAGACTTCCTCGCAATTCGCTCACAGACGAAGCTCCCGCCTGAGACTTCCTCCAAATCAAAGCCTGAGGAGCCCAAAAGTGACGACGGTTACAGGGTTGAGGATGACCCGCTCGGATTACCAACACGAAGTGCAGGACCCATAAGGAGGGGGCTCCCGCCTTAGCCTTCCTCACAATTCACTCACAGACGAAGCTCCCGCCTGATACTTCATACTTCCTCCATATTGAAGCCTCTGCAGCCCAAAAATGACGACGGTTACAGGGTTGAGGATGACCCGCTCGGGTTACCAACATGAAGTGCGGGAACCATAGGGAGGGGGCTCCCGCCTGAGACTTCTTCACAGTTCACTCACAAACGAGGCTGCCGCTTGATACGCCGTCCATATGCAAGCTAAGGAATGAGTGATGACGAAGCGAAGAGTGGGTGAGTGACGATGCTGGTGAGTGAGTGGATGATGATGATAATGATGATGATGATGATGATGATGATGATGATGATGATGATGATGATGATGATGATGAATGAGTAAGTAAATGAGTGAGTGAGTGAGTGAGTGAGTGAGTGAGCGGGTGATGATGATGGTGATGATGATGGTGGGTGTGAGTGTGTGAGTGAGTGAGTGTGGGTGTGAGTGTGAGTGACGACGATTAAGTGAGTGAGTGAGGCGGAGAGGGGGAGTGAGTGTGTGAGTGTGTAAGTGTGTGATGATGATGATGATGATGATGATGATGATGATGATGATGATGATGATGATGATGATGGTGATGGTGATGGTGATGGTGATGGTGATGGTGATGGTGATGGTGATGATGATGAGGAGGAGGAGGAGGAAGAGGTGGGGGAGGAGAGATCCTGCGCGGAGGGGGCGCAGAGAAAACAAGAACCCCACTTTGGATGTGGGGACAAATGCAAAAAAAAAAAAAAAAAAAAAAAAAACGCCAAACATGCTTAACAAGCAGTCCAAAACTTATCCCCAGACTATGTATCAACTATTCCCAATACTCCTCCTGGTAAGGTACAGGCCCGACTCAGTGCAAGCACCCGGGGCACTGGAGCGGCGCTGCGGCCCAGCTGGTGACCTGCACACGGCGTGCGGTGGTCGAGCGGGGCCCGGCGAGGCCCCCGCCGCCCCCTCCGGAGAAGAAACGGGCACCAGCCAGCCCGTTCTCGCCCAGGGCTCGAGCTCAGCAGCGTTGTTTCGTTTCCGTGCTGGTGTCGTTGTCCCTCGTTCTGTCTTCGTTCCTCCTTGGGTCCTGGACGAAATCAGAGCGAAAAAGGTCCACGAAGTCGAAAAAAAAAAAAAAAAAAAAAAAAAAAGTTCGGAGCGAGCCCGTTCCCGCCCTCGCGCTGCTCATCCGTATCCTCCTCAGCGTCCGCCTCCTCCTGCCTCTCCTCAGTCTCCTCGGCATCCTCAGTCTCCTCACCATCATTGTCGTCGTCGGTCGCATCATCGTCGCCGCCGTCATCGTCACAATCGTCATCGTTGTCATCGTCACCGTGATCCTTCCCAATCTTCCCATCATGCTTCTCCCCCTGCCTCCACCACCGCACCCCCCACCCATCGTCAACACACCTGGGAGAACAGCTGGGAGACAACACGAGAGAAGACCAACAGAACACGATACGGGAGATCGTGCATGACCCTATATATGGGAGACTGTACTGAAGACCACTTCGGAGACCAGGGCCAACAACCTCCGACTCTGGAGGGATCCTACGTGCCGTAAATAAAACACGAAAAACCCTCACGATAGCAAAAATAGCCTGACGAAGGACCAAGCCATAAGCAGTTGTGGATACCGCGTTCGGGGTCAGTCGTTTGACGGGCCGCCCTATGGGGCCACGAAACGTGTGAGGGGTGGGCCGACATGGGCGGGGAACCGCATGCGAATCCTGCCACTGGGGCCTTCGGTGGAGCTCCCTATGCGGCCACGAAACGTGTGAGGGGTGTGCCGAAATGAGCGAGGAACCGCATGCGAACCCTGCCACTGGGGCCTTCGGTGGGGCTCCCTACGGGGACCCAGAACATGTGAGGGGTGTGCCGAAATGGGCAAGGAACAGCATGCGAACCCTGCCGCTGGGGCCTTCGGTGGAGCTCCCTGTGGGGCCACGAAACGTGTGAGGGGTGGGCCGACATGGGCGGGGAACCGCATGCGAATCCTGCCACTGGGGCCTTCGGTGGAGCTCCCTATGCGGCCACGAAACGTGTGAGGGGTGTGCCGAAATGGTCGGAGAACCGCGTGCGAACCCTGCCACTGGGGCCTTCGGTGGAGCTCCCTGTGGGGCCACGAAGCGTGTGAGGGGTGTGCCGAACTTGGCGAGGAGCCGCATGCGGATCCTGCCACCGTGGCCTTCGGTGGAGCTCCCCATGGGGCCACGAAACGTGTGAGGGGTGTGCCGAAATGGGCGGATAACCGCATACAAACCCTGCCGCTGTGGCCTTCGGTGGAGCTCCCTGTGGGGCCACGAAACGTGTGAGGGGTGTGCCGAAATGGGCGGGGAACCGCGTGCGAACCCTGCCACTGGGGCCTTCGGTGCAGCTCCTTCTGGGGCCACGAAGCGTGTGAGGGATGTGCCAAACTGGGCAGGGAACCGCGTGCGAACCCTGCCACTGGGCCTTCGGTGGAGCTCCCTGTGGGGCATCGAAGCGTGTGAGGGGTGTGCCGAAATGGGCGGGGAACCGCATGCGAACCCTGCCGCTGGTGCCTTCGGTGGAGCTCCCTATGCGGCCACGAAACGTGTGAGGGGTGTGCCGAAATGAGCGAGGAACCGCATGCGAACCCTGCCACTGGGGCCTTCGGTGGAGCTCCCTATGCGGCCACGAAACGTGTGAGGGGTGTGCCGAAATGGGCGGGGAACCGCATACAACCCTGCCTCTTGTGCCTTCGGTGGAGCTCCCTGTGGGGCCACGAAGCGTGTGAGGGGTGTGCCGAAATGGGCGGGGAACCGCATACAACCCTGCCACTGGGGCCTTCGGTGGAGCTCCCTGTGGGGCCACGAAACGTGTGAGGGGTGTGCCGAACTGGGCGAGGAGCCGCATGCGGATCCTGCCACCGTGGCCTTCGGTGGAGCTCCCCATGGGGCCACGAAACGTGTGAGGGGTGGGCCGACCTGGGCGGGGAACCGCATACAGCATACAACCCTGCCACTGGTGCCTTCGGTGGAGCCGGCCACGAAACGTGTGAGGGGTGTGCCGAAATGGGCGGAGAACCGCGTGCGAACCCTGTCGCTGTGGCCTTCGGTGGAGCTCCCTGTGGGGCCACGAAACGTGTGAGGGGTGTGCCGAAATGGGCGGGGAACCGCGTGCGAACCCTGCCACTGGGGCCTTCGGTGGAGCTCCCTGTGGGGCCACGAAGCGTGTGAGGGATGTGCCAAACTGGGCAGGGAACCGCATGCGAACCCTGCCACTGGGGCCGTCGGTGGAGCTCCCCATGGGGCCACGAAACGTGTGAGGGGTGTGCCGAAATGGGCGGGGAGCCGCATGCGAACCCTGCCACTGGTGCCTTCGGTGGAGCTCCCTATGGGGCCATGAAACGTGTGAGGGATGTGCCGAAATGGGCAAGGAGCCGCATGCGATCCCTGCCTCTTGTGCCTTCGATGGAGCTCCCTATGGGGCCACGCAACGCGTGAGGGGTGTGCCGAGATGGGCGGGGAACCGCACGCGAACACTGCCACGGATGCCTTCGGTGGAACCCCCTGCGGGGCCACGAAACGTGTGAGGGGTGTGCCGAAATTTGCGGGGATGATGATGATGAGAGGAGGAGGGGGAAGCAGCGTGAGGAGGAGGAGGAGGAGGAACGCGGGGCGCTGTCTCCTCAAAACGAGGACCCAACACCACAGGATGGCTGGGGATGAACATGCGGTGATTGAACATGTGTATGCATATGGCTAGGCGTATGTCAATGTGCAGATGCAATCACACGCACACACATATATAAACCGATGTGCAGATGTACATACATACACATGTGCGTATGCATGTTTGGATGTGTGTAAGTATGTGCATATGCATAAGTGCACGCATATAAATATGTACGTACGTACGTAGGTAGGTAAGTTGGTAGTTAGGTAGGTGGACATGTATGTCTGTTTGTATGTATGTGTGCCTGTATGTACGTATGCGTATGCCTATATGCATGCGTGTATGTATGTATGGACGGATGGATGCATGTATGTATGCGTGTAGGTATGGATGTGTGTATGTGCAATGTATGATTGCATGCATGTATGCGTGTATGTACGTTCGCATGTGTGTAAGCATATGCATGCAGTGTGTATGTGTGTATGTATGTATGCATGCCTGCATGTCTGCAGATATGGTTGTATGTATGTGCGTATGCATGTATGTAAGCATGCATGCATCTATGTGGGTATGCAGATAGGTAGGTAGGTCAGTATATGTAGTTCGTATATGCATATGTATAGTATGTACAGCATTCGAATGTGTATTGTATATATACAAGTATATGAGAGAGAGAAGGAGCGTGATCCACCGCCGCTTCACTGTGGAAAATTACCCCCCTTTTTCTCCGGAACCTGGGCATCCCCCCCTTCGAAAATCTCTCCCTGTTGGACCTCCACCCCCTTTCCCCCGGCAAACCCTTCCCCTCTATCCCCTCCCCCCCCTCCAGAAAACCGAAGAGGTCACTACCGGTTCGAACCCCCACCCACCCACCCTCCAGAAACCGGGGGCGGTCACTACCGGTTCGAACCCCCCCCTCCAAAAAACCAGGGGGGGGCAATACTGGTTCGAACCCCCCCTTCCACTCACCGCCGGCGAACGACTCCCAGGTCCCCACCACCGTCCGCACCACATCCTGCCGTCGCCGAACGATCGCTCCAAGACGCTCAAGGGGGCCCCAAGACAGCCCAAGAGGCCTCCAAGAGGCCTCCCAAGAGGGCCCCAAGAGGCTGACATCATTGATTCCCCTTGGGTTTTTGAAGGTGTTTGGCGTTCTCGCCTTGTCGGCTCCCCGACGCTCCGAGACGGCCCACGAAGCCTCCAAGATCGTCCCATCGGGAGCGGCCAAGAGGGGGGTGCCCAAGAGGGGGGGGTGCAAATCATGACCGGCGGCACGTGCGCGGCCCAGCGGGGGGGCCAGGGACGTAATGAAATAAGAAGAGGCGCCATGAAATCTGGGGAAAAATCATGGCAGCCGCCATGATATCCACCCCCCCCTAGTCATCACCCCCCTCTTTTCCGCCCCCGATCCCAAGACGGCCCAAGAGGCCTCCAAGAGAACCCCGGAACGACCCAAGAGGGCGCCAAGACGACCCCAAAGAGGCCCAGGAAAGGAAAAATGGCGGACCACGTCTGTCGCGGCCTGCCTCTCTGCCGCTTGCCGGAGGGGGGGCGGAGGTCGAGGGAGGACGGTTTGAAAATAGCTGAACGCAAAGGGTGGTCATCTCCCTTACAAGCCCCATTAAAGAAATACGTGAGCTGACGCTGCAAAAGAACGCTGCTGAGCTTCATCCGGCGCGCGCGAGCCAGCACGCTTTCACTCGACATTGGGGCTGACGTACGAATGCTGGATGCCCCAGATTGTTCGCATGACCCTTGCTAGGAAGGCGTCGATGCGCGCCAGCTCGTCCAGCTTAAACCACGACGTGTGCCGGCTGTACAACCGTTTTGTCTGCACGCACGCTGCATATACGGAGATGCTGCAGCGGTTCCAGACGCGGCACAACAAGTCGAATTCTGCTCGCGCCTCCCCTAAACGTCGGCCCAATTCAGCTTGCATCGTCCCGTCTGCGGAAAGCACGGAGCCGAGGTAGACGATGCTTGTCTTCTGGGAGAAAGCGGCCCCGTCCGGCCGGCGAATAACAGCGTCGCTGCCCACGGATAAGATTTCCAGACCAGATTCCCCCAGTTGGAGTTGAGGTCGTAGTTGGCGCCCGCCCTTTCGACGGCCTTCATGTACTGCTCCGCGTGCCCGGGAGCGCTGGCGACGATAAGCGTGTCGCCCGCGTACACCAGTTCGTGTACCAGCCCCGACTGGTCCCCGAGACTGCGCTTAGCGTCGCTCAAAAGCACCGTCATGACCATCGCAAACAGAACAGGTGATAACGGATACCCTTGGCAAATGCCCGCTCTTTGCTCTCGCGATGTCGAGGTGAGCCCATAGTCCTTCACCGCGAAGCTCCGGTCAGAGTAGATGGCGCGCACGGCGCCCAGAACCTCCGGCGGCAAGCCGAACCGGCGCAGCGCTTCGAGGAGAGCATCCGGCATCACGCTGTCAAACGCCTTGGCCCAGTCCCGCGCGAGCAAGATCAGCGGGGAGTTTTGCGGCGCACAGGACTCCTCCAAGAGGCGCCGTGCTAAGAAAATGGCGTCGGCTGTTCCATGCTTGGACTTGAAGCCGAACTGCGTCCGCCAGATCCTGGCATCCGCTCCGGCGGCCTTCAAGCGGTGCAAGATAATCATGGTGTTCGATTCCAGTGAGATTCAAATCCGCTTCCAATAATTAGGGATACCATTGGAATCAGCTTGATCTGGGACCTGCCCAATCCCAATTCGTTTCGATTCAGATTTCAATCGGACTCTACTTGGAATCAGCTGGATCTGTGACCTGCTCAATTCAAATCAGCTGGATCTAAGATGTGCCCACTTCCAATACTATTTGTATTAAACCCAAGCATGATCAAATTAGAATCAGCTGGATCTGGAATCCGCCTCTCTCTCTCTCTCTCCCTCTGCCTCTGTCTCCGTCTCCGTCTCTGTGTCTCTCTCTCTCTCTATCCCTATCTCTCTCTCTCTCTCTCGTTCTTACCCCCAGACAGCCAACACAACCCCTGTGAAAACAAGGTGTGCGATGTCAGGGGTGTGGGAACCCTGTGTCTTCATTCGGATATGTAAGGCTTCTGGGATGAAAAATGAAGAAACCATATCTTTCATTCGGCTTTTTGGATTGGGGAGATGTTCCTCCCTCCAACGAAAATCCAACCCGGAGCTCCGATCCCCAGAATCCAAAAATCCGCCGATCCGGCGTGTGAGTTTCAAGGAGTCTCAGCTACAGCCTCGAGGCTGAGCCTCAGCCTCTGGGGGGGTTGCCGGGGTGGCTCTGCTGGGGAAGGGGGGATGGGGGGGGGGGGTGCGAGTTTCTGGCGGATGCGGGGCGCTGCTTTTACAGAAGGCTCTAATCTCGAGGATGCGCTGGAAGAGTGGCCGCGGCCGCAAAAGTCTCTGAGGACGGTCTACGAAAGTCCCGAGACCCCGAAGGATCGCCCGAACACGCCCAAGATGGCCCCAAGACGGCCCAAGAGCCTTCCACGACGTCTGAAGAGGCCTCCAAGAGGCCTCCCACGATGGCCCCCAGAGGCAAAAATCGTTGATTCCCATTGGTTTTTTCAATGTTTTTGGGGTTGTCGCTTTTTTCGGCTTTCCGACGCTCCAAGACGGCCCAAGAGGCCCCCAAGACCGCTCGAAGACGGCCCAGGAGGCCCCCAGACAGTCCCAAGACGGCCCAAGAGGGCCCCAAGGCGGCCCAAGAGCCGCCCAAGACGGCCCAACAGGCCCCCAAGACGGCCCCAAGAGGACCCAAAAGAGAGACGAAAAGCGGAAGAAATCTAGCCTTCCAGCCCACGAGGCCCCCAGGAGGCCCCAAGAGCCTCCAAGAGGGCCTCCGAAAGCCCCCAAGAAGCCCCCACGACGCCCTGACAGGCTCCTAAGATGGCTCAAAAAACGCCCCAAGAGGGCGTCCTTGCGCCGATAGGCTCGCCTCCACCGCTCGCACCACATCGTCCAGGCCACATGTTTCGTAACACAACTCCGTGCACGACGTATCGCGAGTTTCCAAAGTGATCGGCATCCTGTATGGAATTTTCATGTCATTATTATTTCCCGTCCCCACGGTCACTGCAAGCACCCCGCCGTTGATAGAACCACTGTTGCGAGATGGCTCTATTGACCCAACTGCATTCCTACGCCCTTTCGAAGGTAACCCGAAAAGTTTGTGCGTTTGAGTGTGCGCCCACAATGTCTGCGTCTGGAGAATAACACCGAGCGACCCGGATCGGCGGCTCTGGCCGAAGGCCACTACAATACAAAGAATCCAAATGAAAACACATGGTGTCCTCACGATTCATCCCAGAAGTCAAAAACATCCCAATGGAAACACCAAATGTGCGATGCCAGGGGTGCGGAAACCTGGCTTTTTCATCCGGGTGTTTGAAATTCCTGGGATGAGAATTGAGGAAACCATGTGTTATTTTTGGGATTTGGAATTTTCAGGGGACTAGAGATACTGGGAGGGCTGCTGGGTTCGGTTTTCGCTGAAGGATCCCACACATCGCAAAATCAAAATGAAAACACATGGTTTCTTCACTTCTCATTCCAGAAATCCAAAGCTTCCAAACAAAAGCATAAGTCTTCCACACTCCTGATATTGCAAACCTGATGTTTTCATTTGGATGCTCATGATGTCTGCGATGAGTAGTGAAGAAGCCATGCGGTTCACTTGGATGCTTCTGATGTTGGGGATTTTGAGGATTGGAGTTCCTGGGAGGGCTTCTGGGTTGGATTTGTGCTGGAGGAAGGAACGCCCCCCAAGTTCAAAAATGGCAACACATGGTTCCCTCATGGCTCATCCCAGACATCAAAAAAAGCAAATGAAAACACTGGATATTCAAATCCTTACATCGTAAGCCTTGTGTGTTCACAGAAACTGGGTTGGGTGTCCGGGGGGGAGAGAGGGAGAGAGAGAGAGAGAGAACAACAAAAAGAGAAACAGAAACATAAAGAAAGGGAGAGAAAGAAGCCAGAGACACATAAGAAGAGAGACAGAAACAGAGACAGAGACAGAGAGAGATACAACAAAACAAGAGAGGGAATAAATATATATATATATATATATATATATATATGGTCCAGGGTTTAAGCCCCCCCCCCCAATGCTGATGCCATTGGGCCCCCCCCCCCCGCGCGATGGTCCCCCCCGCCCCCCCCTGTGGGCGTGGCGTGGTGCTGCGCTGCGGTGCCCCCCCCCCCTGTGGATGTGGTGTGGTGCTGTGGTGGTTCAGAAGTGGGCGTGGCGTGGTGCTGCGCTGCGGTGCCCACCTCCCCCCCCTGTGGATGTGGTGTGGTGCTGTGGTGGTTCAGACGTCGTCGTCGTCGTCGTCGTCGTCCTCGTCGTCCTCGTCGTCCTCCTCGTCGTCGTCGTCGTCGTCGTCGCCGTCGTCATCGTCGTCATCGTCGTCGTCGCCGCCGCCGCCGCTGGCGTCGTCGCAGCCGCAGCCGTCGTCGTCGTCGTCGTGGTCGTCGTCGTCGTCGTCGTCGTCGTCGTCGTCGCCGTTGTCGTAGTCGTCGCCGCCGTCGTCGTCGCCGTCGTCGTCGTCGTCGTCGTCGTCGTCGTCGTCTCTGGGACCATACCATCTGGGGGTGGGGGGCCCGAGGAATCCTGGGACCATACCATCTGGGGGGGGGCGTGAATCCTCGACCCTGGATCATATATATAGAGAGAGAGGAGAAAAAAATAAAAAAGGCGAAGGACTCAACCATAAGCAAGTGTGAAAACCGCAGGGCAGGCGGGACGAAGCAAAGGGAATTCCTCATGGGGCCACGAACCGTGTGAGGGGTGCGCCAAAATGGTGCGGGGCCGCCATGCGAACCCTGCCCCTGGGGCCTTCGGTGGAGCTCCCTATGGGGCCACGAGCCGTGTGATGGGTGCACCAAACTGGCGCGGTGCCGCCATACGAACCCTGCCACTGGGGCGTTCGGTGGAACTCCCTATGGGGCCACGAACCGTGTGAGGGGTGCCCCAAAATGGTGCGGGGCCGCCATGCGAACCCTGCCACTGGGGCCTTTCGGTGGAGCTCCTTATGGGGCCACGAACCGTGTGAGGGGTGCACCAAACTGGCGCGGGGCCGCCATGCGAACCCTGCCTCTGGGGCCTTCGGTGGAGCCCACCTATGGGGCCACGAACCGCGCGAGGGGTGCGCCAAAATGGTGCGGGGCCGCCATGCGAACCCTGCCCCTGGGGCCTTCGGTCGAGCTCCCTATGGGGCCACGAACCGTGTGAGTGGTGCACCAAACTGGCGCGGGGCCGCCATGCGAACCCTGCCACTGGGGCCTTCGGTGGAGCTCCTTATGGGGCCACGAACCGTGCGAGGGGTGCGCCAAAATGGTGCGGGGCCGCCATGCGAACCCTGCCACGGGGGCCTTCGGTGGAGCTCCCTATGGGGCCACGAACCGTGTGAGGGGTGCACCAAACTGGCGCGGGGCCGCCATGCGAACCCTGCCTCTGGGGCCTTCGGTGGAGCCCCCTACGGGGCCACGAACCGTGAGGGGTGCATCAAACTGGCGCGGGGCCGCCATGCGAACCCTGCCACTGGGGCCTTCGGTGGAGCTCCCTATGGGGCCACGAACCGTGTGAGGGGTGCACCAAAATGGAGCGGGGCCGCCATGCGAACCCTGCCACGGGGGCATTCGGTGGAGCTCCCTACGGGGACACGAACCGTATGAGGGGTGCGCCAAAATGAGGCGGGGCCGCCATGCGAACCCTGCCACTGGGGCCTTCGGTGGAGCTCCCTATGGGGCCACGAACCGTGTGAGGGGTGCACCAAAATGGAGCGGGGCCGCCATGCGAACCCTGCCACTGGGGCCTTCGGATTGGAGCCCCCTATGGGGCCACGAACCGTGTGAGGGGTGTGCCAACATGGTGCGGGGCCGCCATGCGAACCCTGCCACCGGGGCCTTTCGGTGGAGCTCCCTATGGGGCTACGAGCCGTGTGAGGGGAGCACCAAAACGCGGGGCCGCCATGCGAACCCTGCCACTGGGGCCTTCGGTGGAGCTCCCTATGGGGCCACGAAACGCTGTACTGGGTGGGTGAAACGCAGGGAGGAGGGAGGAGGGGGAGGAGGAGGGGGCAGCGGGAGGAGATGCGGGGCACCGTCTCTTCAAAACGAGGACCCAACACCACAGGATGGTTGGGAAAAAAGTAAATGATGGGGAGCGGGAGGAAAGGACGAGCACCACCGGCGTAAGTGAATGATGGTAAGAATGGGTGCTGAGGTGCTGCCCATGTATATATATATATACATAAATACATACATACATACATACATACATACATACATACATACATACATACATACATACATACATACATACATGCATACATACATACATACATAATCATGTTCATGCACATAGATATGTATATCCTATGAGTATGCGCAAACCCAGTGAACCAGCATGCAGCCATTGGGGAGGTCGGGGTTAGGGGCACATCAATCAGCCATGTCCCCCGTCGGAACGAATTCTCTGATTATCATCCGTAATGCCCCTGCTGGCCAACGTTATTATGTTCATTGCCCGCGATCGTATGCATACCAGTACGGGCCGCAATACTGCCAGTATCCGCCATGGTGCAGCAAGACGGCCGTTGGATTGTCCCCAACTCCCTTCAAGTCAGCCGTCCTCAGTCCCGGATGAATAAATACTAGAGGTCCAGACCGAATTCACAGACTTCCTGGAGCGCGCCGCGTGTTGGCGCATGCTGGCGAATATTCTCGCGCGCATTTCCTGGCCCAAAGAAGACCTAAGACGGGCCAAGGGGGCCTCAAGAGGCCTCCAAGACGGTCCAAAAGCGCCCCGACTTGCCCGAGGATCGCTCCAAGACCCTGGACATGGCCTCCGAACGAGCCATAAGGCTCCGAAGAGATTCCCCGAGGGATCCAAGAGCTCCTCTCCCAGGATGGCAAACCCGCAGAGCCCTCAGAAGTTTTGAAAGATTGCGGCATCGCCTTGCTGGGTTTTCGCGGCTCCACGACGGCCCAGGAGGCCTCCAAGATCCTCCTCCTCCTCCACCTCCTCCTCCTCCTCCTCCTCCTCCTCCTCCATCGTCCCCTCCTCCCCCTCATCCTCCCCCTCCTCCTCCCTCGCCTCCTCCTCCTCAATCTTCTCTCCTCCTCCTCCTCCTCCTTCTCCTCCTCCTCCTCATCCTCCTCCTCCTCCCCCTCCTCCCCCCCCTCCTCCTCTTCCTCCTCCTCCTCCTCCTCCTCCTCAGGAGGCCTCCAAGATCCTCACACGACGGCCCAAGAGGCATCAACGGAGCCCCCTAGACGGCAAAAGGGGGCTCCAGGACGGCAGACGGCCCAACAGGTCCTCAAGGCGGCCGAAGAGCGCCCTAAGATAACCAGCCTCGAACTGATCCCTGTCC
>CAUYUJ010014893.1:0-67500 GCA_963575745.1 Prorocentrum cordatum
AGTAGTGTTCTTACGGTGCTGGCATGGCTTCCTTACGGTCGCGGTGTGGCTTGTTTATGGTAGTGGTATGGTTGCCCAATGGACATCGTGTGGTTTTCTTCTGGTATTGGTTTGGTTGTCGTATGGTAGTGGTATGGTTTTCTTATGGGAATGGTATGGCTTCCGTCTGATAATGGCATGGTTTTCTGATGGTGATGGTGATATTTTTCTGATGGCACAGGCACTCCTATGGTAATGGTACGTATGGTTTTCTTGTGGTAATGGCGTGGTGTTCTTATGGCGATGCTACGGTTTCCTTGCAATAATGGTTTGTTGTCTGTATAATGGTAATAGTATGGCTTCCTTACGGCAGTGGTATGGTTTCTTGATGGCAATGGTACGGTTTCCGTATGGTAATGATATGGCTTCCGCCTGGTACTGGTAAAGCTGTCCTATGGTATTGGTCTGGTTTCTTCTGGCAATGATGTGGCTTTCTGATGGTCGTGGGATGGTTATGGTAATGGTGTGGTTTTCGCATGGTGCTGGTATGGCTACCTTATGGTATTGGCACGGTTACCTTGTGGTAATGGTCTGATTGTCTTATGGTACTGGTACAGCTTTCTTATGGTAGTGGTATGGTCTCCTCATGATAATTATATGGCTTTCTTCTGGTACTGGTATGGCGTTCTGATGGTAGTGGTACGGCGTTATTACGGTAGCTGTATGGTTATATTATGATATGGGGAATGGTGTACTGGTAGGGCTTGCTCATGATGATGGTATGGCTTTCGTATGGCAACGGTCCGGATTCCTTCGGTAGTGATATGGTGTTCTCATGGTAGTGGTATGGTTGACGTATGCGGCGGCTCGGCCGCCCAGAATCCCCACGACCCTCCCCTCCTCTCTTCCAACGGATACACGGGGGAAGCACAGTTCTAGGGTAACCCTAGTAGTAGTAGTAGTAGTAGTAGTAGTAGTAGTAGTAGTAGTCGTAGTAGTAGTAGTAGTCGTCGTAGTCGTCGTCGTCGTAGTAGTAGTAGTAGTAGTAGTACTAGTAGTAGTAGTAGTAGTAGTAGTAGTAGTAGTAGTAGTAGTAGTAGTAGTAGTAGTAGTAGTAGTAGTGGTAATAGTAGTAGTAGTAGCAGGTAGTAGTAGCAGGTAGTAGTAGTAGTAGTAGTAGTAGTAGTAGTAGTAGTCTTAATAGTGGCAGTAGATTAAGTAGTAGTATTAATAATAGTGATGGTCGTAGTAGCAGTAGTAGTGGCAGCAGTAGTAGTAGTAGTAGTAGTAGTAATAGTAATGGAACTAGTAGTAGTAGCAGTAGTAGTAGTAGTAGTAGTGGTAGTGGTCGTAGTTGTAGTAGTAGTAGTAGTAGTAGTAGTAGTAGTAGTAGTAGTAGTAGTAGTAATACTACTAAAGTAGTAGTTGTAATGGTAACGCTCGTGATCGTAATTGTCGTCGGCATGTTAGGGTGTGATGTATGGAAGGCGTATCCGTGATCGTAGTGGCGGTGAGGGGATGGCAGAGAAGGGGATGGGCAAGAAAAGCAGGACCGCCACGACAACCGCCACGCCAATGAGGTCTTGGAATGTCAGACCTCATAATCAAACGCATTCATTTGGTTGTGTACGGGATTCGAACTATAATTCAAGTGGACATGCGCATGCCAAATAATTCAAAGAACGTTCACCGAAATTGAAAACGAAACCACTTATAATTCAATATAACGGGGGCAGGCAAGATCAACATATGCTTTTTATTCATTATATCAAAATGCGCATAGAATATACATTCAATGTACATGACCCCAGACTCAAAAGGATGCTCATCATATTGGAATGAATCATTCAAGAAGAACCACTAGAAACGGAACTGACATGTGAATCAATAGATTTCAAATGAAATTGTATCGGGTCCCCATTGGGATGTCAATCGGAATGAGGCAGCAACAACTTTCAGCGGACTTCAACTGAATTTAAATGGGGGCATCATAGGGATGCGACATGGATGGAACAGGTCCCAGAGTCAGAGGGTCTGTATTGGATTTGAATAGAAATGTGACAGGAATACAATACTATTTGAGAGAGGCACCAGTTTTGGAATAAGACGATGTGATGTGAGTGGGAACTCAGAAGCAGATCCCAGCATGAGGACTTCGATCAACATTGAATTGGAACCCTTTGAGATTCAAACGCAGAAACGTCAGCACATGAATCAGCAAGACAACCTTTCGAAAAGAAGCTGCGAGAAATCAAGAAGTCCCATCGTTGAATAGAATCGTGTTTCCCCTGCCCCCCAGGCCACGATCTCGCGGAAAAACTATAGATCCACGCTGCCGAGGCCACGATCCCTCCAAACAAACGTATGGATCCCCGCTCCCGAACGTCCAGAACGGCAGAGGAAGGCCACCTCTACCGTCCCGATGGCACAAGATGCCTCCAAGACGGCTTTACGACGGCCCATCAAGCCCTCAGACAGCCCAAGCGGGCGACCAGAGGACCTCCAGTGGGGCTCGAAGAGGCCAAACTCATTGAACATTTCGGCAACTTCACCTTCTCGGACCTCCTTCAGCTCCAGACGGCCACGTACGCCTCCGAGATGGCCGCAAGACGGCCGCAGAAGGCCCCAAAAAGCCAACTAACGCTCCAAGACGGCCTCCAGACAGGCCAAGAGGGACCCCAGACGGCCCAGGACGGCCCCAAGACAGCCCCAAGCTGGCGCAAGAGGGCCTCCGGAGGGGCCTACGATGGCCTTAGAGGACCCCTCGACGGCCCAAAGACGGCCTGAGAGGGCCCCAAGACCGTCCAAGAGGTCCCAAGACGGCCCAATGCGGCCCAAGGGACCCAAGAACGCCTTCCACAAGAGTCACAAGAGGCCCAGGAAGGACCCAAGAGAAGGAGGACGACGAGGAAGACGAGAAGAACACCCGCGACACGACGCGGAGAGGTGTCACGTGCCACGGCTCCCCCAGGACTCGGGACACGAAGCGCCACGCATCACGGCCTCATGCGCTCTCTCGACCAGGCGAAACTCAGATGCCGGGCGGGCAGGCCCGGCCAGACATTCTACCCTCCTGGGCCCACGGAGGTCGAAAACGAGAATGACAAAAAAACGGTCGTGTTGATGCCACTGCTCCAAGGGGTCGGAGAACGGTAGCTTCTGGGAGCCTGCCCGCAAACGGTTCGGAAAGACGAGACGGACTTATTATGGAAAGGGCAGGGGGCTCTCCCCAGACGTCCGTCACCTCGATGCTGCTTCGCTGCGCGGGTCCCCGGCCCCCCCGACACCCTGCCCACAGCTGGCCGAAACCAGCCCCCCCCCACAGGCTCAGAAATAGTGACAGACCAGCCGCCTCGATGTTGGCTCGAGGCGCCGGGTATGTGTCGGCGGCGAGCCCGGGGGGGAGTGAGAAGGAGAAGGCCTTCGCAAAGGCGGCGGGACTTCTCAGAAGCCCTCGCGCCTTCTGAGAGGTCTCTTCCTATCTCTTCGGGGAAGGCTTAGAAAACTTCGCAAACGCTGGGGGACTTCCCAGCCTCCGAATCTGGGACTGTGGCACTGGCTCAGGGGGGGGGGAACCTCGACATTGAATCGATGATGCATCGCCGATAGATCGGCCGCAAGCACCTGATTGCGAATCCGCACGTTCCTGTGCGGGGCGGGCTACAGGGCCCCTATCGGCGATGAATGGGCGATCGGGGGCAGACTTCCGCCATGAACCAATCGGTCGGAAGAAGTGGTTAGAAGCATGAAGTAGGAAGGCGTTGAAGTAGATTGGGCTTCCGCCCGCCACCTAAAGATGAAGTAACAGGGATCCCACTCGATCAATGAGGTAGGAAGGCGCCTAAAGTAGGTTGGAATCAGAGGATCCAAAAACACCTACTTTCAACGATCGACGGTTATCGTTGTCCCCGAAGCACTTGCGCCCCGCGCATGGCCCCGCCCCCCATCCTGCGAGGGCTGCGACACGCTGCCGTTGTCCTGCGGGCTGTCCCCGTCGAGCACGTCCACCGCCTCCAGGGGTGGCGCGCGCCCCATGGCGGCGGCGCGAACAAAAGATCACCGAGCCGGCAGCGGCACCGAGACCGACCGAAGAACAGATACGCCGCAACGAGATCACGATTTCACCGACTGGCCCGAACCGACCGATCGCATCCGACCACGACGTCGCCGAACGACCCAATCGAACCAACCAAACCGCAGACACCCTCATGAGCCCGGTCGGCGTCTGAGCCCACTCAGCAGCCAAACGGGCCGAGGTGGCTCAGACGCCGAGACTGTATCAGAACGGAACCCAAGTGGGACGCTGGCGGACGTACTAGTACTGTATGCTGCTGATGATGGAGGCGCACGTCCGATACGAACATATAGTACAAGCATTCTTTAAACAATGCTGGCATTCAGGGGTTCTTACTTCTGGAATATGGAACTGGCCATGGATGTCAATCTGGCGGCTCCGTTGCCGCAGTGGCCACCCTGTCGCCGTCTCGTCGCCGCCCGTCGTCTGGGCCTGAACGCTGTTCTGGCGGCTCCGTTGCCGCCGACGGCACCCCGTGGCCGCCTCGCATAGATTATCCTTTCTAAGAAGAGTTTAGGAGCTCCCCCCCAACATTCGGTTCCCGCTGGGATCATGCAATTTACATGTAAGATTGCCCCATCGCTCAGCTTAGAGATGAGTCCGTATCATCCCAGCCAAATCCCTTATCGCTCCCCCCATCATCCCTGTCGAATGTTTTTATGTGCGCGCACTCGTTTATCAACACTCATCGACGCTCAAACATACCGTGCTAAAATTGGAACGAAATACACACGCGCGCGCCGTCGCGCGCGCATGCTGGCATCCTTCAGATTTCAAATCGAGGTCCCCGAAAACACATGAAACCAAACAACATTGGTTTCGCGACATAATGTTTCAAACACAAAGTCGGCGCGCGCGGTTCTGCAAAGCCTTACGAAATCCATATGTTGGTGTCAACCTGTTCGTCTGATGCGACCACGCGGGCCTCCCGCGCGCTTGTCGGAATCACTCGAACGCCCTCGCGCGCTTGCTGGGGGGGCACGATCCCTGTCAGCCGCCGTGTACAGCTGGCCAGCAACCGTGCGCTCAGACAGGGCCGTGCGACAACAGCTACAGCTATCTCTACGAGAAGCTCAAGGCCTCGCGGGACACGGATTGAAGAATTTGGCTGGATTGGAAACACTTTCGAAGGTCGAGGGTCAGGGATCGGCTCTTCTTCTGGCCAAACAAGCGGTGAGGCGCACAGCCTACTCTGTCCGCCGCCGACACAAGATGTCCCGCTGCTCGATCCTTCTGAGGTCTCGTGGTGTGTCGAGTTGCATGGGAGCAATGCGACCATTGGGAGTGGCACAACGAGCCCACACCGGAGGCAGTGCGACACTCGAACCGCAGGACTGGGGACAGCACGACGGGGAACTCGCACAACTGGAACCAGGGCGAACGGGACGGGCACGACTGGGAGCCGCGTACGCAACCAGACTGGGAGCATCAATCAAGGCGACGACTCGCACTGCGGCTCCAAGCAAAAGCCCAAGAGCGACTACGGCTCCAAGCCGTACGAGCAGCACGAACTGGAGCAGAGCGGCTGAGACAATGACTGGGGCAGGTGAGACTCGCACCGCGCCTGGGACCAATACAACGCCCACCATGATTGGAACCAGCAGTGCGACCCATTACACGGCTGGGAGCAGCAAGGCAACTCGTTCTGCGACTGGCAGGCGCAGCGTTACGACAAGGACGAGGGAAGGAGAAAACCTGGACGACCATAGCTTTGGCTACTACAGTTTGGACAACAACCTGAACCACAGGCTGGACTGCCGGTCCGTGCGCTACCACCTGGGCGACGAACATTTGCGCTACAGCCTGGACGACAGCTCGGGGAACCCAGCCTGGCCCACAGCGTGGGTCACTGCATTTGGGGCTGCCACTGCCAGCGCTACAACCTACGACGTATGAGGAAAACACCAACAGAACTCCGAGGCAACTCGCATTGCCACTAAAACCGTGAAACACGGCCCGGGTCAGGAGCGAACAGGACGGGGGCGAACGGCGGCAGCGTTTGTGCCACCAGGCGCCGTACTAAGCTGTGCGTCTCACGTTGCGCCGCGCGCTGTTCCCGATGGCCTTGTTGGCCACGTACGCAATATAACACGACATGAAATCGACAAGGAAAAATGGGAAGACAGAACTGGGGAGGAAACGCATGTGTGCCAATTGCTGTTCTTGTTGCGTGGCAGACGCACGAGGGCAAACAAAACGCATGGACCCGAACTCGGGCGCGACAACTCGAGGAGGAGGGGGACGAGGAAAGCGACGGGCGCGAACGCCGTCGCAGGGCACCCCGTTGAACTCCGCGCCCGCAGACACGTGGCCTCCGGCCCCATGGAAAAGAGGGAGACGAGGAGGACGGGGGGAAGGGCAACGAGCAAGTAGGCAGGCAGGCAAGCGGCAGCGGGGTGAGCACCGCCGCAGGGCGTGAGCCGCCAGGCCCCCGCGCGTGCTTGTGTGGGGGGCGGGCGGGGGAAGGCCCCCGCGCCTGCGGGGAGAGTCGGGGGGGGGGCAGCTGGCGCCCCCAGTCCCCGCCCCTGCTCGGCCAGCACGCCCGACACAGGGGGCCGCCCGCCGCCGCGTCTCCACGCTGGCTGCGCTGGCCAGGCATCGGCGCCGCCACACCCCGCCTGAGCATCCCCTCCGCTGGGCGAACGTGCGGGGGCTGAGTGTCTTCCGGGGGTGGGGTCGGCCGTCGACTCACCATATTGATGGCTGGTACAAGATGTTCTGGCGGTCCAGAACGTCGCTGTGGTGGGGGGGGGGCGTAATGCGTGAGCCGGCTGACGCTCATACATGCAGGACACGCACTCCAAACCAGCATTGCACGCGTCGGGAGAGGCGGTTCCAACAGCGAGCGCCGCGAGTCCGTGCCCCAGCGCCCCCCGTGAGCACGTCCGCGGGCCGCAGACGGGTGCCCGAAATGAGGTTTTGCGCCTCGAACTCGGCGGCGGGGTCGCAACTCTTGGCGGCCTCGTACGCCTGCCGCAGAGGTTGAAGGGGGAAGGCTCGCTGGGGCCAGCGGGGCAGAGGCGGTAGCTGGAGCGCTTCGACGAATTCCTGGGGTTCGAGGAAGGGCATTTTGTCCCGGTTCATAGCTCCGTGTGCTGGCTCAGAGCCCCTTGTGTCGACTACCCAGACTGCAGCGTGAACTGTTACAGCCCAGGCAACAGCCTGGGATGCAAACGCCAAGACCACAGCCCCCACCTGGCGCAGCACTGGCTGCGCATCTCCGCGGTGCCCCGTCTTCGGCGGCCTGGCCCAGCCGTGGACGCAGGAGCGCGGCGAGCGGCACGAGGACGGCGAGAGCGACGCGGCTCCCCCTGCAGAGCGCCCGCCAAACCGCGCGTGGAGGCGCACGCGGCGCCTCGGCGGGGTAAGGCCCAGGCTGCGCCGAGCGCCAGCGCTGGAGGCCAGCGCCGGCGTACGGCGCGCCGGGCCGTGCCCGACGCGCGGCTGCAGGCACTGCAGTGGCAGGCGGAGGCCGTCCGCGGGGCGGCCGACGAGCTGGTGGCCGAGAAAGCCGAGAGCCCCACGCAGGCCGCGCGCCGCGCTGAGGGCGAGCACCGCGCCAGTCTGCGCCGCGCAGGTGCCTCTCGCTCGGCCGGCT
Source organism: Prorocentrum cordatum (assembly GCA_963575745.1). Taxonomy (NCBI): domain Eukaryota; class Dinophyceae; order Prorocentrales; family Prorocentraceae; genus Prorocentrum; species Prorocentrum cordatum. The sequence continues at coordinate 7,653 of CAUYUJ010014893.1, forward strand.
GGCTGAGGCCAAGCGCCCGGCCCGTGCCGAGCACGCAGCGGATGCCGACCAGGTGGCCCTCCCCTGCGCTCCTCCCTCTTCCCTTCTCACCCTCCTCACCCCAGTCCTGCGACGATGACACCCCACGAAGACGAAAGCGGCGACGAACGACGACGAACCACTCGCCTCCACGGCCGCCGGCTCCGGCGGCTTGAATGGCTCCAGGATGTTCGGCAGCTGTGCGGCGAGAGCGACGGCGACGACAACGATGGCGTGGAGTGTGGGGTGGGTTGACGTCGGGGGCTCTGTGGAATGTGGTGGGGGATTTTGTTTAGCGGGTTTCTTGGGAAAGTGACAGGGAACAGCAGCGGTGGCGAGTTGATGGGGGGAGGAAGGTGTCACGTATGGGTTCTGAGGGCTTCTTGGGGGGATCCTACAGCGCTGTAGGAAGAGGAAGGCGGAGGGACAATTAGAGGTGGATCGTGGAGGGAGGCAGCGAGGGCTCACGTATGGGGGCTCTTGGGATCCTTGTGGGGTCTTCCAGTGGGGGGGAACAGAGGTCGAGCGTGGGGAGGGGAGGAAGGCTTCACGTAGAGGGCTCTAAGGGATTATTGTGGGTGTTTCTAAGGGAGGCATAGGGCCAAGAGGGGGAGACTAGTGGAGTACGGGGCCCTGGGCTTGTGCGGGCCTTCCTAGTGGGTTTCTAGACGAGAAGGAGAAAGACGCGGAGGTGGAGCGTGGACGGGTGAGAGAGGTGTCACGCAGGGGGGCTCTGCGCATTCGTGCGGGGCTTCTAAAAGAACGATGGGCAGAAGGGAAGGGAGACGCAGAGGTGTGAACCGGACGGTGACAGGGGGAACGGAGGGGGATCTTACGAGGGTCCACGAATAAACACATTGGGGTTCGACAAGACACGTCTCCTCCACCTCCTCTTCGCCCGAGGCGCCGCAAAGCAGGAGCCATAGCAACAAGTGCGATCTCGGCAGCAAAAATACAACGACAGGAGCGCGATGCACAGCAACGGCTGGAGTCCTAACAGGAGTACAGTCGGACCGACGCCAGAAGAACACCCCTGAAGAACATGAGACCGTCGGCCAAAACAAACAGAACATCCAGGGGTACCCTTTCAGGATGCACAGGAACATCCAACAAACACGAACAACACTAGGGTGCCCTCCCAGAACCGACCTCGATCTTTATACCTCGATCCGACTGCAGCAGCAACACAAGCAGAGAAACCTCATCTTCGCACGCAGAAGGCATCCACACAACGCCACCGCGCCTGGCCGGGGCCCCCCGGGACCCGGGCATGACGTACACACACGCCCTCCTGGCCGATGCCGGGAAGATCTGCACACCATGGACGGGCCCAGGATGGCCCTGGCCAGGCACAGAGGCGCACGCACGGCCTGCATGCTGACCTGCTTCGCCACCTCCACGACCCTGTCGATGGCGTGCACGGACTCGTGTCCTGGCCAGAGGCGGCGGGCGAGGGCTCCCCCCCCCCGCCCAACAGCGCCGCGACAGCCAGCGGAGTCAGATCCAGACTCCCAGACCTCTGGCGAACCGATGTTTTGGGTCCCGCAGCTCTGCCCTCCATTTCGGCCTCTGGGAGCTGATGTTGTTGTCCCAGGGCCATCCAACATTGTTTAGGTCGGGGGGGCACACAGGTGGGGCAGGGAAAGAGGTGGGTTACGGCCCGATTAAGAAGGACATGTGAGTATTGAGCTGGGTATGTTCCCTGACCCAACCTTGGGAGAACCTCTCCTCCACGACCCCGATTCGGGGATACCCGACTATCATGATAAGATGTGTGATTTGTATGCGGTGGGCGAGCTGAGCATATCTACACATGTCCACATATATGTAGCTGTGTGCATGCGTATGCGAATATTATGCATCGATACATACATGCGAATATAAGCATGTGCACGTGTATGTATATCGAGTTGCAGTTGTAATTGATGTTGTATGTGTATGTATACATGCATGTGCAGGTGTATGTGTGTAGAGGTAGTTGTGTATGTATACAAGAATATGTGTGTACATGCACGTCTGTATGCATAACTGTAGATGGACATGACTGTGTACATGTACAGTGTTATGTGCATACACTTGTATGTGTCAACTCACAGGTGCATGCCATAAACATAATTCATACATAACCATACACATACGTACTTACGCATGTACACACATACACTACATACATTCATACTTACATACATACATACAGTCTCACACATACGCATGAAATGATCAAGGTATACCTACGTACGTACATCCACACACACACCTACACACATGCAAATCTGATTTATATACACCCATGCATGCATGCACGCGAGCTAGCGCACGTACGAACAGACGTGCGTACGTACATACAGACATACACACGTACGTACATACATACATACATACACAGAGGCAGACATACATACAGACACACATACACACATGCAAGCAAGCATGTCAGCATGCATACATTCATGCATATACGCATCCATGCACATACACATACATCTACACATACATTATTCATACGTACACATAGACATATAATATCCATGCTTATTTATACATACATATATATATATATATATATATGTGTGCATACATATTTATATATACACACATATGTGTATATGCATATGCATTCGTATATATGAGCGCATCGTCGGATGTCTGGGCGTCATGCCCCGCCTCCCCGCCTCGGCCCCAGAAGAAGTGGGCGCCGAGAGGGCGAGGAGCGGGTGGACCAAGGAGGGAGGAGGGAAAGGGAAAAGAGAGCTCCAATCGCTACACAATAGGAGGAGAGGAAGAGCGAGGAGAGGCGGAGGGAGGAAGCGGAGGAGGAGGAGGTAGAGGGCGAGGGGGAGTAGAACAAAGAAGAGAACAAGGACACCGCGGGAGATCCTCCTACGCTCTCTCTCCTCTCCCCGCGACCTGCCTCGCCTTGCTATCTCCTCAGGGGCGCCCGCTGGGGTACTCGACAGGGCACCGCCGGGGGCGGCGAAGCTTGGCGCGAGGACGCTCGTATACGATTCTGCCTCATCCACTGCCTCCTCATCTGAGAATAACGAACAAATGGATTCCACTCCCTGGCGCGCGGAGCGCGCAAGGGGCGGCGCTGGAGGCGACGCCATGGGGATCCGGCGCGGGTCCAAGGGATCCGCGCGGAACTCCGAGCGTTTACGTTTATGCAGTTGATTATTCTTCGATTCTCCGCCTCTTCCCTCCCCAGCATCCCTCCCCCTCCTCCGCATCTTCTTCCCCACTTATTTGAAGTGGGGCGAGGGCGTCCCAGCACAAACTCGCAACACAGCTCGCCACCAGCGGCCCAAGCGGCTGTATAATTCTCGCTCAGCCCCGCAGAGCATGCCGCGGGGTGCGCCACAGATGAGGCTGTGGCATTGGTTGCGCGATCCCACAGGGGCCCAGGGAGGCACAAACAAATAAGCGCAAGACCCAGGAGTTCGCACATGTTCATTGCTTCATTGATTTTCATACTCATATCTTCCCATAGCATGACAAACAGGCAACATGTTGCTTGTGCTTGAGCCCATGGGTCGCGCCATCTGTACGTTGCGCCATCCATGGGTTGCGCCAGAGGTTGCACGTCCATGGGTGGCGCCATCCATGGACTACGCCGTAGGTTGTGCCAGCCATGGGTTGCATCATAGGTTGCGACATCCATGGATGGCGGCAGTGGTAGCGCCGCACATGGGTTGCGCCACTCATGGGTTGCGCTACAAATTGCGCCTTGATTGCGTCGTAGGTTGCGCACTCGGCGAATGATCACAAATCTGCCTGCTATTCGTTGGGCAGTATGATGCGCACTCGACAGACGAAATCACAAGATAGCTCGCCAATTGGGTACCACCACCGGTCCAAACAGCGTAACGCTATTTAGGCACAGCCCTGTAGAACATGCAGTTGACAAAAAAAACTCATGCGCCACGCATGCGTTGAGCAACATGTTGTGCCATATTTGCGCCATCCATGGGTTGCGCCATCCATGGTAGGTGCCTCTGGTTACGTCACCAATGCCAATGGATTCCGCCATGGGTTGCGACATCCATGGGTTGCGCCATCCACAGAGTGCGCCATATCTTGCCGCATAGGTTGCGCACTCGGTTGCCGGACGTAAAACAATGTGCAATTGGTTGCGCCATAGGTTGAGCCGTCCTGCCGCACGTGAGCCCACCTGTGATTTGTGGCGCCACTGCTTGCACGATCCGTGGGTTGCGACACAAGCTGCGCCATCCACGGGTTGCATTGCACCGTGCCTTGTCGTAAGATGCGCCATGGGTTTCGCAACCAGTGGGATGCATCATGGACTGCGCCTGCATGCAAAACAAACTTCTAACTATGTGTTATGCCATGGGTTGCGCCCCCAGCCGCCGACCATCGCGGCAACTATTGGTTGCGCCATGGGTTGCGCACTCAGCAGTCAGTCATCTGCCAGCCTGATGTTGATTGCGCCATGAATTGTGTTCGGCGTCCGTATGTGAAGCTGCATGTTAACGGGCGCGACCAATTATTCAACAATTCAATCAGTCAGTTGACCTCGCACATGTGACATACGCCAGAAATGCACGGGTGCCGCGGGGGGCGGGGGGGGCAGGGTACGGAGGGCGGGGCTCGCAAGGGTGCCCGACGAAACCAGAATAGCTACCATTATTTGTTTCCTGTGATCCCAATCAGGGAGCTGCTGCACATGGTTTTGAATATGTCGCGTGTGTGTCAACAATGTGACCTGCTTCGGATTTGCTGACGCATGGCAGTCGCGCGTGATCCGCGTGCTTGTTGCATGGTGGCTTATGTGCTGTGTACGCGCATCAACTCTATGGGTGCTGAATGCACGCTGTCCCCCACCGTGCCTTGTTCAAATTTGAGGCGTGGAAGAATGTGTCAACGTCTGTCTGGTAGGGCGCTTGTAATCTAGTGTGGCTCCCCCTCCGCGGTAGCAGGCTGCTGCGTGCATCCCCCCTGCTCGCCGAGGTCACTTCCATCGTGCCCGCCCCAGGAAGGTGCACGTCCCGCATGGCAGATAATTCCTGAACCACCCTCATAGACTCATACGCGTGCCCGCTCGAGGATGGTACAATTCCCGCGTGGCAGCGAATGCCCGGTCCCCTTTTCCATGCGTGCCCACTCGAAGATGGTACACGTCCAGCGCGACAACGGATGCCTGGACCCTCATTCCATGCGCGCCCTCTCGAGGATTGCGCGCTTCCCGCATGGCTCTTACCCCCTAGACCCCTCATCCCAAACGCGCCTACTTGAGATCGCTCTTCCCGCATTTCCAGGCGCTACCCCCAAGCGCTCCAAGTCCTCCCACACCGCGGTCCTATTGCCCTTTCAAAAAACACGATGAAAATGCGCCCCGCGCTCCCAAGGCGGTCCGCGCAAGCAACCAAAAACAACAATATTGCCCACTACGCCTCGGAGACAGCCAAAGATGGCCCCGAGGCGGCCGAACGTTCCTGCAAGACGCCCCAGGATACCCCTCGAGGTCCCGAATCTCTAACAGGGTCCGAATAAGCTCAGACCACTGATTAGAAGTATGTTTCTGCATGATTTTTGGATTCTCGTCTGCTCGAGCTGCCATCAGCTCAAGACGGCCCAAGGGGACTCTCAACGATGGCCCAACAAACACCCTAGACGGCCCCAAGAACGGCCCAACAGGGCCTCCCGTGGGACCCGAGCACGAGATTCATTCAACTTCTAGGCAGGCGAATCTTGACATTGGCCAAGACCCCTGGGGGAAGCACGCAAGCGGCAGCACAATGCGCCAGCCCCGTGACTCCCCCAAGTCAGCTGGTAGAGCGCACTGCCGCTGGGGAGGGTGGCGGCGCAGGTTCGGGGGAGAGGGGAAAACAGCGTTCGTCCGTTGTGCGACTGAAATGAGGAGAGGAGGGGAAGAGGGCAGAGGAGGAGGAGGAGGCAGATCAGGAACGAGAAGGGCCCCCACAAGAGCTCGCGATCCAGGCGGCCGCCTCAGGGTCACAAGACCCTGTGCCTCGGCGCCCTTCGATCGTCGCTGACACCCTCTCACTGGCCACCCCTGAACCCTGGGCCCTTGACCTCTGGAGCTCCTGCAGTCTCCGGGGTGCCAAGCGCGCACCCCGGGGAACACTGGGGTCGCGCAGCTGCAACTACAACCAAAAAACAAACGCAAAGACCAACGACAGCAAACATGCGCGGGGTTCCTGGAGGGGCTCGGGCGCGCGCGTATTTTCGAATGTTCATTGTGCTTTACCACGAATGCACATAGTGCAAGCGCGACACCAGAACACCGAAACGATGCGCGCGATCTCCGGGGGGCTCGGAGACGGGCCTCATTCCTCCTCCTCCTCCTCCTCGTCCTCCTCCTCCTCCTCCTCCTCCCCCATCCCTCTTCTCCTCTTCCTCCCTCCCCCCTCCCTCGCCCTCTCACTCCCGCTCCTCTCTCCTCTCTCCTCCCTCCTCCGACACTTCGCCCTTCGCCCTCCCTGTCCCTCTCTTCCGCAGTCCCTACTCCCCCCTCTCCCTCCAAGCCCTTCCCCCCGATAGGGGGGACTCCTTTGGGTGGACCCCAATGGGCTGACTTTCTTCGAGTGCATGTAATGCTCGTCCAGTCGAAACCAGACAACTCACCAATATTACACACGCAGAAACAAGGTAATACACGCACACTGAAGCAACAAACACAGCAAACAAGCAAACATGACAAGCATAGCATTCAAATTTTCCCATATGTGGTCATAGGCTTCTATACGTTGGAAATCCATTAGTTGTCATATGCTTTTCAACTGTGCATTTCAACCAGTGTTGCAATAAATCCTGTGCGGTGATCGCCCGATGCGACCCAAGAAAACCCAAAGATAGCCTAAGACGGCCCCAAGACAGCCCCACGAAACTCCCCTGACTGCCTCACCTGAGGCCAAGGCAATCCCAGGACGGACCAAACGAGGTGTATCATCACCAATATCATCAACATCATTATCATCACCACCACCATCATCAGCATCATCATAGTAATCGTCTTCATCACCATCATCACATTCGGTCATCATCACAATCGTCGTCACCATCATCAACGATCATCATAATCGCCATCATCCCCATCATCTTCATAGTCCTCAACATCCTCATCGCGGCTCTCCCAAACCTGAAGGCACGAGGTGCTACTGGTGACGGCCTTCCGTGCGCAGTCGAACAGTCGCCACTCAGAATGCTGGGCTGGCACGGTGGCGAGACTTGCCGCAGGCAGCTGGGTTATGTTTAATCATGATGTGTATTGACGCTCGAGTTGCGCCTAGCTGCGAGAACGGTGTGCGTCGCTAGGGTGGGTAATTTGCCATACAGATGTCACAGATGTGGGTTCACTGTGTGAGTCATGGATATGGATGTGTGCTGCTCGAGAACGCGTATGGTGTCTACTTATTGTGCGACCTGGACGTCTACAGGTGAAATCTGCAACGCGTGTATGTGAATGGCATGTTTTCGTGGTAAGTTTAAGGTTGCATGTTATTCATGTTATGATGGTGTATGGCACGGGATGGACTTTTTGATTTGCCACATTGGTTTTATGCTGCTGGTGTGGCTGAGTGCTGTCTGGATCGTTATGATGTGATGGAGATGCTCGGTCCTGACACATGACATGCAACATGAGAAGTAAGCATGCAAGTTACGAGTATGTAAGCACTTGGCATGCCCTGAATGCTTCCGTCCTTGATATATGGCCTTGGCATCTGGGCACATACATGTGTGGCTGCTGAAGGTGAGTGCAGTTATGATAGTGGTGATGTTTGTTTATGTTGTTTAGTATTGTGCATGCGAATGGTGAGCGTTCCTGGTGTACCTCATGGTCGTCTGTTACTCATGTGCATTACTGATATGTGCTAATGCTGGAATGCATTCATGTGATATGGATGGAAGGTACTTGGATATGTCATTGGTGCCTGGTATGTACATCTGCTCTCGATGCGTGCTCGTTATGTCTGTGTTCCGTGCATGTTGTTGGCACATGTTGCTGATCTAGGTTCGCCGTACCTGTCATGGATGCGTGTGCTTATGTGAACTAACGGCGTGCACAATACACAACATTATTTTGAATTTTCTACATGATATTTTTGTGTGGTATAGATGTATGATGTATACCACTGGCGTGCATTACCAGCATCTGAAATCAAGGTCTGTGGACGGCGTAACATTGTAACGCCTTGACGGCGGGATGCCTGTCTGATGAGGCTCGCAAGGCGAGATCCCCAGGAAGCACGCTGGTATCTTGGGGCCTGGCGGCCGTAATAATTATGCTGGGTGGACGAGGCGGGGCGTGAAGCTGTGACGCCACCCTGTTGGGGCTCCGCGAGGCGGGATCCTCGGGGACGACCCGGTCCTTTTGGCTTTCTTGGGGCCCGTGCCACGGTGTGCTGGGTGTGGGCCGTCGGCATTCTCAAGGGCTCCTAAGTTCGCGCTTCGCGCTGCGCGAAGCGCGAATAACTTCGCGCTCTCGCGCCGCCCCCCCCCAGGGGGAGAAGAGGAGGACGAGGAGGAGGGGGAGAAGGAACGAGGACCGCGAAGCGCGAAGCGCGAATAACTTCGCGCCCTCGAGGGAGCCCTTGCATTCTATGCATGCCCCTGCCGCTCACGTCCCGACCCCGCGAGGGGCCGGAGCGGCGGCGCGACAAAAACTCGGCCTCAGGGGCCACGCGCTCTCCCCCACGCCCTGCTGCCCCCGGCGCCCAGAGCGGAGGGCAACAGCTGACTACCTACCAGACCACCCCAACCCAACCCGAAGACCCGAATTTCGGGTTGGGGGGGGTAAGGGTTCCACACGTGTTTTCTCGATGTTTCCCGACCCCCCCCCACTGGAAATCGAGGGTAAATCTGAGCCTTCGGGTTGGGGTGGGGTGGTTTGGTGGGTGGTGAACAGCAGGGGCACGGACATGGGTCGGACGTCGATCGCCGAGCGTGGGCGAGGCGGGTCGGAGGCTCATGTCTGAAGAGCAGCGCCAACCTGCCGGGCGGGGGGAGGGGCCGGAGGCGCCGCCAGGGGTCCAGGGTCGACCCGAGAAATCTCCGCGCGGACCTCTGACAATGCTCCAGAAAGAGCCCAAGGGGGACACAACAAATCTACTGAAATTGCAAGATTGTCCCTATAGTTATGCATGGATGCCGGAATGGTGCCTCTTCCCTTCCATGTCCCATGATTTCACATCTCATCACGGTGCTCGTCCTTGTTAGTGCCTGTGCTGAGGGCTCCCTCTTGAGTGTTGTGCTTCTTCGAGGCAGTGTCGCGTCCTGGGCCACGAGCCTCGCTCCACCGTGCACGAGTCGCTCCATGGACACCCGCAGGCCCCTGGCTGCGAGTTGGACCGTGGACGTCTCGTGGCCCCTCGGCCGTCGGCGGCCCTGGCAGTTCTCGACGGTCTCCGAGTGCCCTCGGTGGCATCCGGCCGTCTTCGGCGGTCCTCTGGCCCGATTGCTGCGCTCATCCCTGGGGCCCGTCGCCGAACACCCAGTCTGGGGCATGTCGGGCAACCTCTGGGGAAGCTGGCGCGCTCCCTGACAGAGCAGTCCGTCGCATGAGCAGTTTCAGAAGGCGCCTCATCGGAAGATGGATCACCCGAAACGAAAACGGACGAAGATAAGAAGTGATCCAGCAGTTCATTGGAAATGAACAACTTGGATACCTCATAGTTGGCGACGCGTCGTGGACAGGCAGCGTAACTGGGTGCGTTCAAGCTCTGGCACCCCGCTGTCGTGCCACACTTGTACTGCCACAAAGTCCAGGACCTTCAGAATCGATGGATCCATCGAAACAATGTGGCCTGAATCTCCGCATCTATCGAAACACCGTGGCCCTCCACCGTGGATCCGTTGAACAACCACTCATGGATCTCATCCTGGATACGACAGTTTGTTGACTTGACGACTTGGGTCGGGATTTCTGACCCCCGCATGAAACAAAGACGCCCACGGCGATACAAACATCGAAAAACGATCGAAACGATAACAAAAATGAAACCGACCGAATCGGATGGATCGACGGAAACATAGTACGCGGACGCAGCGGTGCAGCAGCCGGCCGACCCGAACCAACTGGATGCAAAACTGATTGCGAAGCAGCCGAACAGACCAAACCGTGGACACCCGTGTGAACCGCTCAACCCTGAACGGTTCCCTCTCTGTGGGGCCCCCAAGTGACTTTTGACCCCAACCTTCGCGCGGATTTCCCCACTGCGAGCCATCCCCGGTGGGCGGGGCTCCCCAACGCCCCCCTCCCCGGCCCTCCGAGGGCCCCTGTCCGTGCCCCGCAAGCGGGGACCGTGGCAAACCGGGACTGTGGCACACGTCGGAAAACTGCAGCCCTGGGCCGAGATGCCCTCGGTTCCACCGTTTTCTCCAAATAAGCTGTTCGAAATCCTTTCGGGCGGGTGGCGATGGGGGTTGGCCCAGATGGGGGGGCGAACAAGAAAACCCCTTAAAGGGGCTCCGTTCATCAATTTGCCTCTGTGGGTCAACCCACGATAATGTCAGCTTGTGGTTAACACATGCGCAACTATCCCCCCCCCGGGGCGCGAAACATGTTTTACATCACGCGCGCCAGGGGCCGTCGCGGGCGCCGCCGAAGGGATCGTGTCCCCCCTGTATGACCGTGTCAAAACGCTTGCCTTTTTTCGCACGGGAACTGTTATATGAGATCGTGCACATCCGAAGCGTTTTGTTTCCTCCCTCTCAGGCGTCGTCGCCGTCGTCGTCGTCGTCGTTACCACCGTCGTCGTCGTCGCCGCCACCGCCGTCGTCGTCGACGTCGTCGTCGTCATCGTCGTCGTGGTCGTCGACGACTACACTAACCACGAAAGAGGGGGGAGGAGGACTGCCCGTTTTGCTCGGGTCGTCGTCGTCGTCACAGGACCTGCGCATACCCCCCCCCCGAAGGCATCCGCAATGCGTTGCCGCTGACGTCGCCGTCGTCGTCTTCGTCGCCGTCGTCTTCGTCGTCGTCGTCCGTCGTTCCGTCGTCAGCGGGCCTGTCTGCGCAGCGCCCCCCCCCGCCCCCCCCGCCCCCCCCCATGGGGCATCGGCAGTGCGCCGTCGTCGTCGTCGTCGTCGTCGTCGTCGTCGTCGTCGTCGTCGTCGTCGTCGTCGATTACAGCTGGCCTGCGCACCCCCGCCCGGAGGGCATTCGCAAGGCGTCGTCGTCGTCGCCGCCGTCGCCGTCTGCCGTCCGCCGTCCGCCGTCCATCGTCCTCGTCCTCGTCGTCCTCGTCGTCCTCCTCCTCGTTGACGTCCTCGTCTCCGTTGTCGTCGTCGACGACTACAAAGACCACCACAGCAGGGGGGGGGGCTACCCGCCTTCCGCGGGTCGAACGAAAGGCCGGGTAACGAACAGGGGGGTTGCGAAACCTGCTGTGCGCAGCTGGTTTCGGTCGCCCCGCCGAGGAGCCAGTCCTCCATACATGGCCGCTTTCGGCGCCAAGGGGCGTTCGGAAAATCAACAATGTGAGCTGCTGGGCAAATCCTCGCTTGGCCACGCCCCCCTTTCGTCTAGCCCGCCTTGCTCGCGGGACCGCGAAGCAGCTGGCGCCCCCTTGGCACCGGCCAGGGCAAAGGCAGCGCACCACTTCGACAGAAAGCAGCACGGAAAGTGCGGGGGCGAGCGCCGACGGCAGTTCTTCTTCATTTCGAACAGGTGTCGCCCTGGCCTGGCTCACGGTCCCTGCTTCTGCAACCTTTGCCTCCCGCCCATTCCCCTCCCCCAATCAGTGCTGTCTGTCGCCTTCTCGCTGGCGGCTGGGCGTCGGCGCTATTCACGGGCGCCGCCGCCGTTGATTTTCAATCTGGCGGGCGCCACCCCGCGAATTCGCCCGAACGAGGGAACTATTGTTTTAACACGCGCCCACCACGGATGTGTGAACCACGCGCTGACATCACCACCCGCCCGATCCTGATTTGCCAAGTCCTGGCTCCAGTGGCCCCGACCTCAACCTGGGAGCGACGGCGCCTCCGCCGCGCCGACATGGCGCTCACCTGCCGTGGCCAGCCCGCAGGGGCCGACCGAGGAACGCGCCGCACCGCCGGCGCATCGCCGACGCATCGGCGACGCATCGGCGATGCATCGGCGACGCATCGGCGGTGCCTCGCCGCCGTCGGCGTGGGGAAGATCGGGCCCCGCGTCGGGACGCATCGCCGATGCGTCGGCGATGCGACGCGGTCCTCCGACCCCGTCCACTCGGCCCCCATCTGGGAGGCCCAGAGCCCCTGCGCTCTGCCCGCCCCTCCTCCCCGCCCGGGTCGGCCGAGGGGAGTCCTGCGAGGACGGGCTCGTCGGGGGGCCGCGCGGTGTCACGCACCTGGGGCCCGCACATGCTCTGAGCGGGGGAGTGCGTCTCTCGTGCTCCTTCGCCACCCTCCCGCTCCCCCCCTTTTTCCCCTCCACCTCCTCGCCCTACCACCCAGACCCCTCCTGCCCTGGCCTCCTCCCTTCTGTCACCCCGCTCCCCTCACCTCTTGTGCCCGCCTTGCCCCCATCCTCTCTCTTCCTCTGCCCCGTCCTCCTCCCCGATCCTCCTCCTCCTCCTCCGCCTCCTCCTCTTCACTGCTCCTGTCCGCCCTCCTCCTGCCCGCTGCCTCCCTCCTGATGCCGCCTTCCTCCTACGGCCATTCCTTCTGCTATCGCCCATTTGCAACTCGAACCTTACTGTTCCATCCTCCCCCTCCTCCTCTTCCTCCTCCTCCTCCCGATCCTCCACCTGCCGAATTCCGCCCTCTCTTTCCTCCTGATCCCCACCCTTCCTGCCCCGTATTTCCTCGTCCTGGCCTCTCCTCCAGACCCCTCCTCTTGCCACAATCCTTCCTCTCCCGAAGCAATTGCAAAACAACTCACATCGCCATTTGCAACCACGCTTCAGGGCAACGACACCAGCATTCCATCCCTTGCGGGTCGGCGTCTGGCCGGACGCGCGGTGCGTTTCCGACTCTCCATACTCGGGAGTCCTTCTTCATCCTCCTCCTTCCTCTACCTTCACCTCCGTCTTCTTCCCTCCTCCCTCACCTCCTCGTCTTCCATCCTCGCTTAGGGAGAAGGGTGCCGATGGGAACGGGTCCCGACCCCAGGGGCTGGAGGGGGCGGGGCAGGAGCTCCCCCCCTCCCCAAACTCCAAACCCTCTCGAAAAAACGTCACAAAATCGCGACGGAAGTTTCTCGCAAAAACGTCACAAGATGAAACGCCGGCCCATGGGAATAGGTTGAAACCTCTGGGCGTCGGCGTCATGAACGAATCCGCCGACCCCATTGGGTCACGGCGTAGGAAATGCTCAGTATTCCACCGCCCTAAACCCCCTCCCCCGGGAGCCCGGTCCGGCCTGTTTGGAAGAGGGGTGGGGGGGGGGGGGCGGGGGGCAAAGGTCTCATCGGGCCCCACGAGGCCCCAGAAGGCTCCAAGCAGCCCCCACGACGGCCCAAGAGGCCCCTGAGACGCCCAAAGACGCCCAGGATGGCCCCAAGACGGCCCCAGAAGCTTCCTAGACGGCCCAGGAAGCCTTCAAGAGCATTCCCAAGAGGGGCCCAAGAGGCCAAAATCGTCGAATTCCGATGTGGATACATACTCTTCGGCCATCACGGTGTTGAAGACGGCCCCAAAGTCCCCCAAAACCGCCCCAAAACGGCCCAAGCGGCCCAAGAGGGCGCCAAGACGGCGAAAGAGGCACCCAAGACGGCCCAAGAGTGCCCCAAGACGGCCCAAAAAGAGGCCCAAGAGAGGGAGCCTGAACCAACAATCCGAGCCTTCCGCCCCAAAACGGACCCAGGGGGGCCCAAGAGGCGCCCAACAGGGCCCATGAGGCCCCCAAGAGGCCCCAAGAGGCCCCAAGAGGCCCCCAAGAAGCCCAAAACAAGCCCCAAGTACCATTTGAGGCGTGTAATTTCTACCACCAGGGCGCGCCCCAAGAGGCCCGGCATAACCAAACGTCGGCCCCTTCCCGGAGGGAAACGTCAAAGTTTACCACATTCGCTTCTCGAGCTTTCATGCGTCCCACAGCAGCCCCCAAAAAACAGCCCAAATCAACCCAAACGCTCCCGCGCGCACCCATGAAGGCTTCAGACGGCACAAACGGGCCCCGACGGGGCCCCCGAAGCCACCCGGGAGAGCCCCAGGACGGCCCCAAGAGGAGGGCCGTAAGGGAAACCCGAATGGAGAATCCGAGCACTTCGCCCCGAGACAACATGAAAGGGCGCCGACATGGACCCAAGAGGCCCTCACGGGGATCCACAATGCCCCCAGAATTATCCCGGGGCCCGGAGGCGGCCCTTCGACAACGAAAAGCACGAACAAAAACTGAAAAGCCTAAGGCACTGCAGCCAAATTTTCTCTTTTCCCCACGCAGACATCGTTCGCCACGGGCCCCCCGGACCCTTCCCTCAACCCAATCGAAGGAAAGAAGATTTCGTCGTCGCCGCCGGTGTCTCACAGATTTTCGACCCGAGGCATTTCCTCGAATTCAGCCTCCAGGGATCGTTTTCGGCGCTGGGGACCACCGCCGAAAGTCCGGGATGAGGATCGAGCTCCCTGGCGGGTGCCACCGCTTCGCAAAGGAAGGAACACGAGGTGGATCGAGGCTCGAGGCATGAGACTCCTAGTTCTTGGGCGCTCTCCGCCCCCTCTGGGCCTTCAGGAAGCTCCTCGTCGACGCAGCTGGGTCCACTCTCGAACTTCTGGCCGGACGCAACCCCAGCTGGGTCTCAAAGATCCCCAAGCCTGTCCAGGGGGGGAAGAGGATGCCCGGGACACGCCCCGTGAAGGCCCCAAGAAACTCACACAAGACCACGACAAACTTCACAACAATCCCCTAAAAGGCCCCTCCTTGAACCCCACACGCTACGTAGGACAGGCCGAAACTTCAAGATTGCCCAACGATCGCGCGCGTTCCGCGAATTCTGTCTGTCACTATTGCTGCCGCCCAAAGGGGGCGGTGGTGCGGCGTAAGCCAATGAATCATGACGTCGGGGTTCTGGGTCCACCTCGGGGAGGCGGAGGAGGACTCCAGTCAGCTTCCTCCCCCCCCACTCCTCCTGTCGCTCTTCCTGTACATCCGCCTCTCCGCCCTCCCTGCCCCCTCTCTCTCACGCTTTCCGTCGCCGACCTGTCCCTCCGCCCTCGAAAAACAAAACAGCTGCATTGCCACAAGGCTCTCAGAGGACCGCGCGGACTTCCTGGGTCGTCGCTGGACCCCTCCTGGCAGTGCCTCCGGCGCCGACCCACGATATCCGAGAGGACCCTTGCAATCAGGCTTATGTTGCTGCAGTTGTTTCCTGCGAGGCGGGGATATATCCACATCCACCACCTGTGGACCCGACGTTCTGGGACCCCAGCGGGCGGTGGATGTGGATAGATCTGGACCCCACAGGGCCCGAACAGATCCATATCCACCGCCTGGCGAGGTCTCCGAAAACCGATCCGCCAGGCGGAGGATGTGTGTGTGTGTGTGTGTAAATCCCCGCCTCGGATCTCTGTCTTCATGGGCCCCTCGCCTGCCGCAGGCGGGCGAGCCAGCCGCCGGAGCCGAGGGCGTCCCGATGGAGCCCCGCGCCGCGCGCCTCTCGGGGGAGGACTGTGCGCGAGGGGGGGGGGGGGCGGGCGGCGACGGCGGGGCCAAGGTCGGGGGCTCAGGAGGGGCGCTGCAGGCACAGCAGGAGCTCGACTACAAGAAGCCTTCCACAAAAAAACCCAACCCTGAGGTCCCAGGACGTCGATTGGTTTTTGGTGTCGGAGCGTCACGCTTTCCATGGCAGGACCATCGAGACCTAAGAAACCCAGGGCACCCTGGAGGCAAGCGGGGTGCTTCTTGGCATGAGTTTCCGCTGTGCAGGGACAGCCTGATTGCCAACTCCGCGGGAGTGGTCCCGCAGAGGGGCGGGCGGCGACCATGGTGAAGCATGCTTCGGCGGCGAGCGAGGGGGGGGCAGCGAGGTGGAGAAGGCTTTCTGAGAAGGCGCGGCGGGACTTCTCAGAAGCCCTCGCGCCTTCTGCTACATGTTCTGTGACTTCTCAGAAGGCCTGGGAGACGTCCGAGCCTTCTGATAAGGCCCGCCCCTTCACCACTTCCCCGGGGCTCGCCGCCGAATGCTGGGTGGGAGCCTGAGCGCTGGCCACTCACGTCAGATAGAGAAGACGTCAGGGAGGAGGGACGCTAGGAGGATTTACGCACCCCCCAAGCAAGGGGCCCTATGTGCACGCTGATGGGGACGCGTCGGCCGTGAGTGCTCCTGCAAAATGAGGGGCACGTGAAGTGTTTGCGACAGCTCTCATCCTTGAGCGTCGCATGGGGCAGGGCGCAGGCAAGAGGCAGGAGGGGACTGGCTCCGGGGGGGGGGAGGCATCGACCTGGAATGGGCGAAGCATCGCCGAGAGATCGGAGACAAGCCCCCGAGAGTCCGCACGCTCCTGGGGGGGGCGTGGGGCTGTATCGTACCCCTATCGGCGATGGATCGCCGATTCGGGGTGGATGTCTCCCCCCCATGAACCGGTCCCCCCTCTCACGTAGCCCCTGACGGGGTGGGGAGAAGGATGGGCGGGGGCAAGACGGCGGCACCAAGCTCGAAAGCTGGCTGAGCCGAAAACGAAACCGAGACCGACAACCTGGAAAGACGCAGAGGCGCACCAAGCGACCGTGACCAGCCTCGAACTCAGTTCGACCAGCCCGACACTGTGGTCAATATGAAGTATGCCCCGTCAGAAGACAACAAGAGCCATCAATACCGACGCCGAGCCAAGGAGATGCCAATCACATTGCTCCGACGGAAGGACCCCACATGAGAATCCTCTGGGCGAATCTGGAAAAAAACCTCACCGTCGTCATCGTGGTTGGTGAGGCGTCCTGGCTGTCTCTTCTGCGTATAATTCTTCTGGCCCTGGCGCGGGCCCTCCCCCCGCTCCCTACGTTGCCCCCGACCTCGCCCTCCTGTTTTGGCTCCTCCGGACATTCAGAAAGTGGCCCGGGAGTGGTGTTCTGGGAGCACGAAGAACACGAAGTGGCCTACAGTTGGCTCCAGGCAGTCAAAATGTGGCCCGGGAATGGTGTTCTGGGAGCACGAAGAACACGAAGTGGCCTACAGTTGGCTCCAGGCATTCACAATGTGGCCTGGGAATGGCGATCTGGCAGCGCGAGAGCCCAAAAGTGGCGACAATTATACGAATTTGATGGCCCGCTCGGATTAGGAGAGCCCAACAGTGGCGACAGTTACAGGAATTGGACGACCCGCTCGGATTAGTAACATGATCCGCGGGCCCCATAGGGAGGGGACTCCCGCTTGAGACTTCCTCGCAATTCACTCACACATGTAGCCTGGGAATGGCGTTCTGGCAGCGCGAAAGCCCAAAAGTGGCGACAAATACAGGAATTGGATGACCCGCTCGGATTAGTAACATGATCCGCGGGCCCCATAGGGAGGGGGCTCCCGCTTGAGACTTCCTCGCAATTCACTCACAGACGAGGCCCAAGGCAAGTGAGTGAGTGAGTGAGTGACTGACTGACTGACTGGTGATGATGATGATCATCACACTCTCTCACGCGCACACTCATCATTATCATCATCATATGTGAGTTCATGAGCGTGTGAGTGAGTGAGTGCTGATGAGTGGGTGAGTGAGTGAGTGAGTGAGTGAGTGAGTGAGGAATGAGTGATGATGATGGTGGGTTCCTGTTCCTGCGCGGGGTGTCCAGAGAAAACAAGAACCCCACTTTGGATGTGGGGAAAAAACATATAAGGGTATGCTGCAGGCTTGTAAGACGTAACGGAACCAACCGAACGCAGCAGACTGCGAAACAGCGGAGGGTAAGGGGGGGTAGGGGGGTGGTGCGGGCGAGACTCGAGGATTCATGCCCCGCCTCCTAATCAGTCCGCCTCATCCTTCCCTCTCTTCCTTTCCCTCCCCGGCTCCGTCCCCTACTCGTCTCATTCCTCTTCCTCCTGCTCCGCGTTCTCCCTCTCGTCGCCCTCCCCCTGGTTACCCTCCTCAAAGGGACGGAGAGAAAAGGAAGCCGACCAGCCACAGCTGGCTGCGATGTGCTCTTCCACCCGGGAGGAACACATCGCATCAGCGCTCTTGCGAGATGGCTGCGGAGGCCGACTGATCCTTCCGCAGGAGTGAGACCCGCAGCCATCCGAGCTGGAACTGGCCTGAGAAAGGGGGGAGCTTGAAAGACGTGGGTCATCGCACGACCCCCCGAGTGAGGTCCGTGATGTGAGTTGCCGAGGGATGCCACAAGCATGCCGGCCGCCATTCTACGGGAATCGATCAGCACACACACACACACACCCTGCTTGATTATATACATCTGTGTATACATGTAGACGCACATGTGCACCATACCATACGATACGATGGCATCGGTATGATACCGGAGAGCGCGAATGGTCGCCGGACACCTGGTATAGGCAGCAATGGGAACGGGACGAGTGGAGGTCAATTCTGCATATGAGACTACAGGGGAAGGGAGCAAGGAAAATGGCAACTGCTCCCGACGTTCTTTTCTGGGGCACTGCCAGGAGCCCTGGAGACCTCCAGAGAATGGTCCAGAGGATACTGGAGCAGGAGGACGATTACCATGCGCAATCGCTCCAAGTTGAGGCCATGTTCAGCATCGGTCATCGCATCAAAGTACGTACCATTTGAGCACGCGTTGCTGAGTGCTAGAGTCCCGAGCAAATGCAGCTAGAACTGGGCATGAGCCTCCCTCCCCTCCTCACCCCACCTCAGCTGCACATCTGGCCAGATCCACCCGTGTATCTGGCAAACCCTCCACCTGAAACATCCAAGCCTCCTCCCGCTCCCTTCCCGCTCATACCCCCGAACATGCCCGCCGCGCCTTCTCTTGTCTCTCCTCCGTCGCTGGAGACGGAGGAGGAGGGATGGGGAAGCGGAAGAGTCAAGGGGGGGAGGACGCCCGACTCCTCATCATCCTTGGCCGCAGCGGGGCAGCGACGCACGAACACCGAGCTCATTTGCCAGATTATTTCTCTTCGTCCCCCCTCCCGCCCTCTCTCCTTCCTCCTCCCTCATCCCTCCCTCTGTTCAATCGATGCGTGGGCACCTGGACCTCTGGACCCCTTCCCAATGGCTGGTGTGTCGTCCCATCTCTTTTCGTGTTCACGGGCCATGAAGCCATACACAGATCCGGAGCCAGCCACCTCAATCTTTCGTGGAGCCAATCTTCCCCCACCCGGCTTCCTAGACAGCAAAAGAAGCCTTCCAGGCATGTAGGCTTACCTGGACTGCCGAAAGCCTCGACTGGAAATTTGATTCAAGGTCCTGGTGCTGATTGTTGGTAATCCTGGACGGTCGAAATCGAAAAGGGCAACGCTAGGGGGGAATTGATTCAGGGGAAGAAGACATCGGCCTGTAATTGTCGAAACACCGCCGATGGGTCGGCGATACTTCCCTCGACAACGAATCCGCATGCTTTTTTCAGGGAAACGTGGGTACAAGGGACTCGGAAATCCCCGACGAGGTCGTCAAAAAAATGACGAGGCCGAGCCTGCATTTTGACGAGGCCTCCCGCTGCAGACATCCCACAAAACTCCTCCTCATCAAAATCCGAGGCGCGGTCGTCAAAAAACGATGGCGAACCCGAGTCCTGGCAAACCCGGGTCTTACGCTCCCCCGATTTTAGGTGGGGTGGACTATCGGGCCCCTACTGGCCACGACGGGCGATAGGGGGGTCGAGGCATCCCCCCCTTGACGTTGCCCTCTGGCTTCAGGGTCATCACTCCTCGGCTTGCCGGCAACCGCTCGGGACGGTCCGGGAGCAACCGGAACGCTCTCGGCGAGAGGCGCAGCTGCGGAAACGCACGCCGATGCTTTTGGAAACCGACGAGCACCAGCGACCCAACATCTTCAGGCCTCGAAGCCCTCGAGCCTCGAAACCCTCGATGCACTCTCCCCAGATGTAGTTTGGGCCCGATCGAACGGAGTTCAACACGGGAACTGGGAAAGTGTGCGCTCAGGCATCTTTGCATGATGGGAGAGACGAGAAGAAGGACGAGAGAGGAAGAGGAAAGACAACAGCGCTGGGTTCCTGCCTCAGACCATCGCCCTGTCTCGTGGCGGGCCTCCCTCTTCCCCGAAAAAGGGTCTGCTTGGTTCAGGTCGCTGCAGTCTGGCGGAAACCACCGGGCCTCTTGACGTGAGAGTCTCGGCCACGACTGTCTACGCACAGTAAACTTGAAACTCCTCAAGCGGCGCCCATGAGGCCCCAAGAGGCCACCAAGAGACCCCCAAGAGGCCCCAAGAAGCTCCCAAGAGCCCCCAAAACGGTCCCCAAGATGCCTCAAAACTGCCTCCAAGAGGCTCCCAAGAGGCCTCCCACGAGATTCAAACCAACCTCCACTAGGCTAATAACCCACAAACCAGGCACGGTGCCGGGACTTGCCGTAGGCAGCAGGATGAACATCAATTTTGTCGCGCACCACCTGGCTCCAATTGCCTGGGGGGTAATTGTGAAAGGCTCCGTTTCGCTGGAATGTCATCCTGCGGCCGCGGTCCTCCACGTGTTGGCAGAGTGCGAGGTCCATCCCACCCTGCAGCGCAGCATGCGTCGCATGCGAATCCTCCTCTGAGCCTGTCCACCAAACATTTACCCCGAGTTTGGGTGACCTCAACGGGTATGGAAGAATGGTTGCGATGCTGGACAAAAGAACTGTCCAAAATCAGCAACGGCCGCTGTTGGGCAGGCAGCCTTCTACCGCGAATGCACAACGTCCGCGGCGACACCGACAGCGAGTCATGCTCAAAATTGTCCGGGAATTCTGCCAATTTTTGTACACATTGTTTCCTTACCCAGTCGATCGTCCCGACTGGGGGTCCCTCCCCTGGGGAAACCAACCGGTCCTGATACCGCCACTCCCCGGAGATCTCCTGGGGTGCGCTCTGACCAGAATTCCGGAGCGAATCCAGCGGTGGCGACGCGGGCATCTCGGGTTGCGGCATCGGTATCTTTCCCTCTCCTCCCCTCCCTCCCTACCCCACGCGAAATGGTTCAGAAATCATGGGTTAAGAAATTCATGGTCTCAGAACTCGAATAAAAACCCAAAAAATTGCTATCAAAATCTTAGGATTCACATCGAAATATTAAGAATAATCGAGACTCTGGCCGAAAACTCAAGTTTTCTTAAGCATCGCCTAAGGTGTACCCGTGGCCCGTACCCGGCGCGCCTGCCGCTGGACGCCGCTGGCCCATTCCAGAGCAGCCCCGATCAGGGGCCTGCAGGGCTCCGCGCGGAGGCGGTCGATCACCTGGGCGGAAGGGGGAGGGGCCTCCTCCCTCCCTCCTCCTCCTCCTCCTCCTCCTCCTTCCCTCCTCCTCCTCCTTCCCTCCTCCTCCTCCTCCTTCCCTCCTCCTCCTCCTCCTCCTTCCCTCCTCCTCCTCCTCCCTCATCCCTCCCTCCTCCTCCTCCTCCTTCCCTCCTCCTCCTTATTGACTACCTACCAGACCACCCCAACCCAACCCGAAGACGCGAATTTCGGGTTGGGGGGGGTACGGGTTCCATATGTGTTTTTTCAGTGTTCCCAGACCCCCCCCCCCACTGGAAATGGAGGGCAAATCGGGGCCTTCGGGTTGGGTTGGGGTGGGCTGGTGGGTGGTGACTTCTCTCCTCATTCTCCTCCGTCTTCCCTTCCCTCCTCCTCGTCCTGCCCTTCCTCCGAAGCCTGCTGCTTCCCCTCCCCTTCCTCTTCACTCTGCACTCTTCCTCCTCCTTCTTCTCTCCATCCTTCTCCTCCTCTTCATCCCTCTCCTCCTTCTCCACCCTGATTCTCCTCCAGGATCTCCTGATTTGTCAGGGGGGGTCCAGATGTGGTCGGTCGGGGTGTGGCGTACCAAAGGCGTCCACGGGGACAGCACAATCAAAAACCGCTCGCACCGATAGCGAAACCGACACGCCGCAAGCAGCCTAGAACGACGCAACAACACAGCACAAACGTAGAAACCGCACCGACCGAACGCAACCGACTGCGACGCAGTTAAGTCGACCGAACCGCCAACACCCCTGCCCACCCTCCGATTGGTGGCGCGCACGAGGGGGCAGGGGGAGGGGGGGGGAGGTCTCTTAGAAGGAGGCTGCTTCTCAGAAGGCGCTGGCCTTACGCCTGTAGGTACTGCCCGCGCCTTCTACGAAGCACAAGTCCTCCTGAGAAGCCTTCCCCCCCCCGACCTCCCTCTGCGCGGGGCCGATCCGATCTCCCCAGGGAGGCAGCACGTTCGGGCGACGGGACGCCGCTCCCTTCATGTCACGTGCTGGCCTTGCCCCCTTTACTCAAGGGCTCCTAAGTTCGCGCTTCGCGAAGCGCGAATAACTTCGCGCTCTCGCGCCGCCCCCCACGGGGGAGAAGAGGAGGACGAGGAGGAGGGGGAGGAGGAAGGAGGACGGCGAAGCGCGAAGCGCGAATAATTTCGCGCCCTCCTGGGAGCCCTTGTTTACTGCTGCCCCAGATCTGCGTTGAGCACCCAGCTCCCTGTGCATGCCCTGCCGCAGCAGAGATCACACCTCTGGACCACATCAGGGCGCAGCGCTCAGAAATTATCGTCTTGGAGGCTTCATGAGGCTTCTGGATGCTCCTGCGGGTTTTCGGCCGGCATCTGCGGCTCTTCGAAAGTTTCTGGAGGAGGCACGCGGTGGGGGAGGAAGGGAGGTGAGAGGTCAGCTCAAACTCAGGATTTCTCATGTGTCTGAGGAACTCTCGGTATTTCTAACGGCTTCCAGAGATGGAGGGGGATGAGGGGTGAGGGGAGCAAGAGGGCCGCTTGAGCGCTCCTGGAGATCATGGTGGTTCCTGGGAGCTCCTGGCAATCGGGCGGGACAGGGGGAGAGGGGAGAAGCGAGATGGGATCTTTGACCTTGCTCCCGCGGGCACGCTGTGGCAATCCGAGACCCTCTCCATCAGCAGGCAGCCTTGGGCGGCAGACCTCGCGACAGCCTCCACGGCACACTCAGAACCACTTTGGTGGGCCCGTGTGAAGGGCAACGGGTAGAAGGTCAGCGCGCACGTGGGCGGTTGCTACATAATACCACCCGCATGCCCAACAGACTCAAGTCACCCTTTGAGACGGTCCAGCGACTGGCGAGTTGAGGGAGGGGAGGGGAGGAGGCGAGGAGGGCGCGGAAAGAGGGAAGGATACGTGTCAAGGGGGAGACCCGCTCGGGGGGGGGAACGCCGACCTTGAATCGGCGAGCCCGCACTTTCCCAAGCGGAGTGGCTAGCAGGCCCATATCGATGATGAATGGGCGATTGGGGGAAGGCGCATGCCCACTGACACCATCCCCTGGGAAGCCCAAAAGGGACCGATACCGCTTCTCCCTGGACCTCTCCCAGCCTGCGCCCTGACCAGAAATTCGAAGCGAATCCGGGCGCGGTGACAAGGGCGCCCCCTGAGGCCCAGAAAAGCGAAAACGAGGCGAGGGTGGCGGTTTTTGTGCCTCTTCCTCCTCTGATCCCCCCAACGTTCCCAAACATCCAGCGTATCGAGATTGTTTAAAACACGGGCCTCTGGCGTCGCGAGTCCACTTCCCCGGGACCGGGCGTTTTACATCCTAAGCCGTATTGTACCGTTTTGTTGACTGTCCCCAGGCCCAGGGATGGCGCCCCGTTACGATTTTCTCGAGGCGCCGGATGCCTGGGCTGTTCCTCACGGGGATACGACAAGGAGGTCCGGGCAACCGTCCAGAACTGAACCGACCGTCCCGGCATTCCTAAGGGCCACAGGATACTCTTAGAACCACAATATGCTCGGATCCGCCACCGTGCTTCTGTGCACGGAATGGGCGTGCCCTCAAGTCCTTCCACGACCCCTCTGAGCTTCAGTCGTCACTCCTGAGGAGTTCGTAAGGGCACGGACCCCAAATCCTCAAATCTTCTCGGGCTTCTCGCGGTGCCCCTGGAGCTTGCCGCGTCCTCCGACAAAAACCCTAACAAAGGCTCCCAAAGGCCGCCAAAACGGTCCAAGAGGGCCCTGATTCGCCAATCGATCGCTCCTAGACGCTCAAGATGGCACCCAGACGGCCCAAGAGGCCTCCAAGACACCCAGAGAGGCCTCCAAGAGGCCTCTCAAGTTTTTGAAAGATTTTGGCGTTCTCGCCTTTTCGGCTTTCCGACGCTCCCAAACGGCGCAAGAGGCCCCCAAGATCGCCCCAAGACGGCCCCAGAGGCATTCCTCAGCACGGCCCAGACAGTCCAACACAGCCCAAGAGAACCCCAACACGGCCCCAAAAGGACCCCAAAAGAGGGAACGCGAAAATCCAAGCCGTCCGCCCCAACAGGCCCCCTAGGAGGCCCCAAGAGGCGCCCAGGAGGCCCCAAGAGGCGCACAAGAGGGCGGACCGAAAGCCATTCGATCCCCCGCCCCTGTTGATTCAACGTATCACAAGGGTACCTGACGTGTTTAGTTTTGGTTATTTTCAACAGAAAACCAGAACCCCCCCCCTTGTGGCTCCGGCCCAGCGCGCGGGCCACCCGAAAGGGACCCCCAAATCTGTCCGTCTATGCCTTTCCCGCTCCAACATGGCCCAAAATGGCTTCCAACACGGCTGGGGTGGGCCCGACATGGCCACCAAGTTCGCCCAAGATGGCCTCCAAGACGACCTAAAGAGGGTCGAATATACCTTAAACTCTGCCCAAGAAGCCTCCAAACCGGTCCTACACGGCCCAAGAGGCGCACATGAGGCCCTCACAACGACCCAAGTGGCCTCCAAGACGTCCTCCAGGAAGGCCCGAGGCGGCCAAAATCATTAGCTTTCTGGCTTTTGGAAGCGTTCTGGCACGTGCTGGTTTTCAGCCTTCCGACAGCCCGAAACTGCCGAAGAGGCACCCAAGGTCGCCCCAACATGGCCCCACAGGCCTCCAAGATGATCTCACGACGGCAGAAAAAGCCTCCAAGACGGTCCCAAGAGGCCTCCAAGTTCGCTCAAGGTGGCCCAGAATGGCCTCAAAGACAGCTCAAAAGAGTCCAAGATGGCCTCCACGACTGCCCGAGAGGGTCCAAGATGCTTCCGAGCTCGCCCGAGAAGCCTCCAAGACTGCCCACGACTGGCCATTATACCCCTAAGAAGCGTCCAGGACGACCCGAGCGGCCACCAAGAGGTTCCCAAGAAGACCCGAAGCGGCCCAAATTATCGGTTTGCCTTTTGTTTTGACGGAGTGTGGCATGTGTTTTTGTGGTATCGCGCGCTCGAGACTGAAGATAATTCAAGCCCGAATGCACATACGGACGAGCATGATACAGCAGACTTCACAAGCAGTGCACGTCCACGAAATGCTCTCGCCAAGTAGAAGTTGCAGCTACAAGCTACCCCACGAGCATTCCCCGAAACAGATCTGGGCGGCTTCGGGAGACAAGTGCCAATGATATATTCAACATCAGACGAGGTGGCCATGATCGGGGGCAAATGCGTTCTAAAAGACGACCCCCAAAACGTGTAAACGCAACCCCCTTACGACCCCAAGACGGCCCTGGACAGTGCCACCGGGCCCCAAACTACCTGCCCTTTCTGTTCGGCGAGCCCGAGGCCTGTCCAGGAAGGCCCCTCAGATGGGCGAGGGAGACCAGATCGGCTTCCTCCTTGGACTCACTCTGGCCCACGCCGTCCCTGGAAACTTTCCAGGCCAACTCGGGGAACACATTGTCCTGTCCGGTGGTTAGGCGCACGTGTTCCCCCACAGATTTCAACGGCGGCTCGGATAACACCTTGTCCGATAGCTCGCCCGACTCATGTGCCGAAACGTCCGACCACAGAGGCGCTCATGGAACAGCGCTGAACAAAACAATGTCTTCACCGAAGAGTCTGACACGACATCCCTTTGACCATCAGTAGTCCAACACAAATATTGTTCTGTTGTGTGGCCTCCAGAAAAACTGCCAATGGTATGACCACCCCTGGTGCTAGGCGAAACCAAAGACTGTCCAATGAGGCTCACCGATATCGGTGAGTGAGACCAGATCGAAATCCTCGCTGCGGTCATTCTCACCCACGTGTTCCCCGAAGGCTTTCCAAACCGACTCGGGGAGCACGTGCTCCGATAGCTATGCCAAGCTCCAGTCGCAGTTTTGACACACAGGCTCTTCCCAAGAAGGCAAGGGCGGTGGTGATTCGCCGTAGGCGTCTTCTATAACGATAACAATGGCCTCAGAACAGAAAACCGACGCACGAGAGCACGACGGCCTCAACCTGACATGTCCTGAGAACACCTCGTGCAAGTGCAAGCCACGGAAGCCCACCAGACCACTCCCTGGTGGCCCTGCACGCCAGCCAGGACGCCTCGCCACTGCTTGAAGCCCCTTAGAGTGACTACCTACCAGAACACCCCAACCCAACCCGAAGACCCGAATTTCGGGTTGGGGGGGGGTAAGGGTTCCACACGTGTTTTTTCGATGTTTCCCGACCCCCCCCACACTGGAAATCGAGGGTAAATCTGAGCCTTCGGGTTGGGTTGGGGTGGTTTGGTGGGTGGTGATACAGCCCCTTGAAGCCCCTTGAAGCCCCTCAAAGCCCCGAGGAGCCGCGGCGGGCGCCTGCGAGGTGAAGCCCGCCAGGTGCACCCGCACGCACTCGCCGGCGAGGGCCTCCCTCGCCGGCGAGGGGCCTCGGCACGCCGACGGCGGGCACAGGGGGCAGCCGAGGCCAGCTGGAGGTGCGAGGGAGAGAGAAGCAGCGGAGGGGGATGAGGAGGAGGGAGGAAGGGAGGAGGGAGGAGGGAGGTAGGGAGGAGCGAGGAGGAGGAGGAGGCGAAGGAGGAGGAGGCGGAGTAGGAGGAGGAGAAGACGCGTGGAGGAGGAGGAGGAGGAGGAGGAGGAGGAGGAGGAGGAGGAGGAGGAGGAGGAGGGAGGGGGGAGGGCGGGGGGGGGGGGCCACGCGGGGGCCGCGCAGACCTGCAGCCAACCCGAACAGCACGGGCGCGCGACGAGGGTGCGGGAGCCCTGGAAGGGCACTGCGACGCCTTGCGAGCGGGGCACGGCCAGCGAAGGTGGCCAAGGATGGACCAAGGAGGGCAGGATGCCAGGGTACCCTTGGGAAGGTTGCCCATCCTGACTACGGGGGTTGACTGTACACCAAGATATCTGGGCCCTGTCCCATGAGGCTTCGCAGAAACGCCACAGGACAAGGCATGGTGTATTATCATTTCCTGGCAGGTTCTGCGGGCGACGAATGTTGAAACAAAAATGTGCACTGCATCTGGGCCGCCGTGTGGTGCTAAAGTTGACATTTTCCTGGCCCCGAGAACAGTCAATCCAGACCCCCTCGATTCAAGCAACAATCAGGACGGATACTTGTGCTCAATTTTCACTCTCTGGGAGCCCCATGCTGGGACTCCTGGCCGCCAAAGAACGACTCAGGATGAGAAGCCGGTCCGGGGAAATGGGTCGCAGCCCTCGAAAGTGGTGACAGTTCCGCAGATCGCAGCCCCCCAGAGATGACGTAAAAGGCAAGAGAAGAGAAGAGAAGAGGAGGAGCGAAGAGAGGCGGAGAAGGGAAGCAAGAGAGGAGAGGAAGAGGGAAGGGAGGAGGAAGAGGAGGAGGAGGAGGAGGAGGAGAAGGAGGAGGAGGAGGAGGAGGGCGTCGGGGGTCCGGAAGCTAGGCCCCGTTTTGGATTGCTCGCGCCACCGCCCGTGCCCGGCCCCGCTCCGCCCCGCGCCCTCCCCCCTGCTCGTCACGTGACAATCCTCGCCGACCCGAGCATTGCAAGGCGGCGCCGGCGCGATTCGTGACATGACTGCCCCCCTAGACACCTCCCTCCTCTCGGTCATGCCCGTCATCGCAACGGGGATCTGAACGAAAACGCCTCCTAGGTGGGCTCGCGCCATGTCTCACATCCTATTACCCTTCCAAACCATCCCTTCATATTGCGCCAATTTCCTCTCAATCCGCCGCAACGTGTCCTAGCGGACCTGGAGTTCCGAAAAGGACCCAGTCCTGGCATGCGCCATCGGAAATGTAGAGTTGCGTAGGTTGGAAAAGGGTGAACGTTTTGGGGGGGACTGGCTCAGCGGGGAGGGGGAGGGCCATTGTTAGGGAGGGCATGGGGATGGTCATTGTCGGGGGGGGGGGTCGCTCGGTTGGGGGGAGGCATCGAGCTGGCATCGGCGATACGCCTCCGATAGATCGGCGATGGGCCCCCGATGGCGAATCCGCACGCCTCTATCGGTGATGCATGGGGGAGTGGGGGCCCATGCGTCCCCCCATGAGCCTGCCCCCCCCCAACCCCCACGACGTTACCCTTCAAGGAAGCGGGGGGTGGGGTGGACGGGGGAGCGACGGAAGCTTGGGTGCGTGGGTCAGCGAACCAGCCCATGCTCTCCTCGGCAACACGCAAGGAGCAACCCTGGGCAAAACTGGCTCTTGGTGCGCGGCATTCGGGGGGCCGCGTGGAGGGGGGGTGGGGTGGGGGGGGGGGGGGGGCAAACCCAAGCGCGCTAGGCGCACTATCGCACTGCGTCCGGCGATCGAAGAGCTCCAATGGGCCCGCACCAGAGGTCAATCCGGCAAAAGATCACTCTTACGCGTAGTCGATCTCCCCAGCGCCTTCGGGCGCCCGTGCATCGAGGAGCGTGCACAGGGGTCTTCACAGAAACGCTGCCGGACCACGTAGTGTATGATGTTCTGGCGGGTTCTGCAGGCGACAAGTGTTGAATCAGATAAAGAAACAGCGTTTGGGCCGCAATTTGCCACTGAATGGTGGACAAACATGGCATCATAATATAGTGGACGTTCTCTTAGGCCCGACTTTCGTCCGATCCGAGATGGGTGGGAGAGGGCACACGACCGACAGGACGAAGGAAGCCGATGAGCCAGTGCCTGCAAGATGCTTCGAAGAACGGAGTCTTGATCGATCGATCATCGAAAAGCAAATCTTTTCATTGTTCGCGATAGCGCCCGTGACTTGCCCCGGCCCCTCCACACCCTCCCCCCGCCCCAGGCCAGATCACGATGCGCGCAAGCGCCGTCTGAGAATGAACCATGGCCTGGGGCATTCCCAGACAGCGCCAGCCCGAATCGTGACGTAACTGGCGCTCTCCTCCACCCTCCCTCCCCCGCCCCTGGTCACGCCCATCATCGCCAGGGGATAAAAAACGATATCAACCTCCTCCTCCTCCTCCTCCTCGTTCTCATCCTCCTTCTCCTCCTCCTTCTCCTCCTCCTTCTCCTCCTCCTCCTCCTCCTTTCCCGAACTGTGGGCTCCCACCTCGTGGGACGAGCGGGCAGGAGATGGGTGGGCGCACCGGCGGGATGCGCCCGACGGTGTCGGCCAGCGCCTGGAAGCACGCCTCCCCCGCGCTCGACAGCTCGCCGTAGGTGCTGTAGTGCTGCACCTCGAGGATCGGGGTAAGAGCCCAGTTTTGTATGCATCGCGACAGGGCTGGTGACTGGCCCTGGTCCCCCGCCCGTCCCCCCCCCTTTTGGTCACGTCACGATTCGCACAGGCGCCGTCTGGGACTTACCATCGGGAGACTAAATGTCTCCTGGGGTCCGAGTAGATGGTGTCGGAGGATCGCGCCGCATCGGCGATGCATCAGCGACGTCGGCGTGGAGAAATCGGACTCCACATCGAGCCGCATCGTCGATGCATCGTCGATGCATCGGCGATCCTTCGACCCCATTTACTCCGATCCGATCTAGGAGGCCTAGAGAGACGTAAGGGTGAGGGTGAGGCAGCGATGGGTTTACATACAAATCGCACTGCATGGATCGTGATTAAGAAAGCGTGAGCGTCAAACTAATTTCCTTCCCTCACCCCACTCTGGGACACCCCTCCCTCTGCGAACCCTCGATGCCAATTCCTAAGCATCCCCGGACGGCGCAAACGCGAATTGCGACATGACAAGCACCCTCCTCCCCCCCAGGCACGCCCGTTATCGCCGGGAGATAAAACAACAACTGTCTCAAGATAGAGCACCTCAACGTTGGACGTGCTTGGCCCTTCTCGGGCCACCTGGGCCTCTTCTGGAGGCCTTCCCCGCTCTGGAGACCCTCGGGAAGTGGGGCTCCGCGGTGCGGATTGTTGTTGCGTTGTTTGTTGTTTGTTGTTGTTGTTGCTGCTGTCGTCGTCCTCGCCCGCGACCCGGCCCGCGACCCACCCGCGACCCACCCCGCGCCCCACCCGCGACCCGCCCACGACCCACCTGCGACCCACCCCGCACCTGCCCCCTCACTCTTATCCGCAACTGCGGGGTACATTTGTTGTATAGATCTAGTACCGTACAGTCAGTCAGTTCGACCGCATGACCTCATCCAGATGTACGTCGACCAATACTTGCAAGAAGCAAAACTATGCAACAAACGAGTGATAAGTTGATGACGGCGGGCTGGGCTGAGAAAGCGTCATGGGAGAGAGCATGAGAGCAACCACTTTGAAGGCGTAGTCGTCAGCGAGCGCCAGCACGCGCTTGACCTCGCAGTCCTGCCCATCGACGTACGTTACACTATCTGAGAACACCCCCCTTGCCGTGCAAAGCGCAAGGGCCAACAGGGCATTTCACACCACGCTAGCTCACCTCCTGGAAGCACGGGGCCGAACGTAGCAGCCACCATTCGTCCGAAGACTATGCCTTTGCCGAAGCAGGCGAAGGTCGCATTGTCAAGAAGATGGATGGAGGGGGGAGAACGAGGCTTCCACCGTCGCTTTCGGCGACGGTATTCGATTGGTTCGCTCACCTCGTGCCATCCTTTCCTCGTCGTTTCGCTCGCCCGTCTTCTCATGATTCCTGCCCCATTCGGCTGGAAAGAAGCGGCTCCTGAGGAACACGGGTCATGGACCCCACGACTTTACCCCAGGACCAGCTGTTCATCCTGAGCCTCTTCGTTCTTACTTTCCCAAGCCCCTGGAAGAGCCCCCCCGAGAGCCTGTAAACGGTAACAACAAAAACTCCAGGCACGCGTCTCTCTCATGACCCCTCTGCCTCATCTGGGGGGCGTCCAGGAGGGGCACGCCCCAGACGGGTCTTCGCAAATCATGGCCAGAGGCATGTGTGCGGCTGGGGGGGGAAGGGACGCACTGAAATCGGAACAAGGGACCATAAAGTCCAGGGAGATATCATGGCCCTGGCCATGAGATCCACCACACCGTAGTCATCACCCCTTGGCGGCGCGCACAAGGGGGTATGGGGAGGGGGGCAAGCTTAGTAGAAAAGAAAAAAAAAAAAAAAAAAAAAACAAAAGAAAGAAAAAAAGAAAAAAAAAAAAAGAAAAAAAAAAAAAAAAAAAAAAAAAAAAAATAAAAAAAAAAAAAAAAAAAAAAGAAAAAAAAAAAAAAAAAAAAGGAGGCTGCTACTCAGAAGGCGCCGGCCTGCATTACATCTATAGATACGGCCCGCGCCCTCTAAGCAGCACGGGTGTTTCTAAGGAGCCTTCCCCCCTCCCCCTGCCCCCCCTCTGCGCGTACACCCGATCCTGGCGGCCTGTGCTGCCTGTTTGGCCCAGAGCACCAGTCGGCGGCGCCTCTGCAGCTACGTGGCCGCCCACGGCCGCGGCCCCGCCGACGGGGACCGCAGGGGACGACCGCGCGGTGCAGGGCTGGAGACTGGAGACCGCGCCTGTGTCGTTCCAGGGAGACGGCCCTACGCGGGGCTGGGCGGTGGCGCCGGGGCGACGGCATCTCTCGAACGTCGGATGTTATACTCTGGCCAATTCCAATCAATACCCTGTGGATGTGTAGCTGTTGTCGTCCTCCCCTTCCTTCTCTTGGCTCAGCTAGTCCTCCTGCGCCGTGCCGCAGGAGGACGAGATGCGCCAGGAGAAGGAAGGGGAGGACGACAGAAACAGACCCTGGAAACCTGTCGCCGTGTTTAACCAAACTCGAAATTCTTCCTATCCATACGATCGGCAAGCCACATGCGATGACGATCTTAGGGATATGGCTTCAGAAACTGTTAGAATCCTTGAGATCGGCACCAAGGTAAGGTGATGCCAAACGTAGGGATAGGGATAATGATGCTTCCCTCTGGTAGTTTTTGGGTGCCCTCCAGGCCCAGGGCCGTCCACGGGCCTCGAAGCCGTCGGTGAACAAAGCGACTCAGGACGAAGAGCTGGTCTCGGGGGCCAGGGCCGAGTGAGTCACCCGCTCTCCTCGCCAGGGGCGGCGCAGAATGTGCGCCGTCGCGCAGGAAGCGCCGCCAGGGGGCAAAGACGCGCCGCCAGGTCGGGTGCCCCTGGCCCAAAAGGTGCCCCCAGGAGTTCCAAAGAGGCCCCCATGGGGGCACCTTGAGCCAGGGGCACCTTTACTTTAGCAACCCCCGACCAGGATGCGAGTCGGGGATCTGCTGGCCCGGGTCAATACAACTCCAGGTCAGTCGGGCTCCTACAAGAGATCCTACAACATATCCTGCAAAATCCTGCGCGCTAAGCCCGGGTCGATGCACCCCTGCGTTACCCGGGCGCACTGACTGACCCCCGCTTGCATTGACCCCCGTCTCAAGGCTCCCGACTTTTCCTCCGCTTCGACCTCCTCGGGCCCGTTCCGTGCTCTGGGGCATGATCAAAAAAGATCTGGGACGAGACGCTGCTCGCGGGGAGGGGGCCGGA
This sequence comes from Prorocentrum cordatum, assembly GCA_963575745.1. Lineage (NCBI taxonomy): Eukaryota > Dinophyceae > Prorocentrales > Prorocentraceae > Prorocentrum > Prorocentrum cordatum. The sequence goes on from CAUYUJ010014893.1 coordinate 40,192, forward strand.
ATCCCACCAGCCCTTTGGGCGACAGGTGGTCTAACGAAGGTCTCTTTCCTCTTCCGCAACCCCTCTTCCCTTCGGGGAGGGAAGCCCTCCCCCCCTTCCCTGATGTTTTATGGGAGGGGGTCGCGATGTGTCGGAGGCTTCTTTTTTCTGCCATTGGGAGGGCCATTTTCTGCCACCCCTCACGAGGATCGTGGCCCCCAAGGGGGGAACGCAAATCTAGTACCCCCACTCTTTCGACTGACCGCCTCCAAGATGGCCCCAAGAGGCCCTCCAGGGCCCCCAGGAGGCTCCCAAGAGAGCCCAAAGAGCGCCCCAAGAAGCCCCAGGAGGCCTCCAAAAGGCACCCGAGAGGCCCCCAATAGGCCCCCGAGCGGCCCCCGAGGGGCCTCAGAGAGCCCAAGATAACCTCCAAGATGTCTCAACATAATTAGCCCAAGCTAGCTCCAGATGGCTCCCAAGATGAGGCCCCAAGACCGCTCCAAGACTGCTCAGAATGGCCACGGAGGCCCCCCAGGATGCTTGAGGTGCCCAAATCCTTCAAACATGTAGCGAACATCGATGAATCTAGCCTTCTCGCCTTTTTGCTTTCGATGGCCTTCCGGGGCCTCAAGATGGCTCCAAGATGGCTCAAGAGGGCTCCAAGAGAGGCCCAAGAAGGCCCCAAAACGGCCCCAAGAGCGGCCAAGAGCACCCCGAGAGCGCTCCAAGAGGGGCCCAAGAGGCAATTTTGGGTACTCTCGAGAGGCGACGCTACTTGAAGCTCTGCCAGCCCAAGAGGCCCCCAAGAGGGCCCCAAAGCCCCAAGACGGCCCAAGAGGTCACCAAGACGGCCAAGATGGCCTCCAAGATGCCTCCAAGACAGCGAAGATGGCCCCAAGATGCACCCAAGACGGCCCCAGATGGCCTCAAGATGGCCTTAAAAATACTGCCCCAAAGGCCCGCAAGAGGCCTCCGAGACGGCCCAAGACCCCTCCAAGACGTCCTCCAGGAGGCCCGAAAGCTCAGAAACCACCTGGTCCGATAGCTCGCCTGACTCCCTGTTCCCCGAAGGCTTTCGAAACCCACTCGGGGAACGCGTGGCCCGATAGCTTGGCCAAGCTCAAACTCAGCTTTCGGCCACGCAGTCGCTTCCAAAAAGGCAGGGGGCGGCGGTGATTCGCCGTAGGCGTCTTCGATCCGCCGCCCCCTGTTGATTCATCACAAGGGTGCCTGGCGTGTTAGACCCTTTCGCTTTTGGTGTTGGTTCTTTTCCAACGGGCCCTTTCGGCCCGTCCCGCCAGAGATGCGTACCAGGTGGTGCAAAGGGTTGTTCGGCTCCAGACGGCTCCAAGATAGCCTCCAAGATGCTCAAGCTGGCCCAAGATGGCCTCCAAGTTCGTCCAAGAAGGTCCAGGATGGCCTCGAAGACGGCACAAGAGAGTCCAAGATGCCTCCAAGTTCGCACAATAAACACCTAAGACGGCCCAAGACGGCGCAAGAGGCCTCCCAGAGGCCTCTAAGACGGCCCAAAACGCCTCGAAGATTTCCTCAAGGGCGTCCTGAAGAGGTCAAACTTATTGTTGTTCCTATGGTTTTTTGAAGGAGTTTGGCTTTTGCTCCTTTTCGGCATTCCGACGGCCCAAGACGGCCCAAGAGCTCATCAAGATCGCCCTAAGAGTGTCCAAGAAGCCTCCAAGATGTCCCCAGGACGATCCACGAGGCCCCCAAGATGGCCCAAAGAGGGCCCAAGACGGCCCAAGAGGCCTCCGAGACGCCAACGGTCACCAAGTCGGTTCAGAGATGCCCCCAAGACAGCTTCCGACTGCGTCAGGTGGGTCAGGAACGCCCTAAGACGGCCAAAGAAGCTCCCAACGGCCCCCAAGCAGCCCAATGAGGCCCAAGGATGCCTCAGGCTCCCAGGAAACTCCTAGGAGGTCCCAAGAGTGCCCCCAGAGGCTCCCAAGATGCCCGTCCTTTTTTCTTCTCCTCCTGGTCTTCCCCGCGATCCTCCCCCCAGTGTTCCCTGAAAGGTTTCCAAAACGGCTGGGGGAACACATGGTTCGGTAGCTTGGTAGAGCTCCTGTCACAACGCTCGGCCAAAAGGCATGGGGCGGCGGTGATTCGCCGTAGGCGTCTTCGATAACGCCAACGTCTCAATATGCGCTGATGATTCCTATCCGCTATCGCATGTTATTCCCAGATGCGCCAAGGCAGCGCCGAGACGCACCGCCGCGACTCTGATATATGCCATTATGATAACTAGAGAGGGGGCCGGCGGCACGGGGTGAAGCCCTTACGGATACGACCCCAAGAGGATCCCAAAACGTCCCCCCAGACGCCCTCAAAGGCTTCCAAACGGCCCGAAAGAGCACCAAAGCAGCCCGACTCCCAAAACGACCTCCTCAGGCCTTCGACGGCCCGATACCAGCACCCCAAGACAGCCCCACAAGTCACAGGACGGCCCCAAGACGTCTCCATATACGACCCCAAGAGGGTCCCAAGACGTCCCCCGGGCGCCCTCACAGGCCCCCGAGGCCTCCAAAAGAAGCGAAAGAGCCCCAATGCGGCCCGAGAGGGCCCGCCCCAAGGGACTCCCAAAACGGCCTCGTCAGCCCTTCGACGGCCCGATAGCACCCCAAGACGGCTCAAGATGGCCCGCAGTGACTATCCAACAGGGCGCCAAGGCAGCCCCAAGATGCCCCCAACAAGGTACAAGAAATGCCCCAACGAGCCTCCGTGCAGGTGCCCTACAATGAGATATCGTAAATCAAATTGAAGATGTGTTGGGTCCATCTTGGAATCGATACTGGAACCCTGTGTTCTCCCGGTCCCGACAACACTTTTGGGAGCCAGGACTCACCTACACCCTGCGAAATGCTTAAGAAATCATGGGTTAAGAAATTCATAGTCTCAGAAATTGACTAAAAACCCAGAATGTCTATTCAAATCTTAGGATTCACATTGAAACATTAAGAATAATCGAGACTCTGGCCGAAAACTTGGGTTTTCTTAAGCATCGTGTAGAGTGTACAACCGAGCTGTTCTTGCATGCATAATCGGCAACAACAGCGGTACGGAGAGGCCGTGGTTCAACAGAGGCCGCACAATTGATAACGAGATGCCGTCCAAGTATCGGCCGATCCTTCAAGTTTCCGCTCCCGCTGAACAGGGAGCGTGTCTGGCCTTTCCGAAGGCGAATGAAGAAATTAGTTGAAGACCTGCTGGCACGCTTCTCTGAAACGTGAGATCGCACAATGTTCACAAACTTGCTTTGCACTGTGTGGTGTCGCCCATCGTCGTTACACTATTGTGAAGACCTCAGTCCTATCGCCCGCAGGTTGCCTTCTGCCCAGAGCCCAAAACGTGGACAGCAATCCAAATCGAACGCCTTTGTTTCAAGACGCCTTCAAGCATATTCCGTCTCAGGCTAAATGTGTGGCAGTCATGCGGGTGGAAATTCAACGCTTTAGAAGTTTAAAGGCATGCGAGGGGGGAACCTCGCGGTTGTAAAACCACGTGCGTACGTGAATCAATGCGTGTACATATTCACACAAAAACACGTTACGAACGCATATGTATACATATGCGCGTGCGTGTGTTTGTGTGTGCGTGTGTATACACACGTTGCATGTGAGTACACGCGAGTGTTTGCGGATGACGGCGCGAGTACAAAATTATACATTGTGGTTCCCGTATGTGCACGCATATGTGTGTTCGCTAAAGCGAGCCACTCCAGGGGGTCTTGGCAAGATGGGCCCCGAGCAGATCTGTCGAAGAGGGGGGACACTGGCAAATCCGCAAAAGTTGCCCCTCCCCGAGTCCCTCCACCCCTGATCCGTTTTCGACGGTCCCACAGCCCGAAAGCGGCCCCCTGAGACCAACAACGAAACAAACGGAGACCTTCCGGCGCACAGCGCCTCGAACCCAACGCTCCCCCATTCTCGCTGGCCGGCACCAGCGCTGGGCCGCCTCGGCTCTCCAGCCGCCCCTAAACATGAGGAACCGCGGGGGCCCCGCCCGCGTCCGGAGCGTCGCCGCCCGCGGCCGGGGCGACGGAGAGGCCGTGGCCATGGGCGACCTGCGCTGCCGCCATGGCGCCGCCCCGCCGCCGCAGGCCCCGCGGCAGCGCCCCGCGAGCCCGGGGCCCCGCGCGCCGCGCCCGCCGGGGGCCCGCTCTCGGCACCACAGGCGCCGGCGCTGGGCGCGCGCGGCGAGGCGAGGCTTCGCGGCGCGTATAGCCCGACCAGACACATGGCGTCTCGACACAAGTCAAGGCAGAGGTGCTTCGTCGTTTTCGGCCCCTCGGGGCCCCTCGTTGGGCCTCGGGGCCCTCCAGAAGCGGTTCGGGATGAGAGGCAGGTCTCGTGGAAGGGGTCGAAGGGTCGGGGGCTCGCGTTTCGACCAAATCGGGGTACCAGATGTCAGGGGGCGCGCAAACGAAGGAGAACCAACCTCGCAATGAACAACCCGACAAACGAAGCCCTCTTTGGCGAACGCAGTGGGAATGGAATCGAACAGGGAGGCAATGTGTCCTCTTTGCGGTGATAGACGCCTCCTGATTCGGGTCCGGGTAGATGGGGTCGGAGGATCGCGCCGCATCGCCAACGCATCGCCGACGCATCGGCGATGTATCGGCGACGTCGGCGCTGCATCGGCGCCGTCGGCGATGCAGTAGCGGTGCGGCGCGATCCTCCGACCCCATCTGCTCTGGACTCCACCTGGGAAGCCCAGATGAAGGGGCCCCAGGACACACAAATAAATACACACAAATAAAAAGATTCCCCATATTTTCCCATATGTTCTGGGTTTTTGTCTTCCCCCCCACGTCCCATATTTTCCCATATTTTCCTGGGAGTCGACGATGAATTGTGTCTGTGTGTTTTTTCCCCTCCTGCTCTGGACTCCACCTGGGAAGCCCAGAGCGCGTCCTCCTCCCATCCGGGAAAGGGCCCAAATGGGGGCCCGCGCGCTCTGGACTCCGACCCCTTCTGCTCGGACTCTGCCCGGGAGGCCCAGGGTGCCTCCTCCGCCCTGGCAGGGAAAGTAAAGGGGCCCCAGGACACACAAATAAATACACACAAATAAAAAGATTCCCCATATGTTCCCATATTTTCGGGGTTTTTGTCTTCCCCCCCACTTCCCATATTTTCGCATATTTTCTGGGGAATCGACGATTCATTGTGTCTGTGTGTTTTTTCCCTTCCTGAGAAAGGCCCGACTGGGGGCCCGCGCGCCCCGAAGGCAACACCTCGAACGGGGCAGCCGAGCCGCAGGGCCTCGCGCGATGCCCGCGCGCTCCGACTGCAAGGCCTCGCGCGGGGCCCGCGCGCCCAGAATGGAAGGCCCCGCGGCCCATGGCGCCACGCCAGCGCGCGGGGGGCACGTGGGCGGCGGGGGAGGATGTTGGCACGCGGGGGTCTGGCGGACAATCGCCAAGCTCCGCGCTAGCAGCTTTTCACGATCAATCAAGAAGGCTTTAGCCAAGTCGGCCACATTTTAAGAAATACACATGCGTGAATGTGGAAAGCAAGGGTGCAAGTATTCACAGCACAGACAGACAGAGAGAGGTTGCAGGAACGCGTGCCAACAACTCCCCTGAATTACTGTCGATCTGGCTGTCTGACAGACTGCAAACGGATGTCCCTGGCCGCCAGGTAGCGTCGACTGTCAACCTTGCTCCGGTGCTGCTTGGCACCAGCGGAAGCCAAGGCAGTTCCTCCTTGGCGTCGCTCAAGGCCAAAATCATCCCCGTCCTGAGCAGGTGCGAAAGGGCCTCTGAACCCTTGGCCACATCAGCCTTGGTCATCACATCCGTGGGATCCAAAAAAGATGGGGGCAACCATCTGGCACGCAAGCTGCGAGCAGAAAAGGAATCCCTGAGATCTTCCTCACGGCCTGCGCAGTTTTTGGAACGCGCGTCGAACATCGATTTTGCGCCCAAAGCGTGGACACCTGGAACAAGGGCCCTGAAGCTCACGAGAGCTCCTCAACACAGAAACGAGAAGACGAAGGGGCCCCAGGACACACAAATAAATACACACAAATAAAAATAATCCCCATATTTTCCCATATTTCCTGGGTTTCTGTCTTCCCCCCCACTTCCCCTCTTTTCCCATGTTTTCTGAGGAATCGAGGAGTAATTGTGTCTGTGTTTTTTCCTCTCCTGAGAAGACCCGCGCCCCATGGGCCACTCTGAGGAGGGTCCCTCGCCAGAGCGGGCACTGCGAAGCAATGCGACTGCATCCGCTCCGCCTCTGCGACGGCATGCCACAGGAGTGGGGCTTCGCCTGCGAGAGAGGCATTGGCGGCGCGTTTCGTCCTGGCAAGAGAGCATTGATACACGAGCTGGCTGGCCAGCGGCATGCTTAAAACCTACAATCCCAGCAAACTGAACTGAAGGGGCCCCAGGACACACAAATGAATACACACAAATAAAAATAGTCCCCATCTGTTCCCATACTTTCTGGGTTTCTGTCTTCCCCCCCCACTTCCCATATTTTCCCATATTTTCTGGGAAATCGCAAATTAATTGTGTCTGTGTGTTTCTTCCCCTCCTGAAGAGCATCGATACACGAGTTGGCTGGCCAGCGGCATGCTTAAAACCTACAATCCCAGCAAACTGAGCATTCTACACCGGGCCCTCGGTGCCAATGCCAACAGCGTCACTGGCCGTCATTGCCGCCACCAAACTCAGGTCACACTTCCAGATCATGAAGCATTGCGCTGCCGTGTCTCGCGCGAGCTGCAACACCTCCTTGCGTAGAAGAACGTCCTGGGTCGTAGCATGGTTCAGACTGCTCGCGAACATAATGGCAGCGCCCAGAATCTCCCGCCGAGACTCCAGGGCAATCCAGCTCACACCAGAAAGCGAATTAGCGAGAACTCGGCCGGTGACAATGGATTTGTCTCTGGGTTCTGCGGCCGCGATCAAGCGGCGCTGTCTTGAGCTCCTCGAAGTACTTCTCCTGATAGATACGGATGCGGTGCGGGGTCGCTCCTCGCGCGCTCGCCTGCATGCAAACGCGACCTCGTTCCCGCCCCATTTGCCGAAGGCGAAGCGCCCCTGGAGACTCCCATGCAACCACTTCTCGTGACTGCCGAGGGAGTCGAGCAACAGGTCGTCGACCTCGATCAGCACCTGAGCCACCAACTGCCCTTCCTCGCGCTTCGACCAGTAGCAAGGCTCGAGCAGCAGATCGCGGAAGCCCAGGTCGAGAAGAAAGGCGCGGGAGTGACGCGCCACCCCCAGGGCGCGTCGCCCAGCCCGCGCGCCGCCACCTTGAGCTCGATTGCGCGGCCTTCAGGGACATGGGCCCCTGCAAGACCGTCACGACGGGCCGCGTAGATCGGGTCGCCCGAGCGCTTCAGTGGGCGAGACTGGCTGGGCGCTCTCTTGCAGTCCACGGCGGCCTGCTCCACGTCGCAATGCAGTGTAAGGCCGCGGCAAAAATCGGCGCGGATTCCGGCTGCGGAGACGGCGGGTAGGCGATCAGCTTCTCGGTGTCTGGGTCATGGAGGCCGCGCGCGCGCCAGCGGCTCCTGGCTCTCTCGGCGCTAAAGGCGCCCCCCTGGCCCTTCCAGCGGCGCGCCATCCTCGACGACGGGGCCCTGTCGGGCTTGGTCTTGGCCGCGTGCTGGGGCTCGGCCAGCGACAGCACGCGCAGTGCTCCAGGTCGATTCAGCACTGCCCACTCGGCCTCGTCAAAAGCCTTGAACTGCTCGCGCTCCTCGGGCTTCGCGCGGCTCAGCTTGACCTCGCCAACGTTGGAAGACAGGAGGCTCCAGCGGCCGACGCTATCTCCCGAGCTGACATGCACGAGATCACCCGCGCCATTGGCGCACCCCCCGGCGGCGCCACTCCAGCCATGCTCCTGGGATCAGGTCTCGAACGACTCGCAGTGGGCACTTACCAGCTACTCGTCAGAGACCGCCTGAGAAACAACTGCCATCTCGTCGGAGCCTCTGGGTTGCGGCCAGCGGCCCCGCTCCTCGACGCGTTGTCCAGCTCAGTCGGAAACGCGGGGCAGGAGTTCAACTGGAGTAGGAAGAGCAGCGCTGCGGAACGGCGCCGGCGTTGGAGCCCCCCTCGCGCTAGATCTGAGGTCCTCGGGTCGGATGACCGTCTCGGGCGGGGCAGACTCGATCCTGGGCTGACTCGCTGGCGCCCGCAAGTCCCGGTCGTCTTTGAGACGCTTCACTTCGGAAACGAAGCCCCCCGCGCCCGAGCGCGCCGGAGATGTCCGGTTGGGGCCTTCCGAGGCGACGCCTCTGAGACGCTGGGGGGCGTCGGCTCGGCCGCGGGCTCGGGCCCTCGGCCGCGAGCGGCAGCGCCCAGGCCATCTGCTGGTCGAGACGTTGCCGAGCAGAGCCCCCCCCCCCCCCCCCAAGGAGCCGCAACGATTTCGACATGGTAAAGCTTCCAACGCGTTGCTTTCCTCGATCTGGGCCTCAGGGACAGGTCATCGAACGCGCGCGCGTCGTCGAATGGTCGCGCGCCGCCTGCCCCATTGAATCGCGCCGCGTGCGCCGCGGAGGCGCGACCAACGCGGCCCCCGAGCCAGGCCGTTGCGTGACCCCCCTATACCCATCACCGCGATGACGTTTCGTTCCGCGGTCGTTGGGCATGGCGTCCGCGCGAACCTCGAAGCGCGCAGCCGTCGAAACGCAGACGGAATCGGCGCGCGCGCAGCCGAAGCGCCGGGCGCCGCCCAAGCCGCGCGGCCGATAGCTCGCGCGGGAGAAACAGCTCCAGCCCAAGCCGATGCACGATGGAACGCGCCGGCGCGGGGCCGACGGACCGCGGGAAGGAGCCACTTCGGAGAGCCCGCGCGGAGAAGAAACGCTCGAGCGCGAGTGCCGGGCGGACGACGAGCCAATTCGCGATGACTTCGAACGGTCTGGAGTCGATGCGACGGGCGGCGAGGAGAGGTTTCAGGGAAGCACGGAAGCGCGGCCGCAGACGGAGCCAAAGGGCCCCCGAGGCCCACCTACCAGGCGCCGTGTCAATCCTGTCGAAGTCACGCAAGTCGCCCCTAAGCGAGCTGGCCTTTTCTGGGTTCAAAGAGCTCGCGTCAAGGGAGGGCTGCGGGGCTCGCCCCCCAGCTTGCTCGTTCCGTCGCGTGGCGAGATGGAGGCGCTCAAATAAAATTTCACTGGCGCAGCTCTGCTGCATTCTATCCGGTCGGTGGCGCATCGTCCTGTTTCGTAGTGTGGGTGGTCGTCGTCTCAGGGGCGTGCCATGAGTCCTGCCATCTGCGAACTCGGTCTGGACCCCCCGCCATCTATTTGGGGGCATGTCGCGGTCCTGTTCTGGGCCGCTGCGCCCGCTTCCGCAGCTTCACGATCCCCTGATAGCACTGACATCTGGAGGTGGCTTTCCCGATCCAGGCGCCCCATCATGATCTGCTGCGCCGACCTGTCCACGTAGTATCCGAGGCGAGGGGCTTGGGCGGTGAGCCCGGTGACCAAACCAAGCGGTGCTGAAGTACCTGCACGTCTATCAGGTCATGCGCGTCCTCTACCGTTTGTACCCCAGCTCCGCCCCAGCACGCAGCCACCGTGTCAAGCGCATGCGCGCGCAGGCTCATGCATTGAAAGGTTTGTGCGAGACGCTATCTTCCCGCAGTCGTGGCGGAGTCCCAGATGACGGTGGCCAGTAAGGCACTCCATCAATAAAGGCGGGGAGGGTCGCCGTCGCTACCCTTCGTCTAACGGCGCGCACCTCGTCTATGAAGTTCCTGAGGCGGTCCCTTTTCTGCCCTGGAATCCAGGCGAGCGGGGTCGGCTTGGGCCCTGGCAGGCGCGGCGTGCTCGTGGGCTGCTCCGATGTGCCCCTCGGCGCCAGGGTCAGGGTTGTTGGCGCCAGGCATAACTTCGTCACTCTTTTGCTGTCTCCTGTCCAAGCGTAGCTGTCTGATGATGGCGCGCTCCACAATGCCCCCGACTGCAGCGGCGTTGCTGTTGAGTCTGGCGGTCAAAATTTGGCCGTCGTCGTCGGCCATGGCAGCGAATCCCAGGAGCGCACGTCGGGCCGACTCGTTCTCGTCTGGGGCCATGCCCCGGCCATGCCCCGATCGACCTCATGTCTGTCGGCGCATAGCTGATCACATGCACAGACTGCTCGCGCGACACGCATGCCATTGTTGTGCTGAAGCAAGGCCGCCTCGCCGGTAACCAGCCCCAGGTCGAGCAAGCGTGCGACGACGTCGTCTGCGTCTGGGATCTGTGGACCTGTCAAGGGTGGCCCCGTACGCGGCATCGATGGCTGGGGGGGGGGCATCTGGCGAGAGTCCACCCAGAGTTGGCGGTGATGGTATCGGTGTGAAGTGTCTCGCAGATCCGGCCCGCCCAAGCGGCGGGGGCGGCGCGCGGCCGGGCCAAGGTCCCAATGGCAAGCACCAAGTGCATCTCGGGAGGGGCAGAACCCGTGACGATGTCGGTCCGTTCGCTGAGCTTGGCCCAAGTACCCAGGAGTTCGCAGACAAGCCATAAATGGTGGAGTAGTCTGCTAGTAAAACGCAACAGGGGCGAATCTCTGCGCAGCATGCGCAAGGCATGTCAGCATCTCGTCTCCCAAGGTCAACTGGGGGCGCTGCCAGGCATTCGCGGGGGCGTCCGTCGATCTGCCATGGGGTCGCTAGTCGGACGCATACTGGGCATCGCCCTGCCCATGGCCCCGCGCAGAAGCCATGAACCACAAAAGCCGCATCTGTCGTTGAGTTTGGGATATACCGCGACGTCGCCCCGCGGCCAGGCGCCCCCTGGGTCTACCCGACCGCCCAGCCGCATTGGGGGGATCCCAGGACCCCATGGGCCGGAACGGAACCTCCCGGCGTCATCAATCTGGGTTGCTGCGCTGCTCCCGCCAGATCCGTAGTGACAGGGCGATTCACGACGCAGGCGTTGACGGCCTCGGGAGGGCCATCTAAGCTAGGGCCCGGTCGTGTCTTGCCCAGCGTAGCAGGTCCTCATGCGAGGCCCAGTGAATGACGGACTGCCTCCGCTCGTGAATGAGAGGGCCCTTTGCCCTGCATGCGTGGTAGTGGGAGAGGGCCACGGCGCGCGCGCGGGTTAGCCGGGGCGAGCAGAGTGCCTCGAGGGCCCTCGGCGCTCGAGGACCGAGCACTAGGCCGTTGCTATGTCGGCCGCCCATGTCGCACTGGAGGGGTGCTTCGCGCACATGGTGAACCTTTCCGTCGACCGCAGCCTTCCCCCCGTGGCTTGGGAATCGCAGTCCAGTGGGGAAGTCTGGTCAGCGTCGCGCATATCCAGCAGCTCGGCGAATCTCACTGCGAGTAATTGAGCCGGGCGCGGCCTTGCCCCGCCCAGTCGGCCGTCGCTGTCCTACTCGTTTGCCGACCAGACGAGCCCCGTAAAGTCCATGGGCATCAGGGCAGCGGCGCGCGGCGTGGCGGGGTCGGCTTGCCGCGGCGGGGGCGGCGTTGGAGTTGGAGGGCGGGGCATCATGGGGGGCCCGACCTGCTGGGCTGAAGGCCGCGGTGGCCTTCTGGGCGCCGCTTCCAAGCGAAGTGCATCATGAGCTGGAGCCGCCGGGTTGCCTCCTGGGAGAGAGGATGCGTTCCAGTGCCGTTCGTCCATGGACCGCGCGGAGCTCGCGCCCCACCCATGAAGTCATCGATCGTCGGGCCGCCGCCTGTTCCGCGGCAGCGCGTGCTGGTCGGGCCGCATCTCGGGCCGACGGGGATGCGGGGGCGGGCGGCCGGCTGCGCGCCGCCGAGCAGGTCGCTCCGCATCGCATTGAACCGAGCGACGAGGTGGACGGGGGTTATATAGCGAAGGAAGAGGGGAGGGAGGGCGCAGGCGAGCCGCGAGGGAGCCCCGATCCCGACCCGATCACGAGGCCGATCTGGCTGATCGCGGGCGGGTGGATCGGCTCGCGTCCTGTCCCGCCCTCAACTCAGCGGCGGAGCGGGCACTCCGTTGTCGCCGGGCTGCGTTCGTGGGAGTGGGGGCGCGTGGGGTGGGTTCACCAAGTGTCCGGCGGCGGTCCTCACCTATTTCCCGCCCCGTGTCGTCGCCCCCGTGGTGCGCGTCGTCGGGGGCAGCGGTCGCCCATCCTTGATTGTTTGCCGTGGGCACCTCCTGCTCAGCAAGATGCCTTCGCGCATTTCTCGGGGGCCATGTCGGGAGGGGGGCGGGGGTGATCGGGGAGAGTCGGCGCGGGAGAAAACGCGGGCATCCGAATCGGTTGTTGAGGCCTGGTCGTCGTCGCGGCGGCCCCGCAAGTCTGCCCCCGCGGGTCCTTGCCACGCCTGCAGGATGTCGCCAGGATCAGTGGGAGTGATGCCGCTTTCTGGGGCTTCCCCTGGCGTGTCACAAGAGGTCGGAGCTTCGTCTCTCGCGTCTTCTACCCTGGGCGTGCGACTGGTCGCCGCAAGCGCACTGCCACGGTTCGCCGCACCTCTTGACTCTTCCCCAGGTGAGCGACTGATCGCCGCAATCACAGAAAGGAGGAAGGACTCGGGACTCTCCGCAGGGGCGTCGGGCGGGCCGGAAGATCGCCACCATCTCCCCCCCAGCGCGCGACTGATCGCCGCGAGCACATGGTTCTGATCGGCAACGCTCCTCGTTTCCTCCCTGGGCGAGCGACCGATCGCTGCTGACTCACTGGGGAGGGGGGGGACTCGCGAGTCTCCTCGGGGGGCGGCGGGTGAACCGGAAGGCCATCGCGATCGCGATTCCGTCGCGACGCCGATTTGCGCGGACGGGGGCGAGCCGATCCAGCATCTCTCCGCCGTCCCCTTGCGTCGGGGACACAGCGACCATCTACCCGAATTCGCGTCGCCCCTCGCGGCCCCCTACCGACGCCAGGACGGAGGGCTCGGGGGGGCGGCCCCTCCGGTGCTGAGTCGGAAGATCCAGCAGCCAGCGTGCAAGCGCCTCCATCCATCCCTTGAGCCAGGGGGGCTTGAGCCAGAGGGCTACGGAGCTTGTGGGGATACCTTATTGAAGGACTTGGCCCCGCCAGTAAGGGGTAACTCATCAGTTTGTTCCACGGCACCCGCCGCGCAGCAACAAGGAGCGGGGGGATGACGAGAAGGAGGAGCAGGAGGAGAACTCCCTCGCACCCAGCGATACGGAAGCAAAGCCTTGCGCGCCATGACACCGACAGACATCCCGCCACCCCACACCCCCACAACGGCATGGCACCCCGAGAAACCAAGCCGAGCAGAAGGGAGAAAATGGCGCAGCCAAGTCTGCCTCCATTGGAACGCGCACCCGTGCGAAGCCGGTCAGGACGAACCGGCCAATGACGACGCGTCCGAAAACCTCTCGATTCTAGGTCTTGGTCGCCAGAAAAGGACAACAAAACCAATTGACCGGGCCCACCGCCGACACCATCGGCTGCAATTCCAGATGCATCTTCACCGTGACGAGTTTGCCGAAGAACCCACCGGCCATGGTCGCCCATCTTATGCAGTGTCCTGGACATCGCAATTTCTGGGGTGGACCTGGCAGTGCTCGCGAGAGTGCTCCAGGCCTTGATCATCACAACGCTCGGGATGGCGGGCTTGCCGAAGTCCGCGCCACTGACGTTAAAATGCTGCCGAGAGTGCTCAAGGCCGCAACGTCTCGCCCATCACCTCGCGCAGCCATCCCGGCTCCGCGCGGCTGCGCCCCCCCCTGAGGAAGCGCCGCGCGAAGACCGAAGTGTGCGCACCGCGGGCCAGCGGGGCCAGGAGGAGAAAGAGAAGGGGGAGAGGGGGGAAGGAGGAGGAAGAGGTTTTAGGACCAGTCCTATTCACCGCCGAGTGAGAAGGGGGGAATCAAAACTAAAAACCTCCTGAGACTAGCTGCCCCGATGCGCAACACGCAACACGTGACGTGGACACGGAGCTCAACACAACACGTAGACTGAACGCGTAGGTATGGCGATATGCATTCGCCAAAGCGTGGGCCAACACGGCGAGCCAACACACAGTGTGTCAACACGGACGTTTTGAAGACGGTACGGGGTGCGTTTCGAGACGGGCGTATCAGGGTAACTAACTCCTCCCCCATCCTCCCCTCCCCCCCGCCTTTGGGATACCAGAAGTTACCGATGCCCGATACCGCCGCCACTCCTCGGACCTCTCTCCTGGGGCGCATTCTGACCAAGATTTCGAGGCGACTCCAGCGGTGGCGACGAGGGCCTTCAAGTAGACCCCGAAGAGGCGACAGCGAGGGAACGGTGGCTGCAGCTATCGGTACGCTCTCCTCCTCTGACTCCTCCCCCCCTCGCTCTCGCCTACCCCCCCCGCCCACTCCGGCGACAGCGCGACGCCGTCTTCGCCGCGGGGGGGACCGTGCGCCCGTCGGCGGCAGCCCGCCCCCCAGGCGCCGGCACTGGCGCGCGCTCCCTCACAGCCCAGGCGCGCCGCAGCCCTTGGCGGCCATGCCTCCGACCTTCCGCAGGCCGCCGAGGGCGGACCTAAGACGAGGCCAGAACGAGGACAAAGTCGGGTTCGGATGAATCGAGAATCTCTGAGATCTGGCGGCTCTTGAGGATGTCTCGGGCGCCGCAGCCTTCTCAGCGCGTTCTGGAACGCTCTGAAAGCGTTCGTGAACGCTCTGGAACGGATTATCCTCGTGCTAACCCCGTCCGAGGACCAGAGGTCCGGGGCGGTCTGGAGCGAGCACGTCTCGAATCTGGCCTCGCCCTCGACGCCGAAGAACCCGAGGCGCAGCTTGTGGACGAAAAGCCGGGGGCACCACTCGGGGGGCCCTCCCTCGCCGTAGACGGGGTCGCCCACGACCGGGTTGCCCAGGTGGTGCATGTGGGCCCGGATCTGGTGCGTCTTCAGGGTTACCATCCGGCAGTGCACGAGGGAGTACGCCTCCTGGGTCTCTGGGCACTCGTACTCGGCGACGACCTCCCAGACGGTGATGGCGGGCTGGCCCTCCGCGCTCACCCTGACGCGCTTCTCCGACTCATACCTGCTGGAGTCGATCGGGGCAGTGCACTCCCCGCGGTCCGTGGAGAAGGTGCCGTGAACGAGGGCGACATAGTCCTTCAGCACACCGAGCACGATCTGTCGTTTGGCATGCTCGTAGCCTCGGAGAGTCTTCCCCACCAGGAGGGGCCCCGACACGTCCACGTCGAGCCGGTGGGCCATCCCCCGGTCGCTCGCCTGGTCGCGCGCGGCGTCGCAGGTGGGGTCGGCGCCGAACCGCAGCAAGAGCCACGCCTGGAGGGCCGGCACAACGGCGTCGCACATCAGGTCGCCCACCTTGGCTCTCCTGGCCAACCCAGACAACTTCGCCCACCTGTTTGGATGTCCGGAATGGGTACGGAAAGTATGGGTACGCTGCCCAAGAACAACAACAGCGGCAGCGGCCGCTGTTGGGCAGGCGATCTGTCTCGAATGGACAACGACACCGACAGCGAGCTGTTCAGAATGAGCAGGAGATGCTGTCGGCCTTCGTACCGAATCTGTCCGTACCCATTTCGGTCGCACCGAACCTGGGGTCGAGCCCCGTGGGCTGCGACAGGCACGACCAGCCGGGCGGCTTCAGCACCACCGCCAGGTCCGCGTCCTCGTAGAGCAGGCGAGGCTCATCGCGGAGCGGCGCCTCGGCGTTGGACGGCGGGGCCTTGACCGCGCCGCGCCCCGGCTTGTCGAACATGGGCCGGGCGTGCGCCCCCGGAGCAGGCAGCGGCTCTGAGGCGGCGGACCTGTCCCAGCCGCACAGGTGGGCGACGCAGCTGTGCTTGAGATCGTCGCAGCAGCCGCCGTTCACGCACTGCCGTGGTCCGCACTTCGCCGCACCGCTGGTCTCCCCGAGGCACACCGAGCAAGACAGCTGCTTGCACGCTGACTTCAGCGCCTTGTAGCCCGAGGCCCCCTTGGTCTTGTCGTTCTCGACCTTGAGCCACAACGGCACGAAGCGTTGGGAATCGCTGTTCCACACCGGGTACGCCGGGTGCAGGGCAAGACAGCCCAGCAGCCACTTGACGCCGTCCATGGTGACCCTGTTGCGGGAGAGATGTAGCTCCAGCGCGGGCGCCTGGCTCGAGCCCATGAGGTATCTAGCTATACACCTCGCGCCCTCGTTGCCGATGTTGTTTCCTGTCAGTCTGAGCACGTCGCAGCGCACGCCGTACTTCTCGAGCATATTGCAGACCGCCTTGGTGCCGTTGGCGCTGAGCTTGTTCTCAGAGAAGTCGATCGTGCTGGCCTTGAAGCGCACCCTGCCACTGCGCGCGCCCGCGCTCTCGCCACCGCCTTCGGCGGCAAGGCGGCGGCCCATCCAGTCGCACCACTCTTTCATCCCCGCGTCGCCAAGCTCGACCTCTGGGGGTGCAAAGAAAAATACAGTAGCACCCCGCAGTTGCGGATAAGAGTGAGGGGGCGGCGGGTGCGTCGGCTGTCTGCGAGGCTCTGAAGAAGCCTGCCGCAGGCGCATAATTTTTCAAGCTATAAAACGAGCCCGCCACAGGCGCCGATGTTTCCCCAAACAGCTTGCTGAACGGTGTGCTGTTGTGATAGAAGCTAACTCCGGCTGGGGAAATCAAAGCCAAGACGTCCTCAAACAAATTTGGTGGTCTGGGCTGTTTCGCCTGAGACATCCTCGCAACTCTCGTTTCTGAGTTGTCTGGGATTGGGCGTTTCGCGTGAGACATCCTTCAAACTCGTTCCCAGATGCCGCGCAAGAGGTGGTCTGGCCTGTTTCGCCTGAAACATCCTCAAACTCTGAGCTCCCAAATGCCGCGCGAGAGGTGGTCCGGCCCGTTTCGCCTGAAACATCCTCGAAACTCTGAGTTCTGAGATGCCGCGCAAGAGGTGTGGTCCGGCCCGTATCGCCTGAGACATCCTCCAAACTCTGAGCTCTGAGATGCCGTGCGCGAGGTGGTCCGGCGCGTTTCGCCTGAGACATCCTCGCAACTCTGAGTTCTGAGATGCCGCGCAAGAGGTGGCCCAGCCCATTTCGCCTGAGAGATCCTCGAAACCCTGGGCTCCGAAATGCCACGCAAGAGGTGGTCCGGCCCGTTTCGCCTGAGACATCCTCCAACCCTGATATGCCGTGCGCGAGGTGGTCCGGCCCGTTTTGCCTGAGACATCCTCGCAACTCTGCGCTCTCTGATGCCGCGCGAGAGGTGGTCCGGCCCGTTTCGCTTGAGACATCCTCCAAACTCTGAGCTCCGAGCTGCCGCCCAAGAGGTGGTCCGGCCCGTTTCACTTGAGACATCCTCGCACTTTTGCATTCCGAGGTGCCGCGCGGGAGGTGGTCCGGCCCGTTTCGTCAGAGACGTCCTCCAAACTCTGAGCTCTGAGATGCCGCGCGCGAGGTGGTTTGGTCCATTTCGCCTGAGACATCCTCGAAACTCTGAGCTCTGAATTGCCGCGCAAGAGGTGGTCCAACCCATTTCGCCTGAGACATCCTCGCAACTCTGACCTTGGAGATGCCGCGCGCGACGTGGTCCAGCCCGTTTCGCCTGAGACATCCTCAAACTCTGAGCTCTGAGATGCCTGCGCGAGGTGGTCCGGCCCGTCTCGCCTGAGACATCCTCGCAACTCTGAGCTCTGAGATGCCGTGCGCAAGGTGGTCCTGCTTGTTTCGCACAAGACATTCTCGCAACTTTGAGCTCCCAGATGCCGAGGAAGAGGTGGTCCAGCCTGGGGGCCCAGAAGACCACATGTTACATATCCTCCCTGGGACCCTGGGAGCCCCAGGAGGCGCCAGAGAGTTCCAGGAGGCCGCAGGACGCCCAGGACAGGCCCGAGGGGTCCCCAGGAAATTCCCAGAAGGCTCCCAGGAGGCCCCAGGACGCCCCCTATCACAACGTGTCAAGTTAATACACATCCGGTGCCGATTCGTTGATTTTTCCTGCTCTTGTGGCCCCCCCATGTCGAAGGGCCCAAACGGCCACATGTTCGATGTCCCCCCCTGGGAGCCCCAAGAGGCTTCAGAAGGCCCCATGTGGAGTCCATGGGGCCACAGGAGGCCCATGAGGAAGCTCCAGGAGGTCTCAAGGAGGCCCCAGGAGGCCCCCGCAACCCGGAGCTCTGAGACGCCGCGCTCGAGGTGGTCCGGCCCGTTTCGCCTGAGACTTCCTCGCAGCACGTTTCGCCCGAGACATCGTCGCAATTCTGGGGTCCGAGATGCCGCGCGCGAGGTGGTCCAGCCCGTTACGCTGGGGACATCCTCGCAAGTCTGGGCTCCGAAAGGCCGTTCGGGATGAAGAGGAGGTGGATGAGGAGGAGGAGGAGGACGAGGAGAAGAAGAAGGAGATGGAAGGGAGAAAGAGGAGGATTATGTGGACGAGGGGACAGGCAGGAGGAGGGGAGGAGGAAGAGGAGGAGAAGGGAGAAGGAAGGGAGTTCCAAGAGAGGACCTAACGGGAGACGGAAATGGCGTGGACTTGTCAGAACGTGTGCGAAAGGTTGTCCGGCCCGTTTTGTTTGAGACACCCTCACAATGCGAAACTCGAAGATGTTGCGCGCGAGATGATCTGGCCCGCTCTGCCTGAAACGTTTCGAAACACAGGGGCTCCAATCACAACCTCTCTCATTATTTGTCCCGCCTCCCTCTTCCCGCTCCCCGCCTGGCTCCTCCCGCCTCCCGCCTCCCGCTGCTGCGCCTCTGCCTCCGCCTCCCCGCCCCCGCCGTCGTCGCGTCTGCCGCCTAAGCATCCGTCATGCGCGCCCTGCCTTCCGCCCTCCCCAGACATCCGACGTCACCATGTTTTTTTTTGAGACGTGCGCCGCGTACCTCTCGAGATCATCCCTGGGGGAACCATCGCGACATGCCACCCCCGCCCTCCCCCGCTTCCTCGTACAGATGCTCCCGGGTTCACAACATGGCGGCGGAGCCTCTCACAGTGCCGATCCGACAGCTTACTCGTCGACCAGGTGCGAAATAGTAGGACAACCTCTAGCGATAGCTTCCTGCTAGGCATGCGTCACACAAACCTTCGTGTAAACATCATGTGCAAACATCATGTTATAATGTTATAACATGCCATGCCAACCCGCACTGGACGGGCACGCGATCGACCTTGGAAACCGCAGTGGGTTTAAAAACCCTGTTTGGGGATACTGCGCTCCGGCTATAATTTCGTTCCAAAAAAAATGAATGGGTCACGGGTTGGGTCGCAGGTGGGTCGACGGTGGGTCGCGGGCCGAGGAGCGGGTGGGTCGCGGGTGGGTCGCGGGTGGGTCGCGGGTGGGTCGCAGGTGGGTCGCGGGTGGGTCGCGGGTGGGTCGCGGGTGGGTCGCGGGGTGGGTCGCGGATGGGTCGCGGGTGGGTCGCGGGGTGGGTCGCGGGTGGTGGGTCGCGGGGTGGGTCGCGGGTGGGTCGCGGGTGGGTCGCGGGGTGGGTCGCGGGTGGGTCGCGGCTGGGTCGCGGGTGGGTCGCGGGTGGGTCTCGGGGTGGGTCGCGGGGTGGGTCGCGGGTGGGACGACGACAACAAACAACAGCAACAACAACACCATTCATTATAAGACTGTTCGCTCTTACTTGCCCGCGTGTCATTCAAAACGAGTTCCCCACACCCTCGATACCCGCCCTTTTTGTCTTCGATCACACCCCGTTTGAGGGGATTCGTTCTCTTTGATGGGGGCGGCGGCCTTAGACAGGCGGGCAAACCTGAACGGGCGGACAATCCTTCGTGGGCGTACATGTGCCCGCCATTGGAATAGGTTTGTGCCCTGCAAAAATAAGAGGGGGAGAACGAGGGAGAGTGTGAGGAAGGGAGGGGGAGGGACGAAGGAAGAGGGACAACGCCGGGAGAGAAGGAGCGAAGACGGGGGCGGCTGATTAGAGGCAGAGAGAGAGAGAAGGAGAGAGAGAGAGAGAGAAAGAGAGAAAGACAGATAAGAGAGGTAGAGAAAGAGAGAGAGAGAGAGAGTGAGAGAGGGTAGAGAGAGAGAGAGAGAAAGAAAGAGGGTGGGAGGAGGCAGGAAAGGGGAGGGAGAAGGGAGGAAGGAGAGGAGGGAGAAGGGGATAGGGCAGAGAGGCATAAGGATGAGGGAAGAGAGGAGGGAGACAGAAGGGAGGAGAGGAGGGAGGAGGGAGGAGGGAGGAGGAGCAGGAAAGTAAGAACGTGAACGTTCGAGGAAGTCCTAGGCGAAAGCGCCGTTCCTGAAGGAAGTCTCGGGCGGGAGCCCACGACGGGCGGGCGATCCCCTGACGGGTGGGTCGGGCGGGTGCGACAGTCAAGCGGGATGCCTGAGTATGGCGAGAGCGCGATTACTAAGTAAATTGTAAAGGCGTCCTTGGCGCAGCGTGTTTCCTGAGCGTCGAAAGCGCGATGTATGAACACATTGCATGGAAGTTACAGGCGAGAGCGCAGTTCATGAAAAAAATGTGAAGGGTTCTCTGGCGGGAGCGGGGGTCTGGATTAAATTGCGAGGAAGTCTTGATTCAACTGCGAGGAAGTCTCAATCGGGAGCGCCGCTCCTGAGAAAAGTGTGAGGAAGTCTCAGATGGGAGCGGGGGTCCTAACTAAATTGCGAGGAAGTCACAGGCGGAAACACCGATCCTGAGTAAATTGTGAGGAAGTCTCAGGAGCGGGGGTCCTGAGTAATTTAAGAGGCAGTCTCAGGCGGGAGCCGTTGTTGTAATCCATGGGGCCAGGGGCACAGTTTGAGACCCAAGACTTTCCCTGTCAAAAAACAAGGTGCGAACGTCGGTGGGTACTCTTTGACTGAGAAAACATATTTACTGGTGAGGGGGATCAGCAATACTTATTCTTCAGAAATGAGAGTTCAACACCAACAACAAAAACAACACCACCACCACCACCAACAACAACAACAACAGCACCAACCACAACAACAACAACAACAACAACCACAACAACAACAACAGCAACAACGACGCAACAAACAGAATCCACACCATGGATTCTCACTTTAGCCACGCACCCAAAGACAATGAATAACCGTTCGGCCCCCGCATTCTGACTGACACCGCTACACCTCGGACCTCTCAGGCCAAGGCTGCGCTCGCTCTGACGAAGATTCCAAAACGAATCCCGCCGTGGCGACGAGGACCCCAAAAGATGGCCGCAAAGAAGAATCCATGTTCTTCTCCATGACATATCGATCGTGGGGGCAATCCGGAAAAGCGCCCCTCCCCCCCCCCCCTCCCCCCCCAAGAACAGCAACAAACAAACAAACAAACTCTGGGCCTCTGGACGTCCTGGACGCCCAACCGCGGGTTTGTGAGCCTCCTGGACGTCGGCGGCAGGCCTCGCAAACAGAACCAACCTAAGTAGTTGGAAGGGCACCCGATAGGTCTCATGAGAGCCCCAAGTGGCTTCATAACCCCCCACTCATGCGCACGAAGACAGCAGACAGAAGACCTCCAAGAGGCCATGCAAACGCGAATCAAAACTACTCGTTGGAGGAAACCGCGGTTGGCAGCAAGATAGCTAGAAAGAGTAAGGGGACGGAGGGATACGAAGGAAGGGATACCCATAGTATAGCTTGAGTCCAGCATCTCCGAACGGTATTCGCTTGAGCCAAGGTGGCTCCTCAGAGTGTTCGCGCGTCCTCCTGCTCCTGATCCGCCTGCGCCTTCGGCATCGTCGTCGTCGTCGAGCTGTTCGTCATCGTCGTCGTCGTCCTATTCCTCGGCATCCACGTCATGCTCCATCTCGCCCTCGGCCCCATCCCTAGCACTACACCTCCTCCTCATCATCATCCCACTCCTCTATTCCTCCAGCTCCTCCTCCTCCTCCTCCTCCACCTCCTCCTCCTACTCCAAGACCTCCTCCTTATCCTGGCCTCCTGGTCCTTCCTCTCCTTCTCCTCCTATACTTCCTCATCTCACTCCTCCTCGCCCCACCTCCCAATACGAATCCTCCTTCTCCTCCTGGTTGTATTCCTCCTCATCCTCTACCTCCTCGTCGCACTCCCCTTGTCTTGTTCCTCCTCCTGCGCCGTGCTCCACGTCCTCATCCACGTAATCCTCGTACTCCTCAACGTGTTTCCTCGTCTTCCTCCCATTGGCAGTGCTCCTTCTCCTCCTCGTCCTCCGCCTCCTCCTCATTAGCATCATCAGTAGCAGCATCAGCATCCGCATCAGCATCACCATGATAATCATGATCATCATGATCAGCATCATGTTCAGCATCATCATCATATCCTCATCCTCCTCATCATCATCATCAGCATCATCATCATCATCATCATCGTCGTCGCCATCGTCATCGCCATCGCCATCGCCATCGTCATCATCAGCAGCAACATCATCATCATCATCAGCAGCATCATCATCATCATCAGCATCATCATCAACATCATCATCAACAGCATCAGCATCATCCTCATAACACTTCTCCTCCTCGTCCATCCTCTTCTCCGTTTCCTCCGCCATACCAGGGACGCCTTCGCACTCTCGATTCCGCTTCCAACTTCCAGGAGGCATCCTCGCCAGGGATGCCCTCACACAAATAGCTGGGGCATGGCTCCGTCTCCCTCCTGCATTATTCCGCTGTCCCCCTCCCCTCCTCCTTAGGAAGGCACCAACTATACACCAACACCGATCCCGGCCAGGATCACCCTGGGCCCAGGATCGGTGTATACGCCCTCCTGCCCTGCGCAAGAAGGCATATGCACCGATCCTGGGCCCAGGGTGATCCTGGGCCAGGATCGGTGTTGGTGTATAGTTGGTGCCCTCCGACTCCTGCCCCTTATCCCGCACCCCTCCCTCCTCGCCGCGCCCTCGCTCGAGGCACCTCCACGACCTGCTCCCGCAGGCCTCCGCCCCGAGGAGCGCTCGGAACTTACCCCACGGGATATCGCGCTCGCGCCCTGGGCGCCAGCTACTTACCTCCTCCGTCGGGCCAGGGGCGCCGAGACCCCCTCCCAAGGGCAGATTTCGACAAGAGAAGTGGAATCAAACGGTTCGCTTGGGTCTGGACCCCCCCTCCCTCCCCCCTCCCTGCTCCCTGCTCCCCCTCGGAGCCCAAAGTTTCGAGGATGCCTCAAGCGGAATACGCCAGACCGCCTCGTGCGCAGCGCTCCAAGGACCATACTTGCGAGAGCATCTCGGGCGAAACGCGCCAGGCTACCTCGTGCACATTTCTCGGACACCAGAGTTGCGAGGATGTCTCAGGCACAACGGGCCAGACCACCGCGCGGGATCCAGGAGCCCAGAGTTGCGAGGATGTCTCAGGCGAAACGCGCTGGACCACCTCGCGGCATCTCGGAGCCCAGAGTTGCGAGGATGTCTCAGGCGGCGCCCAGACCCCTGCAATTCGACAACAGAAGTGTAATATGTTTCGCTAGAGTCTGACCCCTCCTCCCTCTTCCCTCTCGGAGCCAGATCTGAACGGATGCCTCAGGCGAAACGCGCTCGCGCGGTATTTCAGAACTCAAATGTATTAGGATGTCGCAGGCAAAACGGGCCAGGCCATCTCGCGCGCGACATCTCGGAGACCAGAATTGCGAGGATGTCTGAGGCGAAACTGGCTGGACAACCTCGCGCGCGGCATCTCGGAGCCCAGAGTTGCGTGGATGTCTCAGGCGGCGTCCACACCTTTCCCAGAGTAATTTCGACGACATAAGTGTAACTCGAGCGAAACGCGCCAGACCACCTCCCACAACATGTCACAGCTCAGAACTGCGAGGATGTCTCAGGACAAAAGATCGCCGGACAACCTCGCGCGCGGCGTCTTGAAGCCCAGGGTTGCGAGGATGTCTCAGGCGAAACGGTCCGAACCAATGAGCTCTGAGTTGCGAGTATGTCTCAGAATTGCAATTAGATGGTTCGTTTGGGTCTAACCCCTCCTCCCGTGCCAGCGACCAGAACCACATGCCAGACACAGCCTCCTGAGCCCTCCCAAGATTTTTCTCTGTTTTGGGGAACCTCCTGGGGTCTCCCGAGGCCTCCTGGGGCCCCTCTGAGGCCGCCTGGGGCCTCCCAGGGCCTTCTGGACCTCCTGGCGCCTCCTGTGGCCTTCTGGGGCCTCCTGTGGCCTTCCGGAACCCTCCTAAGACCTTCTGGGGCCTCCTGGGACATCCAGAACCCTCCTGAGACCTGCTGGGACCTCTTGGGACCTCGTCAAATACCCGGGGGGCTCGCGAGGGGTAGCCTCCTGGAGCATCCTGGGACCTCTCGTGGCCTCTTGAGGCATCTGGGTCGTGTTGAAGCCTTTTGGCTCCAGCGGTCTCCTGGTGCTTCACCTCCTCCTCCTCCTCCTCCTCCTCCTCCTCCTCCTCATCTTCATCCTCATCCTCATCCTCATCCTCATCCTCATCCTCATCCTCATCCTCATCCTCATCCTCATCCTCATCCTCATCCTATTCCTCCTCCTCCTCCTCCTCCTCATCATCATCATCATCATCATCATCATCATCAGCATCAGCATCAGCATCAGCATCAGCATCAGCATCATCATCATCATCATCATCATCATCATCATCATCATCATCATCATCATCATCATCATCATCATCATCATCATCATCATCATCATCAGCTTCAGCATCAGCATCAGCATCAGCATCAGCATCATCATCATCATCATCATCATCATCATCATCCCACCACGCCCAATTATTCCTCGTCCTCGTCCTCGCTCTCGTCCTCGTCCTACTCCTCCTCCTCCTCGAGCGCGTCCCTCCTTCACCCCATCCTGGAGGAAGGCGGCGAAAGCGGGTAACGGATTATATATATATATGTGTGTATATGAATGTAGATTAAAAAGCCCATTGAGGTATTGATGCAAAGAGCAGACAGTCACTCGAACATCAGGAACATCGGGAAGGAGGGTGAAGACAACGATAATGAGCAGCAACAGGACGAAGAGAGAAGGATACATAGAAATAGGAGATGGAAGAGAAAGAGGAAGATGAATCGAATGAATAATTATCCGCCAGCCAACTTGGGGGCGCAAGGCTGTGATGTCTCTGTCGAGCTGCTGTCGTGTTGTAGCGATCATATTGGAACCCTGCAAAACTCAGGTAATCCGTGATTCTTGCCTCTGGAAGCCCTCTCGTGGTCCCTCGTGCAGCCACTCTTGCGGTCCGTGTGCTCAGTTGGGGTCGTCATTGGGCCATCTTGGAGCCTCTGGGGCTCTCGTGGACCGTCTTGGCAACATGTCAGCTTCCGCTCGGGCCATCTTGGAGGTCTCCATGGAGGCGAGGGCCAGCCCCGGTGGGAAACCCGGACACGTACAAAAAAGCCTGGGGGGCTATCTTGGACCGTCTTGGCAGCGTGTCGGCGTCAATTCGGGCCATGCTCTCCATGGAGGGAGGCCGGCTCGATGCAGCCTCCGCCCCGGGCTGATATATGTATATGTATACATATATATATATATATACAAGACTGCATTGGCGCTTCGCGCCATGCGCCTTGTTCCGGACGCTTCCCTGGCAAAGCAATAAATCATCGCTTTCTTTAGCAGGGAAAACCTCGAGGCCTGGACGGGCGACCCACCCATTTTTCCGATATCCTGGGTGCCTGCTGACACCGCTTTCGGACGATGCGCTGGCACGCTTGTGCGCAGGAGTGGGGAAATCATGCTGATTTGTTCGCGTGCGAAGGTCCTTTGAGGAAGTAAGGAGCGTTCCCATGACACGCCGAAGAAGTCAGAGTAGCTCCGAACACATCGCTTTTTGATCGCTTCCCGAATGCCTGGAGGGCTCCAGGCACTCAGGAAATCTTCGATCGTCGAATTTCGAATCTAGATCCATTGCCTGTCTCTCTCGATCGGGTAGCTACTGAAACCTCGAGCCTCAAACGTGGAACCAAGATCGTCGGGTCAGCTTGATGTATTTCGTAGGAGAACGCCGTCTGGTCGTTTTTGGTGCTCTTTTGTGCCGTCCTGGGGCACTCTTGGGCCGTCCTGGGGGCTTCTTGGGCCGCCTTGGGGAGCTGGGGCCCTCGAGAGGTCTTCGGAAGCCATCTAGGGCCCTTTTGCGGGCCTCCAGTGGCGTTCTTGGAGGTATCCCATGGCTTTCGTGGGTCTCTCTTGGGAGCCTTCTGGGGGCATCTTGGGCTTCTTGTGGGCAGTCTCGGGGCTTTCTGGGGCAGTCTTGGGCCCCCCCCTTCAACCCCTCTAGGGGGCCTCCCGGGCCGTCTTGGGGCGAGATTGGGGGCCCATTGGGCCGTCTTGGACGCTGCGAAGACCCAAAAAGCGGATATGCACAACAAATGTATTTCCTGAGGGAATGTGACGATTTTGGCGGAAATGGCAGGAAGGTCAAGCCGACAATGTAGCGAGAACTCCTTGCTGCCTTTTCTGGAATCGCCGTGGCAATAATGTTGTTCGTTGTCCTTCCTCCATGCTTATTTTTCCTCATTATCGCCATACCCTGGGCATTCTCCCCATCCTCCTCAGCTCTTTTTGCGAAGGCTCCTCCTTGGAGAGCCTCTGGGGGCCTCACTAAAGTTCTCAGGCTTTCTTAAGGCCTTCTGGAGGCCTCCTGGGCGTGTTCTGGGGGCCTCTGGGGCTTCCTGAGGCCAACCTGCCTCTAACCGCGGTCTCCCTGAACGCCCCAGTCATGATTTGGGATACTTCCGAGGGTGTCTCGGGGCCATCTTAGGCCGCTATGGTGCTCTCTCAGGGCCATTTTGGACCCCTCTTGTGCAGTTTTGGGGCTCTCTTGGACTGCCTGGAAGCCCTTTCGGATGGTTGTGGGGCGATTTTAGAGCCTCCCAGGCGGCTTCGGACTCCTAGGAGACCGCCGTCTTGGAGCGCCGGGAAGCCGAAAAGAGGAGAACCCCAAATGCACCAAAAACCTACCTAGAATCAATGGTTTTTCCCTCTTGGGGCCTTCTTGGGGGTGCTCTTGGAGGCCTCTTGGTACGTTTTGGAGCGATCTTTCGGGGTATGACGGCTTCTTGGAGCGCTCTTGTGCTGTCTTGGGGGTCTCTGGGACGTCTCCGGTGACCCCCCTGATCGCCCAGGGTGTGCTGCGAAGGCTTGGCAAAACGCCCTGCGAGGCCCAGGGGGCCGCTTCGAGGCCCGTCCGGAGGGTCCCAAAGCTGCAGATTCCGGGGGTCCGGTTTTAGGGGGGGGGTGACGGGTTTTCCCCCCGCCCGGGCTTAGAAAAATATAGAAAGAGGAATATATGTATATATGTATACATGTAAATGAAGAAAAGTAGTATTACATTTGGTGATGCCATAGGTAGTGTCTCACATACATACAGATTAAGTAGAATGGTATACCTGTATATATGTATACACATTTCTATATATACACATAAACGAAGAGACATACCTGTACATGTGTGTGCACGTATGTCGCCGTGCATAAATGTATATCTGCAACGTACGGTGTACACACAAATGTGTGTGCAACTTTGTACGTGTATAGATCCTACATACATGCATATCTACATACATACAAATACGCATACACACATACCT
>CAUYUJ010014893.1:72500-77500 GCA_963575745.1 Prorocentrum cordatum
CATAATCCAATATCTTCGTCGGCCCAACATCTGGCCGCATGGGCGTTTCCAAAAGGCCGGGGGCGGCGGTGATTCGCCCGTGGGTGCCTTCAATCTGGCTTTCTCTCTCCCGGACCTCGGCCATGGAGATCGCGAGGCGCTGCGGCTGCCCCGGCTTCCTTGGGGACAAGCAGCACAAACAAAACTTCGGAGGCCCCCGTGGCTTTCTTGGGTCGGCTTTGGGCACCCCTCGCCATCGCTCGGACGTCCATTGCCCGTGCATTTTCTGAATTCGTGGGCGTACTCTTGCGTAGGATGATCCAATATGATCCTCGATGGCCCTCGCCAGAAAATCATCTTGGCGAAGGGCCCAACCATCTGCAATTTTCTGCAATTGTGGGTACCGCATTATGAATACAATTTTCGGTTGAGCTCCCTGTGGGGCCCCGAAACGTGTGAGGGGTGTGCCAACATGAAGCGGAAGCGCCTTGCGAACCCTGCCACTGGGGCTTTCGGTAGAGCTCCCTGTGGGGCCACGAAACGTGTGAGGGGTGCGCCGAAATGGAGCGAGAGCGCCCTACGAACCCTGCCACTGCGCATTCGGTGGAGCTCCCGATCGAGGGTGTGCCGAATGTGCAGAAATGGAGCGGGGCGGCCATGCGAACCCTGCCACTGGGGCCTCCGGTGGAGCTCCTTATGGGGCCGCGAAACGTGTGAGGGGCGTGCCGAAATGGGGTGGGGCCGCCATGCGAACCCTGCCACTGGGGCCTTCGGTGGAGCTCCCAATGGGGCCACGGAGCGTGTGAAGGGTGTGCCGAAATGGAGCGGGGCCGCCATGCGAACCCTGCCACTTGGGTCTTCCGTGGAACTCCCTATGGGGCCACGAATCGTGGGAGGGGTGTGCCGAAATGGGGCGAGAACGCCCTGCGAGCCCTGCCACTTGGGCATTCGGTGGAACTCGCTATGGGGCCACGAACCGTGTGAGGGTTGTGCAAGAATGGACGTCGGGCGCATGCGGACCCTGCCACTGGAGCCTTCCGTGGAGCTCCTATGGGGCCGCGAAACGTGTGAGGGGTGTGCCGAAATGGGGCGGGGCCGCCATGCGAACCCTGCCACTGGGGCTTTCGGTGGAGCTCCCTATGATGCCATGAAAAGTAAGGGGTGCGCCGACATGGGGGGCGAACGTTTCGATGATTGAGACTACGACGATGTTCATGGTGGTGACGATGACGATGACGATGACGATGACGATGACGATGACGATGATGATGATGATGATGATGATGATGATGGTGGTGATGATGATGATACTGGTGGTGATGATGCTGATTAGGATGCTGATGATAATGATGATACTGATAATAATGATGATGATGATGGTGACGATGATGATGATGCTGCTGCTGATGATAATGATGTGCTGCTGATGAAAGGAGGAGGGAAGCGGGAGGAGGGAGGAGGAGGGAACGCGGGGCGCTGCCTCTTCAAAACGAGGACCCAACTCCACAGGATGGCTGGGAAAGAAAACGCATACGTCCGAGCGATGCCAAGGTCTTCCCCTGGCGCGCGAAGCGCGCCAGGGACGGGCAGCGCCGGAGGCGCCACCAGGGGTGCCAAGCGCCGACCCAAAAGTCCGGGCGGGCCTGTGCCGCTTGTGTTATTCGATCTCTTCGGCTGCACGCGAGAGTGACCCTATTCGCAGGAGTGGCTACCGGTGCACGGCCCGCCGACCGTCGCATGCGGTGCGGCAGTAGCGGCCTGCGCTCTTGGGCTTGGCACCCACCCATCGCCCTCCCCGATGCCACGCAACAAAGTCCACTCCAGCGAAGGGTCACTCCCTGGAGGCCTCCCAAATCTCATCCGAGCAGTTGGGGCCAGAGGACCGCGCCGCGTCGCCGATGCATCGGCGCCGTGGGCGTGGAGAAACTCGGGCTCCTCGTTGAGCCTCCTCGCCGATGCCGCGTCGGCGATGCGGCACTATCCTCCGCCCCCACCTGCTCGGACTTCATTTGAGCGACAAGAAGAAAAGGGTCCTGCGCGAGATGACACGGCGACCTTACGCGGTGACTTACGCGGTACGCGGCCCTCCAGCGTAGCACACCGAGTGGAGAAGGAGGCGCTCACGCGCGGCCTTACGCGGGACGCTTACGCACCGATGTCGGCGAAGACGAATCCATTCTTTCTCGTCGCTCATTGGAAAACCCTGTGTAGCCGAGACTTCCTCACGTCGATGGTGCACCGGTCCGCCCAGTCGGGGCGCTCGTCCCTGATCTCATCCGCGCGGGCTCCCGCGCTGGGCTCCGAAGGCCTGGCGCCTGGGGCGGCTGCAGGCGTGATGGGGGCCACCTCCAGGCGGGGTGGGGGCCATCCTCCTCGTCTTCGCCCCGTTCTATGCTGCCGACTCCTCCTCTATTCGTCTCCTCTCTTCGTCTCCTCTCCTCGTCTCCTCCCCCCTCCCTGTCCCTCCTCCTGCTCCTCCTTTTACTCCTCCCTCCTCCTCCTCCGCTCCCCATTCCCTCCTCTCCTCCTCCCTCCTCCTTCCTCCTCCTCCTCCTCCTCTTCCTCCTCCCTCCCTCCTCCTTCCTCCTTCCTCCTTCCTCCTCCCTCCTCCCTCCTCCCTCCTCCCACTCGTTTTTGTCGTCGGTGCTTTAAAATGGTGGTCCAGCTGCAGCGCGGGCCTCGTCATCGGATCGGCGCTGTGCTCGCGCCGTTCACGAACGGCGCTCTCGCCCGAGGCCTCTTTCATCGCTGCCGCCTCCTCGTTTCCCCTCCTCCGCCGCCCCCTGGTCCTCCTGCTCTTCCCGCTCCTTCCACTCCAGCTCCTGCTGCTGCTGTTCGTCCTCGTCCTCCTCCTTCCTTCGACTCCTCTTCCTCCTGATCATCCCCCTGATCACCCGCCACCTGCTCTGCCAGTGTACGCGACTGCCTTTTGGTCCGATTGCCCACAACACGATAAGGCGTCCTCTTTGGAGCTTCAGGTCCGCCATGGAACGCGTCGGCGGAGAGAGAAACAGCAACGCAATGGCAAGGGAAGGGATTGGTGGTAGGGGTGGGATGTCAGATATGGCGCGAGCGCACGCAGCTCGTTTATCCCTCCTCTCCTTCTCATCTCCTCCTCTCCTTCTTCCTCCTCCTCCTCCGCCTCCCTCCTCCGCCTCCTCTTCCTCCTCCTCCTCCTCCCTCCTCCTCCTCCTCCTCCTCCTCTTCCTCCTCCTCCTCCTCCTCCTCCTCTTCCTCCTCCTCCCTCCCCCCCTCCCTCCCTCCCTCCCTCCCTCCCTCCCTCCTCCTAATCCCTGCTCCTCCGGTCCTCGCGCCCCTAACGGACTTCTAGAGGCCGAGAAAGTTGTACCATGTGTTGTCGCGAGCTTTCGCGACGCTGGAGGTGTGGTGTATGGTTTCTTCGCTCCTTCAAAGTCGATCCCATGGAAATGGGGCGCGCCTCAGCCACCAATTTGAAGGGAATTCAGCCATGGCGACGAGAGCACCCCAGAAGGCCCAAGACAAGCAAATCCTCGAAGTCAGCGGTTCTCGTTTCCTCGTCGAAGTTGGCATCAAAGAAAAAAATCCGAGAGAATCGTGTTCTGGGTAATCCGGGGTGTTCTCCAGGACGGGCGTCTCATCCTGAGTCCAGTTTTGACGGCCTGGCGGCCAAAGGGCCCTCAGGAGGCCC
This sequence comes from Prorocentrum cordatum, assembly GCA_963575745.1. Lineage (NCBI taxonomy): Eukaryota > Dinophyceae > Prorocentrales > Prorocentraceae > Prorocentrum > Prorocentrum cordatum. The sequence continues at coordinate 76,150 of CAUYUJ010014893.1, forward strand.
AAGACAGCGAAACGACGCAAGACCCCTGTCTCCTAGAATTCACTTGGTCGTCGATGTCGGGGGCGGAACATCATCCCCCCCTTCTTTCGGGGGTTTGACCTGCCTCTCGACGGGAGTCTAGACGTGACGACGAGAAGCCTCCCAGAGGCAAGAGCAAACACCAAACACAAACACCTCGATCCTCGAATCTCGAATCTCGATCCTCGAACCTGGATCCTCGAACCTGGATCCTCGAACCCCGAGCCCTCGTACCTCGAAGCCTCGAACATCCGCTGGATGTTACCTTCCCATCCGCGAGCCCCAGAGGTCCCGACACCGTTCCCGGGGGCAAGTTAGGTCCGCCCAGGATCCATTAAAGATGGCCCTGGGGCCCGAAAGTGGCCCCTTGAGTCCGAGCTGGGTGACAAACAGGCCTCGGAAAAAAGTAGCGAGCACTCATGCCATATTTATCGGTCAACGCCTCCCCCACTCTCCAATGCCAATGCTCAAGGCTGGCGGTGGGTCTGATGAGTTGCACTTCGGCCGCAGTCTCCTCCGCGCGTGCCAACTTTGAGTTCGGGGGCGAGGAGGATTGTGCATTAATTGTTGTTTCCTTCTACCGAACGTCGGGATTGAGCAGAGCAGTCCGCCCAAGGCCTTGACTCGGGAGGTCGGACATCGGCCCCCGAACCGCTGCTGGGATGCGCTCTGGCCAGCGTTTCGGGGCGGACGCGGACGCGGCCACGAGAAGCCGCCAGGAAGATGCCCGAGAACATCAGAACGTAAAACATCGATCCGCCCGAAGCCGTGGAATCTCGACCTCTTCGTTAGGTGGCGACATCCGAGCCCTACCCCCACTAACCATCGATCCTCGTGAATCTATGGGAGGCGAGGCGGGGGCAGTGTTCGGATCCCAACACGCGATCGGCGAACTCCCAACCCAACCCCTGTCACCAAGCGAAATGCCGGAATCGTGGATCGGCGAGGGTAGGCTCTTGGACTCCGCCGCCGATTCGTGGTGACCCGGCGGGCCTGGGCGGGGCCCTGGACCCACCCGATCACCATGAACTGCCGGCGCTCAGAAGGGGGCATAGGGGGAAAGGGGGAAGGCTGCTTGGGAGGTTGCCTCTTAGAAGGCGCCAGCCCCGCATTCTGTAAATGAGGCCCGCGCCTTCCTGGGAGCATGGGGTGCCTCTAAGAAGCCGCCCCCCTCCCCCCAGCACATCCCCCACTTCTGCGCGAGGCCGAAGGAGGAAAGAAGGCAAAGCAGCGACGAGGAGCAGCAGCAGGAGAAGGGACGAGGCGGATCGGCGGCGCGTCCCGGGGGGGGGTCTCCAAGGCGGCGGGACCTCGCGGAAGCCCTCCCGCCACT
>CAUYUJ010014893.1:87500-90000 GCA_963575745.1 Prorocentrum cordatum
GTACATGGCGTTCGTAAGTGCAGCCAGACTGCGCAACAGTACCCAACGATCCAAAGCAAGCATAAAATGTGTCAACGTACTTCAATACTTGCATGTTTGTTCCGCAAGTCGCCACAACTCCACCTAATGTGCGAATTGTCCCTCGTGTGTGATTGATTGTGTATGCGCGCGTGCGGAAAAAACGCGTTGCTGGTAATGTATCATACTATGTTGCACTAAAGCAAAAGATACCAAATCTAGAAGTTGTATTGTCATAGTGTCTGGCTGTATACAGTTTGTCATAGCTGCGCATCGTGTAAGACAGTTCGCGTAATGTATGATTAGGGCACGTTGCTTCAAACAATGTTACGTAATGTTGTATACGGCTAGAGACTGCAATCGACTGCGTGTGTAAATGTGTTTCGGATGCTCCGCGTTTCTGTGAAGCAGCACGTGATACTCATGCTTTTCCAGCGGGGATACAGTCACCTGATTGCGTCGTGTGGGCACGTGGTCTATACGCGTGTTCATGAACTGTGCAAAGGTCTGTCAAATATGCAAATCCCATGCCCGAACATGTTATCGGGAATGTGCGTGAAGGCGCGTCGTGTTATATACATATACACGTATACGCATATACATAAGCATGTATAGTTACATCTACACATACACGATAACACATATACACTTAAACACACGACATACTCACACCAAACCAGATGAAACAACACAACCGAATACTCGCAAGATAAACAAAACACATAATCAAACCACGCGGTTGTAATTTTGCCGCCCACACCTTCTACACGGAAGGTGCACGGTGGAAAGAGACGGCACGGGAAATATTGAATCAACAAGGGCATAAAGGGCTCCCATGGTTAGCTACCGAGCACCATGGCCTTGTGCCACTTTGGAAAACCAATAACAAATAGACCATGGGACTGTCCATCTGTCTGTCCGTCTCTTCGTCTGCCTGTCCGTCTGTCTGGGAGGTGCTCCAGCCCGGGAGGATGATCGGACAGCCCCGAGAGCAGCACACACCGCAGCTTCCAGCGCCCTGCGGCGAGGGCGCATGGCAGAACTTCCCCAACTCACCATGGGGGAAACGAGTCTCGAGAGAAACGTGCCCTGGACCCCGAAGCCTTCCGCCAAGACCAATTCTTCATCCTGAACCGTTTTTGGGCGAGCAACGACATATGTACATGCACGCCCTCCGCGGTCTTGCCTGCACGAACGTCCGCGTTGACACGCACTCCAGGGGAAGCTAATCGCGTACGTGTACATATGTTGCTGGCCTCTGAGTTTTCTGGCAGTCCCGAACCCCGTGCGAGGCCCCTGAGAACGGCGAAACACCCTAGGATCCGTCTCCCTCGGGAACCGCTTCTCCCGTGGCGACCGGCCCTCCCTCCCCGTCGGTTGCGCTTCGCGGGCCTCGGGGGCGTCCAAGAGGGGGGCGCCCAAGAAGGGGGGGGGGGGGGGCGCAAATCATGGCCCGAGGCACGTGCGCGGCCCAGGGGGGGCTCAGAGAACGCATTGGCACTGAAGTCGGAAGAGGTGGCAAGAAGTCCGGGGAGATATCATGGCCCTGGCCACGATATCCCCCCCCTGGCCAGGAGATATCATGGCCCTGGCCATGAATGATATCCCCCCCCTGGCCATCACACCCTTCTCGGCCGCACCGGGCGCCCGCAACAACTGGGGCGCGCTCCGCGCGCCTCCGCGGCGTGGCGGGCGTGGCAGGCGTGGCCGGCCCGGCCGGCGGCAGCTCGGCCCTGCGGCGCTTCCGCGGCGGCTCGGGCGGCTCCTGGGCCGCCGCGGACCACCAAGCTCGGTGGCGACTCACGGGAGCCTCCTTGAGACAAAGCCAGGACGAGGACAAGTCCGGGTGAGGACAAAATCGGGAATCTCTGAGATGCGCCGGCTCTGGATCAGATCTCGGGCGCCGTGGCATTCTTAGGGATTTCTGGAGCGCTTTCAGGGCGTTCTGGGACGCTCGGGGACCGATTTATCCTTGTCCTGGCCTCGCCCGACTCCTATGCCGTCCTGCTGGCTCTTGCGAGTCGACGCTGGCGTACGCTCATCGACGCTCGTCGACGCTCATCGACGCCAAACTCGGCGCTTTGTCATCTATTGGCAGACGATCGCTCACGCGAATGCACACGAAGGGACGGAGTTGCGAGGACACACAAGGCTCCCATGCTTTGCTGCCGAAAACCAAACCTCATCGCGTCGTGACGAAGGCACCGACAGAAAAATTTTAGCCATGTCCGGCCTCCCGGGGGTCCCCACCGGGGCCACGGGACCGTCCGACGGAGAACTGGACCCCCAACGCCGGGATCTAAACCGCCAGGGATCCTCGCTGTGAACAAATCATTGACCCTTGGGGGGAGGCCCTCACACGCCGAGTACACCGCGAATGGAAGCACGAGAGCTGCCATCCGAGCCTACAAGACGGTTTCCGCGGAGCGAGTCGATGATACAGTTCGGCATGCATACATTGGTACATCATTATCACCACCAC
>CAUYUJ010014893.1:92500-160000 GCA_963575745.1 Prorocentrum cordatum
GCCGCGAAAGAGAGCTTTCGCCTTGGAAGAACAGGGGTCAAGACGGGTCCTCCACGGGCCGCGACACGGAAGGAGGAGGAGGAGGAGGAGGAGGAGGAGGAGGAGGAGGAGGAGGAGGAGGAGGAGGGGGAGGAGAAGGAAAGAGGGGGAGGAGAGGAGGAGGAGGAGGAGGAGGAGGAGGAGGAGGAGGAGGAGGAGGAGGAGGAGGAGGAGGAGGAGGAGGAGGAGGAGGAGGAGGAGGAGGAGGAGGGGAGGAGGAGGGGAGGAGGAGGAGAGGAGGAGGAGGGGGAGGAGGAGGAGGAGGAGGAGGAGGAGGAGGAGGAGGAGGAGGAGGCGGAGGAAGGAGGAGGAGGAGGAGGAGGAGGAGGAGGACCCATGGGATCCTCCACGGGACAAGGGACAGAAAAAAGACGACTCGTGACGATGCGCTGGGCCTGGGGAAAGCGCCACGGTCTAGGACCTCACGGGGGAGGGGGGCAAAGTGGCCTCCTCCTCCCACGAGGGCGGCTCGCGGGGCAGGGAGTGCGGGAAAGGGGCTCTCCTGGCAGCGGGGCGGGTGAGGAGCATAACTTCGAGGCCAGAACTTGCACGCAAGATTCCACCGCCTGGGGAACCCTCTCCCCAGGCCCTGAGATCCGACGTCGCGAAAGAACTGACGCATCGTACAGAATCACGACTGGAGCTCTAGACCCCATCTTCCTGTGTTTTTCTCGGAGCGGATCGACCTGCGATGGCCCGGGGCCCGAACCCTGGCAACAACGTCCAGCCCCCAACAAAAATCGAGACGCCAGGATATCAGGTGGACCCCGGCAGGCAGTGAATACGAATACCCTGGGGCCCCAGTCGGCGACTCGGAAGTGGCTTGCAGCCGACACTCTGGGGGGCACCCTGGGGGGCGGGCGAGCGAGGACCTCGACAGAGCTCCCCCCCGCGCCCCCGGAGGAGGCCCGACGGGGCCGGCGCCGTGCCCCCCGGGCCCCCACGGGATACCGATCGCAAGCCACACCCCGGCGCAACCACACCCGGTGCACAATCGCCGACCTCGGGCCCCTGAGATCCACCTCCCCCGCCTTCTGGGATCCGGCCCGAAGCCGCCGACCCCGCCCCGCCGAAGGCCTTGACGTCCTCGGTGCCGGCGGCCGCCTCCGCCTTTCGCGAGGGGCGGGGGGGAGGGGGGGGGGGGGGGCGGCGGGAGGAGCGGCGGGCGGCAGGGGAGCCGACGGAACCAGGGTGCACGGAGGGCCCAGACGGCTGTCGGAGGGGCCCCTTCCAGACCAAGGGAGAGGATGAGATGGGGGCAGACCCTTCCCCGAAGGGGAAGGAGCAGCTCGGAAGAGCGACCCCCTACCTCCCCCTGGGCCCCTGCTGCCGGAGGGTCTCTCTTTCCCTCTCCCTCACCCCGCCTCTCCCGAGAGGGGCGTGGGAGGGGCGTTGCTCATCCCCTGCAAGGCCCCTCTCCGAGAAGGGGGCCGGGGGGGGCCTCGGAGGGGGGAGCCACGTCCCGCCGCCGCCCCCCCGTAGACCCCGGACGTCTCGAGTTTTGCGCAGCGTCGAGCCCCGGAAGGTCTCAGCTCACTCCCCGGGACCAGTGCTGCATCCCGAGTGGCCCCGAGGCACGGCAGGAGGCCCCCAAAGATCAGAGATGGCAAACACCGTCGGCCGTGATTCTTTCATGGCTCGAGGGCGTCTGGGCCAGCCGCGCCTTGACGTCCGTGGCCATGGCCTCGGCCCACTTCTGCTCGAAGCTCTTGAGCCAGTCCTCTGCAGCAGAGCTTGGGCGCCCGCGAGATGTACGACAAATGGGTACGATGCCCAAAAACAAATGACATCCAAAACCGACAGCGGCCGCTGTTGGACAGGCGACCCTCTGCCTCAAATGAACAAAGTCCGCAGCGACGCAGACATCGAGTCCTGTTCAAATTAGATACGCACTGCTGTCGGTCTTTGTAACCATTCTTTCCAGACCCACTTCGATCATGCCGGGAATGGGAGCCGCGGGCAGGGCAGACCCGTCGTGCGGCCAAAGACCCCCTCTGCTTAGTTGGCACGCGGCGCCTGCTCGGGGGCGTCCACGAGGGGGGTGTCCAAGAAGGGCTCGCGAATCGTGGCGCGGGGCACGTGCGCGGACCAGGGGGGTGGGGCGGGGGCGCATCAGAATAAGAAAAGGCGCCATGAGATCTGGGGAGATCTCATGGCCCCCGCCGTGATTTTCGTCCCGAAGAAGCCGGCGGAGGGAGGCGCAGGGAACGGGGCCCTGGGGGTGTGGGGGGGTGGGAGCGGGGGGGCCTGAGGAGGGGAGCAGGAGTGAAGACGGGGAAGACGGGGAAGCCGGGGAGGAGGAGGAGGAGGAGGAGGAGGAGGAGGAGGAGGAGAAGGAGGAGGGGGAGGGGAATCGGGTCCCCTTAGTGTGTAAGGATCGAGGACCGCAGATCGCAGCCGCTCGCGGAGGAGGGGGAGGAGCAGGAGGAGGAGAGGAGGAGGAGGAGGAGGAGGAGGAGGAGGTTGAGGAGGAGGCGGCGGAGGGGGGAGGAGGGAGGAGGGATGAGGGATGAGGGAGGAAGGAGGAGGGAGGAGGGGGTAGGAGGAGGAGGAAGAGGAGGAAGGGGAGGAGGGAGGATGGAGGAGGATCATCACAAGAGATGCAGCAGAAGTGCTACATAAGAAAACGCTACGTTTTTATATAAAAAAGATACGCTCGAAGCTTTGCGCCGCGCGTTTGCGAACGATGGTTTAATCGCACATGCGCGGTCGACTGCGTCGCCTCCCCGGCCGTGCTCCAGCGCATGAGTTCGATTCTGGTAACTTGGCCCATGTGGCGTTGTTCGTTTCCTTGGACACGTGTCCGAACGATGCTTAGCCATGGTTGAGCGGCCAGTTGTCGACGCTTCGCGCTTCCCCACCAGCTCATTCACAATCAATCGCCAGGCGAGCTCCACTGACCAGGGATGCACAGCAGCGTGCAGTCACGCTGTGGGATCCTTTTCGGGACCATCTTGGGGCGAAGGCGCCCTCTTGAGGCCAGTTTGCAAGCCGTGTGGGCCCTCTTGGGGCCCTCATAGAGGCACCTTGGGCTCTCTTGGAGCTTTTTGGAGGTTTGTAGCGGCCTCATTGGGACCATGTTGGATGCCGTCGATCAAAGATTGGGGCTCCAATTACGCTCCGCCACTCGGAGGCAGAACAATGGCATGTTCGGGCCCTATTGGGGCGCTCTTTGGCGAGTTCGGGGCCCCCTCGCGCGCCTCTTGGGGCTTGCTCGAGCATCTCGAAGATCCGTGGAACCCATCGGAAGCGCAAGGCGATACTTAAGCAATACATGCATTTTCATGTTGCGTGCGACCGACGATGGTCTCTCAGGAACGTCCCCGGGAAGCTCCGCGGCCGCTGGAAAACGCTTTCGGATGGTGAAGCTTCTTGGGCACGCTGGAAGCTATGTAGAATCATGCTGGGATCTGGGATCTACTGCGCGATGGTGGAGGCCATCTCTGGCAAGCCCGGGCCCTCATAAAGCCGTCTCCGGGCCATCTTGGACCTTGCGACGACCCGTGGATCGCCCCCTCCAGACCTAGGGCCACGGGGTCATTAGGAGGAGAGTTAAAACCCCCCCCGAAGAGAAGGAGGTTGGAGGCACTAACTCGCTAAACCACCTAGGCCCAGAAGGCTCGTGGGATTCGGCTGCTATTGTGCGTGGCGGTTTCCCATATGTTTGCCTCGTCTGCCTCCTTTTCCTTCCTCCCTCCCTCCTTTCGACTTCGGAACCTCGATGCCGCCTAACTCGCCCCTGGCGTCGGGGAGAAAAGTTGCCGCGCGCGCGTGCGGCATCAGACGCGCGATGCCGCCTCGCGAGCGCTCGCCTCTGCCTTGCATTTCTCTATGTTCCACCCGCGTTGTCCTCCCCGTCACACTCCTGGGGTCAGGCAGCCAGGGCGGGCCGAGGAATCGGCGCATGGCCCAGACCCCGTCGCGCGCCAGCGGCCTGCCTGGGGCGCTGGGTGGACGGGGCTTGGCTCGCTGCGCTCGGGGGCCGGCCTGCTCACCGGGCACGGGAACAAACTTGCGTGACAAATTGTGTGAAAACTGTGGTGGACAACGATTGAAAGAAAAAGGTCGGTTCCCGTTCGAGCATGGCGGGTAATTTGATTCAACGAAAATATCCTCCATCTTTCAAACCACTGCGGGTGTCGTTGCTCAACCCGCGGCGGGTGCCATGTTTCAGATCACGACGGGCTCGTTTTGTTCAAGTGACTGCGGGGCCCTCTAGGGGCGCATCCTCTTAGGTTCTAAGTCCAGGCCCGAAGATATCAAGCGATTGGCGCGCCTGTTTCGGATCACTGGGACAGTTGCAGGACGTTCGCCAAGCGCGCGCGGAGTGCCTTGTCGGGGGGCGGGATCTGGGCGGACGCGCCGACCTGTCGGCCCACTCGAGCTCCCCGACCCCAGGATTGAGATGGGGGGGGCGACGGGGGTGGCAGAACAGGAAATTTCGAGCAGGGACGCAGGCGCGCGAGGTGGCATCCTGCCTCCGACGCCGCAGGCGCAGGCAGCAACGCCCACGCCCCAACGCCAAGGGCGATATTCGCGGCATCGCGGTTCCGACGCAGACGGAGGCAGGGAGGAAGGAAACGTAAGCAAACGGGGAACAGGACACGAAACCAACAGGCACAAGCGTAGCCGAATGCCAACAGCCCTTCCGGGCTTTCGTGGTTTAGCGAGCCAATGCCTCCAACCTCCTCCTGCTTCCGGGGGGGATTCGCCGCTCTGACCGCCCCCTCCCCCTGGGTCTAGAGGGAGCGTTCCGCGGGTCGGCGGGCGGTTCAGGGTGAGCCCCAGACGGCTCAAAGAGGGCCGTCTAAAATAAAAGAAGGCCTCAAAGATCGCATAGTATTGCCCGATATTGTTCGAGACAGCTTCCAACGCGCCTCCAGTAAGCCCCAAGACCGCCCTAAGATGTTTTTCGATGCGAGAAGCGGCCCAACGCTCCGAGGGCCCACACTACGCCTGGATTCAATGCAAGAGGTTCGAAATTTGCCCGAATTCACTCACAGCAAAAGCCTACAAGCCTGTTGTGGCCGAAAAGAAGCCATGCAGTGGTGGTCATCACCTCTGGTCGTCCTACAAGAGCGGCAAATCCTTGCCAGCTACTTCAGCTTTTCTTTTTCCAGCGCGCCCTCCAGCGTAAATGATGGAAATCTGGGTGCTTGCGCAGCCACTGTTCGGGGTGGCCTGGCCGCCCAGCCCAAGCGGCCAACAAGGAGAGTTGGCAAAGGGCGCAGCGGCCAAACATTGCTATCTTCGCAAAGAAGTCGCCACAACCCAAGGCAAATTAAGGCTGGTGGAGATCCACTCGGAACTGCAATCTGAGTGGCCGTTGCAAGAATCAGCGCCAATCAGCCAGGCCCCCTCGCGCCAGTCACCTTAAGGGTCGCGCCAAGCATCGAGGGCCGCGGCAACCACCAGAAGCACATGCTGCGCCGTCCCCAGCTACTCCACATCCTCTTGCTACTCGCCTCCACCCACCTAGTTCAATTTTCTTGGCGTGGGATGGACTTGAGAATGCCCTCCCAGACGGGTTCCAGGAGCAACGCGTTAGGACAATTGTGGAGGCAATCCAGGCTAGCTTCTCCTAGCCCCAGGTCGGCAGCACCCCTCGTACTGGTCTCTTTCCAAAATGGCAACAATGTGACGTTTGGAAACTGGTGCATCGCAAATACTCTGTGCAGGATGCTCCCGTAATAGTTGGCAAACTCAGCGTCGGTCGAGACATCAGGGTGGCAGCCGTTGGGCGCAGTCGGAAAGTTGCGAGCTTGTGGAACCATGTCGTCATATAGCCCACCCATGTGGGGAAAATGATTCGCCCGGGGTTCCAAGGACAGACTCCTCGACTTGGCCCTCTGGCAAGAGAACTGCAACATCTCAATAATAGGAGGCAGAGTCTCCTCAAACCTCTTGAAAACATGAAACCCCTGAGTGGCCACAGTAAAAACGCCTCCTCGTAGTCTCCAAATCGTCAGAATCATTGACCTGATGGCGGGTTCATAACCAGTATCAAGCACGGAACACGACGAGCATATTTCTTCATGCCGCTGGAATACGACGAGCAGGTCTCTGCTAAGAATTGGAACTCGGGTTGCCCAAAATGTTGTCACCTGTTTTCCTGACACCTGTTCTCCTACTCGTTCTTGACCCCCTGCTGTTCCGATCTGGCTCACTTCCGTGGACGGTCCAGTCGCACCCTCGTACTTTGTCAAAGTATCAAGTAAATGCTCCAGAAGATGACGCACCAGACTGCAGATCGATTCCTGGAACACCTGACCCATAGTTGAATCGCCTAGGAAAAATAATTGTTTGTGCCGCTTGGGAGGCGCTGCAGCATGTCCAAAAATGTAAATGGATTAAGAATTCGGTCCACGTCGTGCACCATCCCAACGGAAAATCGACTGTTCGACATTACCGGATCCAATGCACTGCGGAATCATCCCGGAAACGAAACATCCCCTGTCATGCAATAGCTGATATCGCTTACTCTCGGCCATGGTCTCGCATGCAATGATTGAATATGTGCGCGCATGAAGTTTTGAGATCTGGCACTGCTCGTATGTTGTGAAGACACTGCTCATCAAATGCGGGCAGAGCTGTGTCCATGACGAGCGGTTCTTTTTCGAAAGTGCGCCTTCCACTCGAAGGCTGTCAGCTGACCGAAAGGACGATAGCACCAACTGCACTGTCACGCTAACGATAACACGCATTGCTGTGTAGAGATTATCTTTTCTTCAAGAACAAATGGACGGATACGATATGAGATTCTTGAGCCAAGACGGCTACGGAAGACCGCCCTAAGGTGTTGTCAAGTGGCCACGGAGCCTCCCCAGGACACCCCCGAGAGGCCAGAATCATTCAGAAACCAATGGACGTCATGGTGTGGTTGTCTTCTCGCCGTTTCGCTTCCGATGGACTCTCGAGGATTCGAGATGGCTGCGATATGGCCCAGGCGAACCTCAAGACCGGCCCATGAGGGGCCCAAGACGGCCTCACGAACGCCCAAAAGCGCCCCAGCAGGGCTCCAAGAGGCATTTCTCTGGCCTCAGAAGGGGGAGGGCGCAGATGGCGGCCCTGCTTCTTGGATCGATCACTTCGATGGTCCCAAGTGGCCGCTCAAGGCCCCCAAGAGAGCCATGACGGCCCCAAGAGAAACCACAAGGAATCCGAAATGGCCCCAAGAAGGCCCCAAGAGGGCCGCGCGAAAGTCCTGGGATGCCTTCCGGAGGCTTCCAAGGCGTGACTGCATGCTGCTACGCATCCCTGGTCAGGGCAACTAGCCTGGTGGTTATTTCTCGATGGGCTGATCGGTTTTTTGTTTGGTCGGCGGCTCCCAGGCAGCGGTCAGGGAGCGGAAGCGGCGTCCGGGTCCCGGCACGGGGCTAATTAGCAAGACAATTTGCCGCCAGAGTCGGCGGACAAAGCTCGCATCTGCAAAACACTGATAGGAATACGCGGAGCGTCGCGGATCAACCAGATGGCTGCCATCGCAAAGTCGCTCTGAAAGCCCATCGCCCCCAGCCCTCGCGAGACGCTGCGTTGCGCTCTCTTGGACAAGCACAAAGAACGGATTGCTTTGAGCACGGGCGCGCAACTGACGGTCCAAACCAATAACAAAATCCGCCGAACAAAAATCCGCCGACCCTGTCTTCGTGTGTGGGGCGTCTGTCCGGTCCCGTCGACGGGGAGCCTTCTTTTCGCCCCATCCTTCCCATCCTCCTCTCCCGTCGGGGTAGAGAAAGAAAGAGAGAGAGAGAGAGAAAGAGAGAGACCACCCTTCCTCGTTCGGGGAGCGGGTTCGCAGCTTGAGGGAATTCCATCCACGTCCTCAATACGTCACAAGGAAGCCCCTTCCCTTTGTCTTTGCCCCTTCCCCGGCGGGGGCGGGGTCCCGCGGGGGGGTCAAAGTCGCATCGCCTCTGGGGGCCCTCCTCTCCCACGCTGGTCCCTCTCCGGCGCGCCGGTCCTCCTCGGGTCCTCCTCCCTCCTCCCCGAGTGGTGAGGAATCCCAGGGGGGGGGAGGGGAGTCAGATACGCATCCGTCCCTGGGGGTCCTCCTCCCCCTCCCCTCTCCTCTCCCACGCCAGTCCTCCTCTGGTCCTCGGCCCAGGGGGGAGTCCTTCTCCTCCTCCTCCTCCTCCTTCTCCTCCTTCTCTCCGCCTCCTCCTCCTCCTTCTCCTCCTTCTCCTCCTCCTCCTCGCCCTCCTGGTCGTCGCCGATGTCTGTCAGGGTCGGCGGCACCGGCCATCAGGCCTTCACGGTAAGATTGCAGATTTCAACCAATGTTCACTCTGCTAGCTCGCCTGCCTGGATGAAGAAGAAAAAACAAAAAACATCTGGTCCTGTGTCCGTGTTCCGCTTTCCGTGTTCCGCTCTTCTTTGGGTCCGAACCGGGTTTAGTTCTTCCGTTGTCCTTCTTCCATGTTCCGCTGTTTGTTATCCGCGTTCTTTCTTGCCTGGTTTCCGTATTCCGGCTTCTGTGTTCCGGTGTCCGCTCTTCTCTGGGAGGTGGTCCGCCTTGGGTCTTCCTTCTTCCGGTTTCCGTCTTCCGTTTCCGGGTCTTCGCCCCCTCTTGCGCATCCCTGGCCTTCTCCCGTCGGCGGCTGCGCGTCATCCGTTCTCTGCTTTCCGGTTCCGCTCCTCGCCGGGGGGGGCTCCCTCGCCTGCCGCTTTCGACTCCCACGCCTGCCGCTTTCTGTTATCTGGCTTCCGTTTCCGTTTTCGTTGTCCGGACCCGGTGTCGGGCTGCCTGCTCGGCTGGCGGAACCATCTCCGGCTCCGACCTCGCCATGGGAGGACCTGAGGAACATCGAGCCCCTTTCGAACCCAAGCTGTTCCTTCTCTCGCATTCTTGGCCGTAGGCAAGGCTGACCTCTGGTGCGCGCCCTCAGGGAGGCCAAACCCGAGCGCGCAAGCCAATGTTGGAGGAGGCCCCTGCGCGCCCGCACCACAGGCAAGTCCGGCGAAGGGTCACTGGAGGCCTCCCGGATGGGGTCCGAGCAGGTGGGGTCGGAGGATCGCGCCGCATCGACGATACATCAGCGATGCATCGGCGACGTCGGCGTGGAAAAAACGGGACCCGCATCGGCGATGCATCGGCGATGCGGCGCGATTCTCCGACCCCACCTACTCCGGGCCCCATCTGAGAGGCCTAGAGTCACTCCTACGCGTAGCCGAACCGATAGCGAGACAGACACCGACTGGACCTGGCGCAGCCTATAGAAGGACGCATTCGCGCAGCAGCGGGCAAAACCCGAACGTGCAACTCAATGCTTGAGGAGACCCCTGCGGGCCCGCACCCAAAGGCCACCCACTCCGGCGAAGGGTCATTCGGACGCCCGGACTGGGTACAGAAAAAACACTGCCCAACAAAATATGTTGTCCAGTACCGACTGCGGCCGCTGCTGGGCAGGCGGCTCTCTGTCTTCAAAGAACAACGACCGCGGCGGCGCGAACATCGAGCCCTGTTCAAACTGAGCAGGAACTGCTGTTGCAGTTTGTACTCATTGTTTCCGTACCCAAAATGCTTCTCCCGAACTCCGGCGAAGGGTCACTCTTACGCGCAGCCGAACCGATGGCAAGACCGAATACGGCCGAACCTGGCGCAGCCTCCATAAAGACGCACAAGCGCAGCAGAGCGGGCCAGACCGATAGCCGACCGCACGCGGCCGCTTGCGGAGCCACCGAGCCGACCGAACCCCGCGGAAAGAAAAACGCTCAGCTGGCGCTCGGCTCCCGATGAGCCTGCAGAAGTTCGGGCGTCGCTGAATTGAAGGGGAACTGGAACACACAAATAAATACACACAAATAAAACAAATCCCCATATTTTCTCATATTTTCTGGGTTTTTCCCATATTTTCGGGGGAATGGAGGATTAATTGTGTCTGTGTGTTTCTTTTCCTCCTGATGAATGGGGGGCGACAGACGGGGAGGGAAGAGAGGGACACGCTTCGGCCTCTGCAGGCCCCCCCCCCTTTGTTGGGCTTCCGAGGGCCCCCTCTCGGGGACCCGAAGGGCTTCTTCGCTGCGGCCCTCGCTGCCTCCCCCGATCGCTCGCCCCCCCGATCGCGCGAGGCCCTGGACGTACGGCCCGGGGCCTCTCCCCCGGGCGCGCGCGGAGACCCCCCGCCCCCCGCGGGACGACGGGGAGGGGAGGGAGGAGGCGAGGAGAGCGACGACGCGAGCTCGCTCCACGTCTGCCCAGCGCAGAGACAGGATGAGGCGAGACCCCGGCGGCTCGTGGACGCTTCGGACGTTGTCGGCCGTCTCTGCACGCTCTCGTCGCCGCGGCTGGGCACAGCTCGAACAGGGCCTGGCCGGGATGGGCGCCCTGAAGGGTTTTGGGCCTCGCTGGGGCGAGGGCGGAGCGTCGTCCCCCACTGAGCCTGCGGAAACATCCAAAGGATGACGGTACGGCAGGTTCGTGTCGTGTCGACCCCGGCGTTGGTTTCTGACACCGCGGGGATCGTTCAACCTTGAACGATCGGCCATCTCCGCAACGTCCAATCGTTCAACATCGACCGATTCTGGGTCGCCGGCGGCGTTCAACCTTGAACGCCCGCGCTGGGGTCGCCGCCGGTCGACACGACACGAACCTACCGTATACATGATAACGGAGGTTGGGGGGGAAGCTGAGGCGGGAGGACACCGTGAGGAGCCCCAAGAGGGAGAGAGGAAGCAGGAGGGAGGAGAGAGCGAGGGGGGGAGGCGAGCAGAGACGTGCGAGGAAGAGCAGGGGGAGGGCGAGGGAGGCAGAGGAACGGGAGGAAGCGGGGAGAAGGAGGAGAGGCAGAGGAGCGGGAGGAAAGGGGAAGACAGGAGGAAGGGTAAAAAGAGTGAAGGAGGGGGAGGGTAAGAGGAAGCGGAGGTGTTGGGGCTGATGGGGAGGGGGAGAAAGGAACAGAGAGGGAGGAGGCACGAGGCAATGGTCTGGAGACCAGAGGCTCGTGGAGATCCTACATGCCAGCTTCAAAGGTCGTGGCTCTGAGGCTTCTCGTGGATCGGCGCAGGTGGAAGAAGACTCGCGATCTGGAGGTGCTCTGGGGGTCGCCGCCGCTCGAGAATAGAGCAACATGCTAACGCCAAAAGAAAGGACCCCAAGGTTTCCCTTTTCCAGCTCGGCACCAGGACCCAGGCGGGCGCAGAGGCGTGCCTCTACTAGTTCTCAGCGATATCGCTGTAGCTGCCTCCAGCCCATCCAATTCCATCTCGAAATCTGGCCCCACGCCTTCACTACACTTATACATGCGTCCAACACGTACGCGTCAACGGCCACCAACTAAATACCCGATGGGGTGATCATACTGCCCCGGGACGGGGACGATTCAGTTCGGCAACAGTGAAAGAACACCAACATATCGTTCATGTCTATCTTTCTACAATCACCCGGGTTATCCAATCGGGGGGGTGCCGGCCGGTAACCCAACCTTGTCGCTTTGGGCAGCCCCACGTATGCCCGCGCGCACCAGTACTGCGAACCCCTGAGGACATGCACAACCCACAGGTTCAGGTTACCGGGGGAGGGGGGGGGGAGGCGGGACCGATAACCCCGCTGATGGACGGGCCCTACAAAAAACTGTCCCGAATCAGAACCACAACGCGTGTCAGTGCCTGGGCTGCCCAGGGCTCTTCCGTGACGTGCTTTGCTCGTCGGCGCCAGGAGCAGAACAGGGGGGGGGGCTCTGGAGGCCAGAGCTCACGGGGAGCTGGCCGTCACCACACTTTCGAGGATGCGGGCGTCCAGGCGCTGCGACGCGCTGCTACGCGCAGGGAGCTCCAAGGGGTCGTGTTCTGGCCTCTCCCGTGGGGGGGGGGGATGGGGCACGTCGCCCTGGGCAGCCCCGCGCGCGGCCCGCGCGAAACCAAAACGGCGCACCCCCTTCGGATCTGCGCAGCCGACAAAAAGCCAGGTCATCCGCAAAAAGGTCAGGCTGTGGGGAGGGGAGGAGGGGGCGAGCGGGCGGGCCCGAATCCCCCGGGTGGATCGCCGGACCTTTACTGAGCATTCTCTTAGGATGGAGGGCTCAGGGTGAAATCCATATGGGCTTTTGCACCTCGAAGATCAATCCGTCTTTTGATTCACCTTTTGCAGATTCAAGCCTCGAAAATTCATCGAAACAACATTTCGGATTTCACCCTTTGCCCTCCACCCAAAGAAAATGCTCGGCTTTAACAAGAACAGTCTCCCAAATATCTGGTCCATCGGCCTCCGAGGTCACTGGAGGCCTCCAGAGTTCCCCTGGAGCCCGTGGGCCCCCAGAAGCCTCGACCCTCGATCCTGGAGGATCGAGGATAAGCAGGCGAGTCCCCGCACGCGCGCGGGCCCTCCTGCAAAGTTGCCCAATGTGGCGCGCGGGGGACCCGCGGGGCCAAGCGCTTGTGCTCCAGAGGCAGGGTTTCACCAGCAGAGGAGGGACCGTCGTTGTCCGCTCCTCGTTCTCCAGCACGGGCTCGGCGTCCTCTTCCTTAGCCTGGGGAAACACAAGGCGGGCAAGTAAGAGGCGGCGGAGGCGGGAGGGAGAGAGGCGCGAAAGGAGCGAGGAGGCGAAAGGGGGAACTTCTTCCCTCCTCCTCCTCCTCCTCTTCCTCCTCTTCTTCCTCCTCCTCCTCCTGCGACGCATCCGCCTTCGCCTCCGCCCGCTGCTCCTCCCTATCTTCAGCCCCTGCTGCTGCTTCCTCCTCCTAATGCATCCAAGACTGGCTGACTCTTGGACGCCCGAAGTGGGTACGCCAAGCCGACGACGGCCGCTGTTGGGCAGGCGGCCTCCTGCCTCACATGGACAACGTCCGTGGTGACACTGACAACGACTGCTGTTCAAATTTGACCAGAAATTCTGTCGTTCTTCGTCATCGTTCTCCCCGTACCCATTCCCAAACATCTGGCGTCTTGATTCCGTCGAGACACGGGCACCCGACCTCGCGACCACTTCCCCGGGACCGGCACTTCATCCCGAGGCCCGGCGAAGGCCCCCAAAGGCCGAAAACGATGAGCAACCGCCGCCTCGATTTTTGTCGAGGCGCCGGCTGTCCCGAATCTCCCGTGACCTTCTACCGTGCAGGACTGGCGGCGCGCACGGGGGGTAGGGGGAGTGGGGAAAGCTCCTTAGAAGGAGGCTGCTTCTTAGAAGGCGCCCTGCCCTGCATCTAGAGACAAGGCCCGCGCCTTGTGAGAAACAGGGGTGCTTCTAAGAAGCCTTCCCCTTCCCCCCTCCTCCTACCCCCCTCTGCGGGTGGCCGAAACCTTTCTACCGATCGGGCGGGTGGTAATGGGGATGACCTACATGGCGGGCGAAGAACAGGACTCAAAACGTAACTTTAGGGCCCCTATTAGCGCCCCTATTAGCTCCAAAGGGGCCCTAAACGGGCCCTTTTCTTCACCCCCAATTTGGGCCCTCCCCCCCCCCAGTAACAGTGGTAATGGGGGGAGGGCTTGGATGGGCAGAAAATTTACCACCCGCCCGACGGGCGGTAATTGACCACCCTGATGGGCACCCGTCGGGCGGGCGGTAGTAGGGAGCCCACAAAGGACGTACGCGCCCAGCTATGTACATGAACACGGCCCCTCGATTCGCGAGACCCGTCGCGTTATACGAACATCTGTGCAACGTGAGCTCTCGAAACCGGCGTGGATTCATGTACATGTACGTCCTTCTTTCGCTCCTGAGGCAGTTTACCGCCCGCCCGACGGATGCCCCGAGGACTCTCCCGTGACCCCCCCGCGTGCAGGACCCGCCCCCCCCCCCCTCCGTGGCGAGGGCGCGCCCCCCCGCCTCGGCCGCGAGGACGCCCCCTCCGTGGCGAGGGCGCCCCCTCCTCCTCCTCCTCCTCCTCCTCCTCCTCCTCCTCCTCCTCCTCCTCCTCCTCTTCCTCCTCCTCCTCCTCTCGCCGTCGTACCCTCCTCCTCTCGCCCCCCCCGCCCCCTCCGCGCGGGCCGCGCCTCGGCCGGCCGGCCCCCGGGCCGCCCGCCCGCGCCGCCCTGCCGCGGGGCCGCGGCGGGGCCCGCGGCGGCGCGCGGCCTGCGGCCGCGGGGGGGGGGGAGAGGACTCGGGCGCTCCTCCTGCTCCTCCTCCTGCTCCTCCTGCTCCTCCTCCTCCTCCTCCTCCTCCTCCTCCTCCTCCTCCTCCTCAGCTCATATCTCCCCTCTCGCCTCCATCCCCAACCGGAGGAGGACGAGGATAAGGAGGAGGAGGAGGAGGAGGGGGGGGGGGCGCAGAGGGACATGCTGGTGCTGTGTGTCCTCAGAGTCGGACCTCGGCCAGAAAAAAAACATCTTTTTTTGAGAGCACGGGGCCCTCTGCTGGCCACAAACAACCAGAGCCTCCAAGGGTACCCTTCAGGATGCACAAAAACATCCGACAAGCACGAACCCAAACTAGGGGACCCTGCCCAAACCGACTTCGATCTTATACCTTGGCCCGACTACACGCGCGCGCGTCCGACCCGAACATGTAGTATATCCACACTATATCATATCGTTTCACGGACGGTGTTGCCAGAAAGCCGCGCCGCGTGCACTATAAGATTTCTCGGTGAGCGCGTTGCCTCGGGGGGGGGCGGGGGCGACGCACTCATAATGTGAACGGATTGGGGTGGCGCCGAAAGATGGTCGAAGCCAGAGAACCCCATACCCCCTCGGGCCATGAAAGAATCACGACGGGAAGTTTTTCACAATTTTCGGCCTCTGGGGACCTTGCTGGGCCTCGGGACCGTCCAACAAAACTCAGGATGAGAAGCTGGTCCCAGGGAATGAGTCGAGGACAACACACATGACGTCTAGGGCCTGGGAGGGGGGATGAAACAGGTGGGGTGGCCAGAGTAGGTGAAATTAGCAGTTGCGGTAGTTGTTGCATGGATGTCATCGTTTGCGGTGTGGGCGTAATGCTTGCGCGTGGATGCTGTTGTGCATCCCTCAAAAGCAATACTCCACGCCCTTTGCAATAGTTCGTGCCCCCCCATACACTTGTTCGCGCAAGAGTTCGCGCAAGGGTACGACGGAACCTCCGACCGCCCCCCGTTGACGGTGCCTCCATCGCTCCAGTCTAGAGATTGGCCCTCTCACTGTCCAAGAGGCCCCCAAGACGGCCCCCAAGACGGCCCCGGGACGGCCTTTGGCAGACGCCAACGAGGGCCTCCAAGAGGGCCCTGGAGCGCTGCAAGAGGAGAGGGCCCCAAGTCAGCCAAGAAAGGCTCCCAATCCGGCTTCCGACAACGTCAGAGGGGCCCGAGGTCTCGGGCGCGGAGTATTTCGAGTAGGAGATCGACTACAGAATTGACGTACGCCATGATTGTTTTTTCCCCGTCGGGTCCTACGAAGACTGCGCAGGCTGTCCCGTAGATCTACGGAGCAGTCTGCATATTTGCAGTAGACTCCACAAGGAACTCTCCGACTCGAAGATTGGAGGCCGAGGTGCGAGTGTGAGCATCGTGCAAGCGATCCCGAGACGGATCGCTGGCACGATGGTTTCTGGGCTTCGTACAAGCACTTCTGGTACGAAGGGGCGCTGGGATCTGGGCGCCGCATTTTGGTCACGATGGGATCTGGGCGCCGCATTTTCAGTGCGTGCTGCTGGCTACGAGGCGTTTTGATGCGATGGGATCTGGGCGCCGCATTCTTCCCAGCCGCCCTGTGCAGCTGGGTCCTCGCTTCGAATCCCCAGCGTCCAGCGTCCCAGTCCTCCCTCCTCCCTCCTCCCCGTCACTGCCTCTGCCATCCACCTGCCCGTGTTGGCACAGCCCTCGCACGCTTCGTGGCCCCATAGGGAGCGCCACCAGAAGACCCAAAGGCGAGGTCCGCATGGCTCTATCGCCTCATTTTGCCAGCCCTCACACGCTTTGTGGCCCCCATTCGCACTGCCAGCAGCAGGGTCCATCCTCTCGCGACGGGCTGCTCACGAGGAGAAGGCTCTTGAGTGGCTCGCAGCTGCACAGGACTGGGAACCTCGCCAAGCTAACTACGTATTCACGCCAAGTAGTTACTTTCGGGCCCATGGTCGATCTGGCTCGAGAGATTGGGCGCCCGAGTTATCCGGGGTAACTCGGGTCCGGGGTAACTCGGGCTTGGGTTCCCGAAAAAACGAACCCGAGTTATCCCTGACCCGAGTTACCCCTGATGATTCGGGGCTCTTGGACGCCCGATTTATCCGGGGTAACTCGGGTCCGGGATAACTCGGGTTCGGAATCCCGAAAAACGAACCCGAGTTATCCCTGACCCGAGCTACCCCTGATGATTCGGGGCTCTGAAGAGATGCCGTGGAAAGATGGGATGTTTTTCGCGACGTCGGACCTCACAGGAGTGACCATCGGCAAGAGAGCGACAATATTCGTGCGCGGCTTACCTATCACTGCGTGCGGTGCGAGCGCAGCGGCCCCTGTGCAGGGATCTGCCCCCCCCCCCGGGCCCAACAACCACCGCGCATCAACTAGGGCTCCCTACTTCGCGCTTCGCGCTCCGCGAAACGCGAAGCGCGAATAACTTCGCGCTCTCGCGCCGCCCCCCCCACAGGGAGAATAGGAGGACGAGGAGGAGGGGGAGAAGGAACGAGGACCGCGAAACGCGAAGCGCGAATAACTTCGCGCCCTCGTGGGAGCCCTTGATCAAAGGTCCCCCCTGCGAAGGCCCACTCCCACGCACGTGCGCATCCGATCCGTGCGCCTGCCGGCGCCCAGACCCCACCATCAGGAGCAGGGAAGGGGCGACACCACCACTGCCATCGCGAGGAGCCGGGGGCGGCCCTCCTGGCCGCGTGGCCCCCCCCCCCGTTTCGGGGCGTTCCGCTCGAGACACCTCGAGTCTCCGGCTCGGGGAGGCCTCGTGGAGCTTCTCTCGTTGGAGGAGGCCCGCTGCTGGCGGTGGCGTCGCCTCTCCGTCCTCCGACCTGCTGGAACCTCGACGCCACGGTAGGCAGAGCGGGGGCACAGAAGAACACCCAGCCCGTGGATTTGGCGACGACGGCGCCGCTCTGGGAGGGCCCAGACGGTACCCTCAGGGCCAAGAGCGCGACGTGAGGCGTCGCAGGGGCCACGGTCGCAGCCAGAGCATGCGCCAAGACCTGGCCCATGGACCCCCGGCTGGTTGATGTTTTCGATGCTGACGCCTCGTTTCGATCAGGCCCTGGGGGCCGAACAAAATCATCAAATAACGATCTGCGATGAACAGCTGAAACCGAGAAAAAGTTCCTGCAAAGATGGGGCTGGGAGCCCTGACGGCCCACGTCGCGAGGAAATCGTGACGACGGATTTCTGAAGGGGGCCACGGGGGAAGATACTCTGTCGCCAGGTTGCTGGACAGGTCGCCAAGAGCACAATGAGGGCCAGTGGGAAGGCAGCAATACCACACAGACGCAAGGTACCTATGCGACCACCCTTCGGGTGATAAGGAGGTTGTGGGGGGGGGAGAGGAGGGGGGAATCAACATCTGACTCAATCGATCTCACTATCGATCTCACTCAACGGGACACCACAGGACACCACGGGACACCACGGGACACTTGTCGATCTCACTATCGATCTCACTCAACGGGGCACCACGGGACACCACGGGACACTTGTCGATCTCACTATCGATCTCACTCAACGGGACACCACGGGCCACCACGGGCCACCACGGGACACCCGGGGACACCGCGGGACACCTGTCGATCTCACTATCGGTTTCACTATCGATCTCACTATCGATCTCACTCAACGGGACACCATAGGACACCACGGAGCACCACGGGACACCACGGGACGCCGCCCGGCCCACCGCGCGCCACCACGGCACACCGCCTGGCCCGGGAAACACCACGGGCCACCACGGGACACCCGGGGACACCGCCCGGGACACCACGGGCCACTGGCTGCTGGGCGACGGGCTTTCGCTCCTACTTCGGCCTAGCTACAGGAAGATCACGCGCACCTTCGCCTCGCCCGCACGCAGGCCACGAACACGAAACCGAACTCGATTTCCCGGCGGGGGGTCTCCGTTTCACTGCGATCTCACCCCCCCAACCTCCGATACGGTAATCACAAGTAGAGACCGAGAGCGGGGGATGGACGACGAATACTATAGGTTACTGTCAGAAGGGGGAGAAAGTGGATGAGGAATGGGAGGGGGGGGAATGGGGTTGATACGGGACGAGAAGGGAGCAACCAGACGTGCCACGGGAGGAGGGAAGGGTCCCAAACAACTGGCGTCTGGACTTTTTCGAGACACGGACCCCCGCCCTCACGACAACTTGCCTGGGACAGGTTTTTCATCCCGGATACACTCAAAACGCGCATCAAGGACGGACGGTAAGGACGCAAGACCCTTGGAGGCCGAAGTTGGAATTTGTGGGGGGACGGGCGACCAATGAAAACGGTAAAGGACGGACTGCAGAGGCAAGGCCACAAGGATACCCTAGATGCAGGCGCGCATCCTTAATTACTGGGCGGGTATACTACAATTTTGGGACGGACCCGAGGCCCGCGAAGGGCCCCGAGAGGCCGAACACCATGAAAAGCCTCCGCCTCGGTTGTTCCGAGACGCTGGATATCTGGGGACGGTCTGCTTACCGCAACAGGAGTTGATGCGGGGCAGAGCCCATTTCAATCCGACCGATCCGATCCGATGTCAATTTCGGCCGACCCGATCCCATTCGATTCCGATGTTCGGTGCGATGTGGCCCGATGATCACATGGGGGCGTTGTGAATCCTGGCGAGGCCGATCCGATCCGATTTCGACTCCGTGAAAATGCCGACCGATCCGACGCGGGCTCGATGGGACACAACAAGAGTTGAACCGGTCTGCTTGCAGTCAGACCCAGGCCAGAAGAACATCTCTCAAGAACATGCGACCCTCCACTGGCCAAAATGATGAGCAGTCGAGGGTACCCTCTCCCAGGATGCACAAGAGCCTTCAACAAACACGAAGAACATCAAGGTACCCTCCCCGAACCGACCTCGATCTTATACCTCGGCCCGACTGTACCGCAACGGGTTGCGACATGGGGGCAGGCGAAAGGCACGACGGACACCTCGGGGGGGAGGGGGCCGCGCGGCAGGGAACAGGGCGGGCTCGCAGGTGGCACGGCCGCGACCTCCACCTCCTCCTCCGCCTTCTCCCCCTCCTCCGCCTCCTCCTCCTTCCCTGTTTTTCCGCCTCGGCCTCCTCCTCCTCCTCCTCCTCCTCCTCCTCCTCCTCCACATCCCCCCCCTCCGCGCGGCAGGGGAAGGCGGCCTCGCAGGTGGCGCGGCCGCGACCTCCTCCTCCTCCTCCCACTCCTCCTCGGCGCCCGGCGCCTCCTGGCATTGCGCGGGGAGGAGCGAAGGGGGGTGGGAGGGTCGCCCTGGTGCAGAAGCGGAGGTCGTGCTGGGCTGTGGCGCGGTCCCATCGCCAGGGCATAATTTCAAACTCGGCGAACTTGGGGCGGTCTTGTGCGCAGGGGCTGACCGTCCCGACATTCCTATAGGCCTACCACGACATGCTCTAAGAACTACCCAAGTTCAAGAAGAACGACAGTGCCCTTATACCGTAAAGCCGATGTATTACGACAAGACGATCCCAGCCAGAACTCCCCTGATAACACTTCATGCAAGCCGCAGCAAACTCGTAGATCATTATGTGGTGAACCTGTGGACAAGTCAAAATGCTCCGCCACTGCTTGATTTGGACACCCAACATGAGTATGGAAAAAATGGGTAGGATCCACAGTAACAAATGTCGTGCAGAACAACCAGCGGCCGCTGTTGGGCAGGCGGCTTCCTGTCTCAAATGGATAAAGCGCGGTGACACCGACGGCGAGTGGTGCGGTCGATTTTCGAACCCTATCTTTCTGTACCCATTTCGATCGTCCCGACTTGAAGTCCCCCTCAGACACCATATGCCGGAAGCCTCACTCGGAAGGCTGGCGAATTCAGCGCGGATCTTCTCTGACGCGGAAGACGCCGTGGGGCCGTGAGTCGCGGAGCAGAGAACGGGGCGCCAGGCCTCGGAGAGGAGCTGCCTCACAGAAACCCTCCAGGATGGCCCAAAGGAGCCGCAAGGGCTTGCCAACGCTCGGCGGCGGCGAGGGGGAAGTGAGAAGGAGAAGGCCTTCTCAGAAGGCGGCGGGACTTCTCAGAAGACTTCGCGCCTTCTGAGAGAAATGTTTTGTGTATTCGGGGAAGGTTTGGAGAACTTCTCAGAAGGCCCGAGGCCTTCCGACCCTTCTGAGAAGGTCCGCCCCTTCTCACTTCCCCCTGGCGCTCGCCGCCGACACGCCAGCCGAGGGAGGGAGGGGCATGATGAATTGGTTGACTGGGGGCGCCTACAGCAGCAAGTTCGCGTCGTGTCGACCCCGTCGGTGGTCCCTGGCACCGCGGGGATCATTCCACCTAGAACGATCGGCCGTTTCCAAAGCGTCAGCTCGTTCAACGTCGATCGACTCTGGGTCGCCAACGGCGTTCAACGCGGCGGGGTCGCCGCCAGTCGACACGACGCGAACATATCGTATGATGGTCCTCACCTTGGGGTACTGGTTGGATAAGGTGGATGTACGTGTTGGACCCTTCCCTACGGCCGTATTCGATGGCCGATGGGCCGCAAGGAGGTCCTCGGCCCCCTCCCCGGACCCCCGACGTCATGATTTGTGCTTGAATAACGTCGACCCTTAAGGTCTCGACCCTATCTGCAAGTCCAATGTTTTTCCCTGAATCGTTTTTTGACGGCCCCGAGGCCTGGTAAAGGTCTCCAAAGGCTGACAATTGCGCCACACCTTCTGTCATGAGTTTTTCATGGCTCGAGGGGGTCTGGGCCTACCTACTGACGGCATGGTGTCCTGGTGTAGTGGTGAAATGGTGGGAGAGGGCGGGCCTAAAACAACTGCATATGACCTCGGGCTTCTACTGACCCGGGTCGAGGCAAGCACGGGCCTGTCAGGCTCTGCAGGATCTTCCAGGATCCTCCGTGCCTGCAGGATCCTGCGCGCTAACCTGTGCCAATGCACCCCTGGTTCTGCGGGATCCTGCAAGATCTGGGGCTCTGGATGAACCCCGTTTGCATTGATACCCGTCTCAAGGCTTGAGGGGCAACGATAGGGAGGACTGGTTCAGGCGGAGATGCATCGACCTGGCATCGGCGACACATCGCCGATAGATCGGCCATAGGCTTCCGATAGCGAATCCGCACTTTCCTGGGCGAGATGGGACTCTCGGGCCCCTATCGGCGATCACTGGGCGATTGGGGGTCGATGCATCCCCCCCTATGCCTATCCTTCGAAAGTCCAGGGTTCACTAGGGACTAATTTCCCCCACAAAACGGTGGAACCCTTCCCGAAACCAGCCAAAATCATTGACGTTCCTTAGGTGTTGAAGGACTTTGGCATTTACTTCTTGTCGGTCTTCCGACGTCCCGAGACGGCCCAAGAGCCCCCAAAGATCGCCACAAGATCGCCCAAGACGCCTCCAGGATGGCCTCAGAACGGCCCAAGAGGCCCCCAAGACGGCCCCAAGAGGGCCCCAAGACGGCCCTAGAGGCCTCCAAGACGCCCAAGATGGACTCCAAGACGGCCCTGGAGAACCCCAAGAGGGCCCCACGTCGGCCAAGAAAGGCACCCCCCCCCGACCCCCTACGATGTCCAAGGAGGCCCCCAAGATGCCTCCAACCCAGGAAGCTCCCAAGAGGCCCGAAGAATGCCCCCAGAGGCTCCCGAGATGTCCCCTCCTCCTCCTCCTCCTCCTCCTCTTCCTCCTCTTCCATTCCCTTTTCCTTATCAATAACTTCTCCCTGTCGCACCACGAGGCTAGTTTTTCGGGGGGGGGCGGGAGTTTCGCCTGCGACATCCTCACCATGGATGACTCTGAAGCTTAAAAAGTGACAACATCTTTACAGATGGAGGGCGGGCCGTTTTCAAAATGTGGCTCTCGCCTTAGCACCGCGCACATCCGTTGTAAAACATTGCAGAGTTTCACGGATTGAGGGCGGGCCGTTTTCAAAATGTGGCTCTCGCCTCAGCGCCGCGTTCATTCGTTTCAAACATTTGCAAGAGCTTCACGGATCGAGGGCGGGTCGTTTTCAAAATGTGGCTCTCGCCTTAGCGCCGCGTTCATCCGTTTTACACATTTGCAAGGGTTTCACGCATTCAGGGCGGTTCCTTTTCAACATGTGACCCTCGCCTTGGCGCCGCGCACATACGGTTAAACAATTTGCAGGAGTTTCACGGATTGAGGGCGGGCCGTTTTCAAAATGTGGCTCTCGCCTTAGCGCCGCGCACATTCTTTGTAAAACAGCTGCAAGAGTTTCACGGATTGAGGGCAATTCCTTCCCATCTTGTGGCTCTCGCTTTAGCGCCGCGCACATCCGTTCATAAAGTTTGGAATAATTTCACGGATGCGCATGATCAACGTATCAGAAATGGTGTTTTGGAAAGGTGTAGGATTATGCGGGCGCATCCGTTATGTTGATTCGCGGTATTGTCCAAACATTGGCGTTCTGGCACGATTCCGGATCGTCAAGACGCAGCAGTCAGGTTGATGCGTGGGGTTGAAATCCCGAGAACAATGTTTTGGCATGCTTTCGGATCTTCAATCGGTTTTCTTGCAACGAGGCAATTCCCTCAAGGGAAATGAACCGTTGTAGGGGTCTGTGAAGAGGGGGCTTGGAGAAAGGGTTTATCTTGATATCTTTGATGACTTGTTGGGTTTACACTGGTCCTCCTCATCCTCCTGATCTTCCCCGCCATCACCCCCCAAGAATTCCCCGAAGAGTTTCCACAACGGTTGGAGGATCACACGGTCCGATACCATGGCAGAGCTCTCGCCACAACTCTCGGCCACATGGTCGATTCCAAAAGGCAGGTGTCGGCGGTGATTCGCCGTAGGCGTCTTCGATAACTTCCACGATCGTCGCAAACTCTGACTCCTTATGGGGTCGGCGAAATGGCTCAAGTCACTTGACTATTGCAACCGTTTCAATGATGGAAACCGGTTCGTTTTCAAACTGCGGTCTCGCTTTAGCGTCGCGCACAATTCGTAGTGAGACGTTGCAAGAACTCCTTCACGTGTGTGAGGGGGTCGTTTTCAAAATGTTGCTCTCGCCGGCTGCCGCGCATAATCGTCTCGAAAGTCTGCCGCAATATCAACGGTTGAAAGAGCGCTGTCGTTTTCAACATCGGGTTCTCGCCTCAGCGCCACCCGCATTGGTAGTGCAACGGCTAGCAAGATGGAAAGCTGCCCGTTTCCAACATGGGATTCAGCCTAGACTTCGGCGAGTGGAGAGGACCCGAAACTTCTGTGGGAACGCCGTGGACGACGATCTTGCTTTTTGTTTGGCGAGGGGTGGATTGCGGCGGCGGCGGCGGTGCCTGCGGCCGCGGGCCTCTACTCGACCGCCTCTGCCAGGGATGCTCGTGGAACTGTCGCTTGAAACTTCCTCAAACGTCATTGCCGCAAGTGTGAACTTGCGAAGCAATTGCAAGGATGGGGGCGCAGCCTCCTTCGGAAAGGAGGATCTCGCTGGACACCGACTTGAGCTGTATGATCCTTGCTTCCCGCGTCCCTCGCCATAAAGATGCAAGGCACGTCCGTTTCGGAACGGGGCCCTCGCCAGAGTGGCAGGCCTAACTGCGTTGGTCCTGCAAGAGGGGCGTGTCGTGCCGTGCGAAAGAAGACCGGTTTGCTCCCATCCTGATCCTCCTCGACGGGGAAGGAGTGGAAGTGGGGGAACGGGGAACGGGGAAGGGATGGAGGTCGGGGGGGGGGTAAGGGAAGAATTGAGTGGGTGCGGAGGGGAGAGGAGAGAAGGCAGAGAAGGCAGTGCTAAAGGAACGCTCGGGGGAGAAGGGGGGGAAGGGGGAAGGGGAGGGGCAAAGGAGAATGCAGAAAAAGAATGAAGAAAAGAGAACAACAACCAAGAAATCGCGTGAAGGCAGGAAACGGAAAGCGCGAGGAACCTGGGAACGAAGGTTACCGCAGAGGAAGTAGAGGGGAGGATGAGCATGCGGAGACGGAGGGGTGGAGGGGGAAGGGGGGAAAGTGTAGGATGAATTGGAAGGAAACTCTGTCCGAATTGAAGAGCCTCTGCCCTGTCATTCAAAGGTTCCTGAACAAGTACTGCTGTAGTGGAAACAACGCCGACAATTTTCCTATTGCAATCCCGCCACCGCTCTGGGTTGATGTGTTTGAAACATCCTCTCCCAACCATCTTCTCGCCTCCGGGAAGGGTTCATCTCTCCCCCATAACCCCTCTCCTGGGGGCGGGTCCACGATTTCGGGAGGAGTAAAGCATGATCCAAGAGGGCCTCCACTATTGCCCAAGATCGCACAGGATGGCTCAGAATGACGATGCTATTCCCCAGGAACGCCACACGACTGATCCAAGTGGACACGGAGTCGTCCAACGATATCCCCAAGAATCCCAAACCATGCAACACCTACAGAGTCAACAGTGGAGAGCCCCAAAGGGAGGCCAAGAGCGACCCAATAGCGTACCAAGAAAATCCGAAGAGGCATGTGCAATCATCCGATGGGGTGAGCCAACTTAAGGACCCCCTTCTCTCATCGACAGTCTCCAGGATGGCCCCGATCTGAAAGCCCAAGCCCCCTCAAGAGGGCCCTCAGAGAGCCCCAAGACGGATATAAAAGCACTCGGCAGGGTCCCAAAGAGCCCAAATATGCCCCAGAGGAGGCCCCCAGAAGCCTCTGACTTCACCCTTGTTGGCTTCTTTGCTTCACCGCGTCGGCCTGCTTTCTCATCAAAGGTCGCCTGGGACTCATTTCTGGATGGGCTGATGGGGATGCGCGAATCGTCCAGAACTCTTAATTAATTGACGACAGTCTCAACGATGTATGCTTCTTTGTTCGTTGCTTCCCGGAACTGAGTGTGCAGAGCAATGTGGCCTTGCACCCCCTACCTTGGCACTGAATACTAGCAGACTGTACAGCAGGATCTGTCCCCTGCGAACCAGCGCGCGAGAAATGCGCGCAACATCAGACCGAACGCCTCGAAAGGGGCGACTTTGCCTCCCTCGTGGTGACGGACGCTACGCTTACTAAGCTATGAAAGCCTCGCAACGGCTGAACGTCAACACCAGACCACTATTCGATTCGAAAACGTGACCCTCACAACAAAATCTCCCCACACCTCAACAATTGCCGTCAACACAATTGATCTGCGCACCCCTCGCCGTAATGCACACGCCTCCGACACTGGCGCTTCAGACAGATATCAGACGGTCCTGATAATCACCCCTCCTGAACTCTCGCATTGCCAGAGTCTCGAACTTGATGTATTTGTTCCTCAACGTGCCCTCGAAACCGAGGCTCGAATTCGTATGCCTTGGCAGCGAAGATGCCGAATTCTAGCCAGGAGAACAGCAGGACCATTAATTACTGATTAGAAGATGGAAACGTGCACCAATCGTGCTTCAAGCCATGGCCAGACATGTCGCAGTCGGCGCAACAGACATCTGGTGGTGACTGCCACAAATTCAGAAATCTGACACTCGCGAAACCAACAAAGGAAGTCATAAACACGGCCGGGATGACCTCGTCTGGCAATTCCCTTAATATCACGCCACTGGAACGCCACTGCCCGTGCATGTTTCCTCGGTAGAGTGTCAACTGTCTGTCCTTAATCATTAAGCCCGCCTTCAAGGGGGCGTTCCATGACATAGACGAGTCGCCAATCTGTCTCCAATTCAAGCCCGCTGTGCACACTGGCGTTCTCTGTCCCGGGAGGCCACTGGCGAACACCTTGCCGGACTCCGGGCTGAACGACACCGCGAACTCCTCCGAGCCCACGCGGCTCAGGTCCCGCGGAACCTTCCCGGACTCGAGCTGCCCTGGCGTCAGCTGGGCACGGGCATCCAGCAAACCTCGGGTCGGGCGAAAGGGGGGGATAGCAAAGGGGGGTTTGAGAATCAGCTCACGTAGCTGATTTTCCCGGCGCCTCCCGGCGCCGGAGGCGGCTATGTATCGAGGAATGGGCCCCTCGGCGAGGCCGAAACCAGCTGCATGCAGCAAATTTCGTAACCCCCCCTTTCCCAATCCCCCCCTTTCGCCCGACCCGAAAACCCACGCACGGAGTGCCATTGGGCGCCCTGGCCACCGTCAGCTCGAACTCCACGAACCACGGGCCCCGCGTGCCCAGGACCGCCCCCAGCAGCCGGGTGCCGCTCGGCGCCGCACCGCGGGGGTGGAAGCAGAGCTGCCTTCGGCTGCACGCGAGAGCGACCCCTGGGCAAGAGTGGCCTCTGGCGTGCGGCTTTGGGGGGGGGGAGGGCGCTGGGGGCCAAATCAGAGCGCGCAACCCGCTGCTGTCGGCAGGCATTCGGCCACGTGGGGACCCCAATGTGCCCGCACCAAAGGTCACTCCAGCGACGGGTCACTCTTACGTGTAGCCGATGCCTCGGCTTCAAGGACCTGCCCAGCCTACGCCAGTGGGGGCCGGGTCGGCCCCAGCCCAGGAGGGGGCAGACCCCCTCGAAGGAGGCGCGGGCCCGATCGTCCGCGGCCCGCATGGCCAGCCAGTGCGCCGCGCGCCCGCATGCCCCGAAGCTCAGGAGCGTCGGCATGTCCAGGTGCTCGGCGAGCTCCTGGAGCACGGCGTCCATGTGGCAGGCCATGGTCTCTCGGGGGGGCGCCTGACGCGGGTGGCGGTCAAGGGGCCGCAAAAAAAAGCACCGAAAAGCTTGCGCCATGCAAGGTGCCACGATTCATCGAGGCTGGAAGCATGGGGCGGGGGCGACGGCAAATATTGCGATTGCGGCTATCCGCGTGCATTAGCTAGTTGGCTCCATCGCGGAGCCGCCGCTGAATCCAAGGTCCGAGGAAGTCTCGCGAACTCTGACGCAGCTTCTCGGCATCGTCAGTACGGCTCCTTCACGCCACAAGCGTACCCCCTCATGTCGAGGGCGCGGCGTCTATATACATTACGAAGAAATCCCACACAATATCGTGATTCCTGCGCAAATTCTGAGGAAGCCCCCCGCGCGAGACCACGATCTTGAATAAGTTAAAGCGGGCGAGGCATCAGACAGGCGAGGGTACCCCAAAACATGTTTGCCGAGAGATGCCTCAAACAATCCCACCAGCCCTTTAGGGCGTAGGTGGTCTAGGGAGCTTCCTCTTCCAACCCCGTTCTTCCCCTTCGAGGAGGGATTCATCACTGTTCACTATGAAAATACACCACGGGCCGGCGGCCAACCCAGAACCTTGCCAACCCCATGCGGGCCCCCCCCCCCACCACCCCTGTCAACAAACAATGCAAAACGCACTCTGCCTCCACATTTGGAGCATGCGCGGCCAACCCGATGCGGCCCCCGCCACCATCCCTATCAAAACAAAAAAACAAAGTATAACAGACTGAGTCATGTTCGTGAGGCCCGCGAGCACTTTGTATGTTTTTGACAAGGACGGCGGGGGTGTCAGTATACTCCCTGCAGCGCGCAGGGCTAACATCCCAGACAAAAGATGATACAATTTGCACTTGCGGCTAAATCTGGAGCATGCGCGGCCACCCCGCGATCACTGCCAAGTGGTTTTTGACAGGGACGGCGGGGGTGGTGGCGTATGGCCTGCTGTGCGCAGGCCCACCAGACACAATGATGGACATTGGTCTTCGATAAGGATGGTGGGGGCCGACGTGTTTCCCGATGTGTGCTGTCACGTGCGCAGGCGCACCTGACATACCCTGCACGTGACCAGAACGTGGCGCACCTGGCGCGGCCAGTGTATGCAGCACACCTGGCGCACGTGGAACACGTGGCGTATCTGGTGCACCAGACGTGCCTGGCACGCTCGGGTCCCAGCGTCGTGCACATGGGGTCGGTGTTGGGTCCCAGTAATTAGCTCTCCATCCAAAGACGACCGCTGAACAGGCTCAGGTTCGGGTGTTGCTGATGTGTTGGGAGGGCGGGTGGGAGTGAGCTAGACGGCTTGCGGGCGGGTGGGTAGCTTGACCCCTCCCCTACCACTTCCCATGGACGTGGACGGGGCGCCCCACGACGCGTTGGAGCGCCCAAAGATGGTCCAAGACGGCTCCAAGGGGACCTCAGAGAGCCCAAGACGACCTTCACGATGACTCAAGATAGCCCAAGATCGCTCAAGATGGCTTCCAAGATGCTCCAAGAGGCCCCGAAGAATGCCCCCGTACAGCTCTAAGAGGCCGCCGAGACTCCCAGTGAGGCCCCCTAGAAGCTCAAACCCTTCAAACACTTCAGGACAGTCCATGATTGTTGCGTCCTCGCCCGTTTGCTTCCGATGAACGTCCGAGGCCTCAATATGGCTCCAAGGTGGCCCACGAGGGCCCAAGAGAGGCCCAAGAGAACCCCGAGACAGCCCCAAGAGCGCCCCAAGAGGCGATTTTAGACGCTCGGGAGGGGGGCGACGCCAATTAAGCACCTCGCCTTCTTTGATCGATGTCGTCCAAGATGGCCCCAAGAGGCACCCAGGAGGCCCCAAGAGGCCGAGAGATGGCCCCAAGAGGCCCCAAGAGGCCCCCAAGAGCCCCCAAGAGGTCCCGAACAGGACCCCAAGCGGCCCCCCCGAGGCCCCCCCCGAGGCACCCATGACGCCCAATAGCCCCATGGACCGCCGAGGGACCCCCAAGGCGTCCAAGAGGCCTCAGAGAGGCGCCCAAGAGATATCCCAAGAGACTCCGAGAGGCGTCCAAGAGGCCCCTGGCTCTTTTGCTCGCCCTCTTCCTCATTCTTCCTCCTCCTCCCTCTCCTCCTCCTCATCGTATTCATCATCCTTCTCCCTCCTCCCTCATCCATCCATCCTTCCATCCATTCATCCATGCACCCATCCTTCCATCCATCCATCCATCCAAGAAGTGACTCGTTGAGATGGAGCGCGCCCGATGAAACGGCACTTCAGCCTCGCACCACAAAACATAGCCTGACGAAGGACCCATCCATATGCAGGTGTGAGTACCGCAACTGTGATTCACTTTTTCCGATGGTGATTCCTCTGAGGCAACGAACCGTGCTAGGAGCGTGTCGAAATCAGAGGCGTGGTACACAACGCGAACGAAAACGAACAACACAATGCGGACTGCGCCACGGGGGCCTTCGGTGGGGCTCCTATGGGGCCACGAAACGCTGTACTGGGTGAGGGAGACGCATGCGGACTGCGCCACGGGGCCCTTCGGTGGAGTTCCCTATGGGGCCACGAAACGGGGTGTGCCGAAATGGGTGGCGGGGGCGCATGCGGACTGTGCCACTGGGACCTTCGGCGAAGCTCCTATGGGGCCACGAAGCGTGTGAGGGGTGTGCCGAAATGAATGGCGGGGACGCATGCGAACTGTGCCACTGGGACCTTCGGCGGGGCTCCTATGGGGCCACGAAGCGTGTGAGGGGCGTGCCGACATGAATGGCGGGGACGCATGCGAACTGTGCCAATGAGACCTTCGGCGGAGCTCCATGTGGCCACGAAACGTGTGAGGGGTGTGCCGGAATGAATGGCGGGGACGCATGCGAACTACGCCACTGGGGCCTTCGGCGGGGCTCCTATGGGGCCACGAAGCGTGTGAGGGGTGTACCGGAATGAGTGGCGGGGAGGCATGCGAACTGTGCCACTGGGACCTTCGGCGGAGCTCCTATGGGGCCACGTGCGATATGTGCCACTGGGACCTTCGGCGGGGCTCCTATGGGGTCACGAAACGTGTGAGGGGTGTGCTGGAATGAATGGCGGGGACGCGTGCGAACTGTGCCACTGGGCCCTTCGGCGAAGCTCCTATGGGGCCACGAAGCGTGTGAGGGGTGTGCCGAGAAAAATGGCGGGGAGGCATGCGAACTGTGCCATTGGGGCGTTCGGCGAAGCTCCTATGGGGCCACGAAACGTGTGAGGGGCGTGCCGACACGAATGGCGGGGACGCATGCGAACTATGCCATTGGGACCTTCGGCGGGGCTCGGGCCACGAAACGTGTGAGGGGTGTGCCGGAATGAGTGGCGGGGACGCATGCGAACTGTGCCACTGGGACCTTCGGCGGAACCTTCATGGGGCCACGAAACGTGTGAGGGGTGTACCGAAATGAGTGGCGGGGACGCCTGCGAACTGTGCCACTAGGACCTTCGGCGGAGCCCCTATGGGGCCACGAAACGTGTGAGGGGTGTGCCGACATGAATGGCGGGGGCGCATGCGAACTGTGCCAGAGTGGCGGGGACGCATGCGAACTGTGCCACTGGGGCCTTCGGCGGGGCTCCTATGGGGCCACGAAACGTGTGATGGGTGTGCTGGAATGAATGGCGGGGACGCGTGCGAACTGTGCCACTGGGGCCTTCGGCGGGGCTCCTATGGGGCCACGAAACGTGAGATGATGTTGACGATGCTGATGTTGATGAGGATAATGACGACGATGGTGACGATGACGATGGCGATGAGGATCATGATGATGATGAGGATGAGGATGAGGATGATGATGATGATGATGATGATGATGATGATGATGATGATGAAACGAGGGGATGTGTGAGGGTGAGGAGGACCAATGGACCGACCCCACCCCCGAGTGTCCGTCGGTAGACGATGAGGGACGATGGTTTTACCCAACGTACCTCCAAGTATCGAGTACCTGTCATCCGAGCCAAGAGGGGCGATGGATATGAGCAAGATAGGAGGAAAGTAGGGGGATTCACACACACCCCCCGTCCCGATCCCGCCCGATGCCAACGCACAAAAGCGAAAGGCACCGAAGCGGGGATCGGGATAGGAGAGTGAATCTCTACTGAACTCCTGTCTGCAATCCACTGCTTCGGCCCAGGAAGGAAAGGAAGGGACAGCCAAAGCTCTGTCGTAAGGTTCGTACCCAACGGCGGCGCTAACCTGCAAAAAGTTTTACAGCGCCAGCCGCCGAGATAGAACCCAGGACAGTGCTGTGGGCTGGAGAGAAGTGGAATGGAGAGACTGAACTCTTATGACACCGACCCAAACGGTCGGTGCCCGAAGCAACACATGATAATCATGAATATGAAGTCTTCAATCCAATACCAAATCAAAGTAATCAAATCAATCACGGTACGAGGGTGGTGAAAATCTTTTTATGCAAGTTCCATATCCAATCTGTACCAGATGCAATATGTACGTCTTGCCACAGTTCAAAACTAAAGGATATTTATGCAATTGTGCATTATGCGATTTTTTTTTTTTGAATCTATGTGAGTAGTATTATCCCATCATGAGGATAGCTGTCACCATAAACTTTCTCACAGTTGTTGAGTCCATGAAGAGGAAGAATCCTTGAAGTGATATACTGATCAAAAGGTAAGTGCGAGCGTCCTCGAATACTACATGTCATCGAAGAAAATGATATAATGCATCAATAGGCACATCAACAATACGATAAAGTTGGAAGCCATTCAAAATCTTATGGGCGGCATGGCGACCAGTTTCCTGGTGCATCAGCGTGGAGGGTCCCAGCGCCATGATCTGCCCGTATATTTCCCCGATGTGTACTTCTTATTCCATGCAGTCGCACCCCATCCATTGTTTGCGAACGGATCCCACGCTTTGATCCAGATGAACTCGCCCCAGTGGTCGTACCACTGGCGGTCATATGGTGCACTTTGCCTGTCATAATAGTGGGCACCGTATTCAGCACTGTACCCGTGGGTCACATTCGAGATGGCGGGGCGCTTTGCCAGAGGTGGTCCATCATCGGGACGCGCAGGCGCATATCTGGCAGCGGAGGCGGCATGGCCATGGCTGTCGAACGCGCCGGAAGAAGTACGATACTCGGATGTGTGTGGTGGTGGCTGGGGGGTTGGATCGGTCCCGCTCCCCCTAAAGTCACCCCCACTACTGCTTCCTGGAGCGTTGCCGCTGCGGTTTCCCGCTGCACTGGCGGTCTCCTGAAGCTGAGAGTAGTATTCTTCGCGCTCTCGCTTAACACCGGATCGGATCTCGTCCCGGGACCCAGTCAAAGACTGTGGGTGTGCACGAATTTCTGCGGCGGTGATGGCACCGCGGAGAGACTCGCCCGGAACGTGAACGGTAAGGTGGTTGCGCTGAAAACGTTCACGAAGTGTTTCGGCGCCAAGGTTCGGCGCTCCGACCTCTTTCCTCTTTTTGGAGGCCTGCCAGAGGCGATCGGCCTCAGTGGCGACTTCTAACGTCCATGCAACCCTACCAGCCTGAGTCCGAACTGTTGTCATCTGCTCACGAAACTCATCATCCTCGGCAAAGCGTTGTGCTAGAGACATGTATGGATGATACATGGGAGGATAATTTGGATTCTCAGGCAGTATGCCGGCCGCATCGGCGTCTGCACGTAGCTTGTCGCACTCCTCCCGAGATGGAGAATTCCAAGCTAGCCACTTCTGATGCCGTTTGTCAGCTTTCTTCCCCATGTTTTGAAGCTCATCTTTAGCGTCTGTCTGTGGCTTCTTCGAGCCACGCGTATCAATGGGGGCAGCTGTGATGCGCTGGGCAACGTCATCCGGCTGAGTGGCGGCAAACGCAACGAACTGTTCTCGCCAGGCCGCAACTTCGTCCTGCCATTTGGAGTTCTCGTACCTCATGCAGAAGGCACATTTCAGAGTGGCCCCAGGCGTGTCCAAATCAGCTGGCATCCGAGCGTTGCAAATTGCGCAAGACGGGATGCGAGTCTGTAGCTCTGGAGGTGCCAGTCCTGTGCTCTCGTCGAACTGAACGACCCCTGCGAGCAGGGTCGCGAAATTCTCCTGAGATACGCTCCCACCTGGCGCAGAGACGATTTGGCGGGCCCGATCGAGGTGATCAGGCTCGAGTGGGGCAAAGACTTTCTCGTCGTCTTCGTCCAAGAGCTTGTCAAGGTCGCTGCGGTTTCCCGCTGCACCCTGAGACTCGGCGGAGGCGGAAGCGGCGACAGCCTGGTATGCATCTTGGAGAACTTGAGTGGCGAGTGTGCGTTGTGATAATTGTGAACCAACGACAGATTCAATAACGGTTTTGGTGGCCTCCACATTGTCTCGCGATGCTAGGGTTTCCCCTTGCTTCGTAGCCAATGTGGAAATCTTTCCGTCATGGGGCGCCTCATTCACGAACTCATCCTCCACGTAGGTCTCTGTGCCCATGCGGAGTGCAGCAAGGCCAGGATGATTCTGCACGACCTCGGCGTTCTCAATGTCGATGAGTGCAAATTTGTCGCCAGCCTGCTGGTAGAGGTTCAAGTATGCCATGGCGCACCATGAACGTCTGCCGTATGCCAGTGTTCTGTATCGGAAAGTACCAATGCACTGGAAAAGGTACTTTGTGAAAGCTCTGTGTCCACATTGGTCTGGGAAACGGTGACACCATGGTGCATCGCAGTTGAACTCGAAGGTCATTGTTGTATTTGCGATATCGTCCATATTCAAGACAACGGTGTACTCCATGGTCTGCTTCACTTTGGTGTTAACGACACCGTTATGTCCAGATGTACGAACAATGTGGACCTTCTTGACTGCTTTGAAATAGTCTGGTAGGTCGGACTGATCTGGTCCATATGTGAGAGTTTTCTCCGCATTATCCTCCATTGTTTCGATTTCATTGCGGATGTCACTCAGCTCTGGGGACCAGTCATCCTTCTTGAGGAAGTCGTCATCAGCATGTACTGGAACATGTGGCACAGTGTCACCATTGCTGCGATTTCCCGCTGCGCCGTCATCATAGCTTTCCTCTGGAAAATCCGTTGGTACAGGGATTTCGGTCGGCGAGCTCTGGTCCTGTGTGGGGACCGGCATCTCTGTAGGTGAACTGTGATCGTCCGCCGCCAGAGGGTGATCCTCCGCTGCCGGCGGAGGGTAGTCGGGCGAGTGTGGAGTGATGGTCGGCGACGGAGGGTCAACTGCCATTGGTGTCGGTTCTGGTACGACTGTCGGCGATGACTGTGGTGGAGGTGCATCATCAGTGGGCACGTCCAAAGACTGAGGGCTCCTGATCAATTTGAGCAACTCACCTGGCTCAGCTTCACGAGCATCTATGTCGGCGACCTCCTCCACCTCTGGGGGCTGTTGACTGGAGGCGCTGCGGTGTCCCGCTGCACTAGAGGCGCCTGTATGCCTCTGGCGCAGTGGAGCACGAAGATCTCCCACAGCCCTGACATCACTGGTCGGCGTCATGATCGCATGACGGGGTGGAAAATTAACTGGGGGACCGAAGCGAAGGTCATCTGGGAGTGAGTTGGCGTCAAAGTCTGGGCAAGGTACAACGCGGGCAAGCGTGTTGCCCGCCAGCATGCCCTTCGTGCCATCCCAAACGTTCATCCAGTGATCTCCGATTTTCACGGTCACATATCCCATGAACTGGCCTACCTCGCGGATGGGTCCGAATAGGGATCCCATTGGTTCGCCTTCATGAGGGCTCACGCGCTCGCCAACCCAGGAACCATCTGAGTGTTTCGATGGCGGGTGAGAGTAAAAGTAGCAAGCTTGTCTTGTTTGAATGTAGTCTCCAATTCGATAGGTCTCGTGGGGACCCATGGGCGGCCAGGCTGACGTGATGTGGCTAACGCGGCCCTCAGTTGCAGCCTGTAGAAACCATTGGTCGTAACGCTCGTGAATCTGACGATTACGCTCGCGCTCCTGGTCTGTTGTCAACTGCGACGCTGCGGTTTCCCGCTGCATAACAGTTGGTATAGAGACGTCAGGGGCGGATGTGTCGCCAGACTCGTCACGATGTGCTCGGATCGGAGGTGCCACAGGGCGGATGTTAACCAACCCGACGGCCTTTCTAGCCGCTGTTAAGGCATTGATTGCATCAGCGAGTCTACTCTGTGTCTTCAGCAGAGCGGCCTCGGACTTAGCAAGGGCGGCTTCCCTCTCGGTGGCCCTCTGGGCAGCAGCCGCGGCCGCGTTGTGTGGGTCTAACGTGAGGCCCTCAACTCCCTCGGAGACCTCTTCCACGGCTGTATCTCTCGGCGCGGCGGTCTCCCGCTGCTCTGCTGCGATTTCTCGCTGCACGTGCGGGGTTGCCGAAGCGATGGGAGTGTGTGCCGGTGGAGGTCTTGGGGGGAGCGGCGGAGCAAGTGACGAAGCCTTGGCAATACCTTGTCCAGGTACAGCTCCCACTGGTGGCGGCGCGTGCCGTGGTGGAGGTGGTGGAATCGCGTAGTCACCCACGGCCTGGCCAGGGTACACGTTGGGAGCGATTGGCGGCGGTAACTCTCCTGGGGGAGGTCTGCCGACGCCTTGTGGTGGCGGGGCCTTCCTCTGTGGTGTCTTGGGAGCACGTTGCCCAGGCTGGACTGGCTGTGGTGCAGTCGGAGGTGGAGGCGGTGGAGGCCTCTTGGACGCATCACTGTCTCGGGCCAGGGGCCTGGGCTTGTGCACAGTCGGAGCAAGTGGCTTAGGTGGGGTTGGAGGTGCAGCTGCGGTTGCCCGCTGCGCATCGCCCCACGGGTTATTGCCATGGCCACGAAACTCATACAGTGTGGAGCGCTCATACTTGGACCGTGGCTCAGAATCACGAGGAGGTCTGGCCAGGTCGCCGTCTTCTGGGCGCCCCCAAATGATTTTGCCAGTGGCAATGTTCCTGCAACGAATGAGACAATGTACTGGGATGTCGCATTCAGCCATTATCGCGCCCTGTTTACCCTTCCACCAAGTGATGCCAGCCGTGGCGCATTTCTGATGGTCAATCTGAAATTCACACTGTTTCTTAGCGGAATGAAAGACGTACGGCGGGATGGTGGTGTAGGGGTTCTGGCCGCAAGAGTGAGTGAACGGATGAGCGGAGGCAAAGACCTCGGCACGGGTTGCCCCATGCTTGTGGTCTCGCTTGTCAAAAACTTTAATTATGCCTGGGTTAGACCTTGGTGAGCCTTCGGTAATGCTCCGCACTGAAGACAACTCAGTTGCATGCCAGATATATGGAGTGTCATGAACAGACAACTCCTCCCAACCCATGTTGTGGGCTGTGGAATGTGGATGCACCTCGGACTGACCACCTGTGCTTCGTATGGCCAAGATGCGGCCGAACGGAAACGTGAGTGGATTGAGGTCAGAGCCGACTGGTGCAAACACTTCTGTGCGCGACTTGCCATCTGCATGGTATTGCAGCATACGAATGGCCATGTAACAATAGTAATCGGCCAAGTCGATGTAGTCGCCATTGTCACGCTCAGTTTCCCAACATGCTTTGACGGCCTCGTCCGTGGGTGTCTTGCGGTATTCCCATTTCTCCTTCTTCCTGTGGTAGTATTCTTGCTGGCTGCGCTGCCAGCAATTCATCGCACACTCTCGAAAGGTGGATGTCTTCGAAAAATCGATGTTCAGACGCCGATCGTGATATGCGTTGGTCACTCCACTTGTGTGACGGAGTATCGTCATGAGAAACTTGCTAAACTCCCAGCGTCCGAAGTCGCATCCATCAGGAAGAGGTGGGCCGTATGGGCAATCTCGCCATGGGGGCAAGGCGATCCACTCATATGCTCCCTCGAACCAGCGGCTGCCGATGAGGTCGTCGGCGTATTTGAGCACGTGAATGTCCTGTTCATTGATCAGGCGCCGCGGGTCGTCCTTGAGGACGTTGTCCGGGATGGTTCTGCGAAGCAGTGGATCAACATCGAAAGTGACAATGGCATTTGGATGATCGGGATCAATCAATGCTAACTCTCGTGGGGTCTTCCATTTGTCCATGTCATCTGTACGATTCTTGACCCCGGAGAAGTAGCATGCCCGCTGTGGTGTCAAAACTTCGTACTTGGACGATGTCTCTTCGGCTACGGTTTCCCGTTGCAAGACCGTGTCTTCGTCCTCGGACTCAGCGGTCGTCATCGGGTGGTTGTCCATCCACTGCTGGGCCTCCGGGTTGAGAGCCATTTCTTCCGCCAATCGGAGGTGCCGGGCATCGCCTTTACCGTTCTTCATGAGGTCAGGGTCGAGCAGGTAAAGGCCGGCGTAAATGGCGGCACATAGTCGTGCGTGTCTCTCGCGCCAGGAGGTCTCGGATGTGCATTCCATGTAGCCAGTGATCCAAGAGTTACGGTCTGGTCCAAGCGATTTATTACGAGTGTCCTGGAGAAGGCCTCGGTATAATTTGGACATCTGAGAAACATGATCGGCCATGACATAGTCGTCCTGAGTCATCACTAATGCATATGTCGGGTCAGCCGTCGTGTCCTCTGTGACTGGCAAGAAGGTAATGTCACCTTCTTGGTTCAGAACGGCGCGCATCCCAAGGTCCTCACGCTGCTGAATAGATTCTGCGTTGGAAGCAAAGGCCGTGGTTGCGCGCGTGGATGTCTCGTCTTCGTTTTTCATACCAGATCGCTTAAGATGTGCTGTGATCATTTTGGCGATCTCGGGAGCGACGGTAGGCGGGGCGGCGGCTGTAGCAACGGTTTCCCGTTGCACAGCTGCGGTGTCCCGCTGCTTGGTCCAATTGCAGAGGTTATGAGCGGCACGCATGCACATCAACTCATTGGTCTTCGCACGATCAACGTTTGATGCTGAAACGTGATCGTATAGACTCTGGATGTGTACTTGACGATGGTGCCACGCGATCAGCAACATGTGGGACAGACTATGAGATTGTGGCTCATTAAGCGGCTTCACTGCGGGCTGTTTGAAAGCGTAGAACTGACTTGGCTTAGAGTTCATTACGCCGTAAAGGTTCTTGAGTGTTGCAAAGGTGACCCATTGCGCAGCGAAGCGAGCCCAATTCGCACCTGTCTTCTGGCAGTGCCATCCGTCATCCTTGGTGCGATCCATAGCTTGTGTCCATGCCGAGTTGTTGATCACGGAAATACCACGTGTCTGCATAAGGATGCACATGTCTTTCGAGATGGTGTCGAAATGGTGAGGTAAGCCCCAATCTTTGGCCGTGCCAGGGCCAATGACGTGAGGATGTTTATACCAGTTCGCAACGTCGCAAAATCTATCAAGGCCGATAGTGACATGCGGCATCATCTCGAGCAGGC
Source organism: Prorocentrum cordatum (assembly GCA_963575745.1). Lineage (NCBI taxonomy): Eukaryota > Dinophyceae > Prorocentrales > Prorocentraceae > Prorocentrum > Prorocentrum cordatum. Next base: position 130,352 of record CAUYUJ010014893.1, read on the forward strand.
ATCCTTCTTGTGCGTCCCACTTGCGTTGGTACGCACGGTGGTCCCGTCTCTCCCAACCTAGGTCTACTTTTTGGGCATCGACTACTTTCTGATTGTAGCCTGGAAATGTGATGTCATTGTTGTTCCACCAGAAAGTGGCAGTAGCACCACGCTCATACCACAATTGTTTGTAATGAGCATCAAGGTCGGCCCAGGTGTCCCATAGGGCTTCATCCATGTCGAAGTAGCGTTTTCTTTGAGCGGTGTCCATATTCTGGGCGCGCATCTCTCTGAGCGTGGCGATCCTTTCGAGGATGTCGCGATGGAAACTCCAGAGTGAAGAATCAATACCATCAATGGTGGTGCCTTTTTCAGCGTTGTTGATGATGATTCGTTTCCTCTCCGATGCGCGCTGGTCCAGGTGCTGAAGCTCAGGGACAAGGCTCAGGTTGTTGTAATCTTTATCGGACGAACCCTCGGGACGCTGAGGAAGATCCGTGCCTGGCTGTACGACGTGATCGTCCCAGAATCCTGGAATGTAGGAGTAGAACCAGTCCAGGATACAGTCCCGAGCCGCGGAAGCTAGAGTAGCGAGCGTGGCTCCTCCCATGTACTCTTGATGCACTGGGGTTGGGACGAGTAGCGTTGAGAAGGGTTGTCCAACTTGGCGAATACAATCGTAACTGCACAGCATGTTGATTGCCTCTTCAGGCGTGTGGTAATTCTTGCTGGCTTTTCCCATCATAGGTCCCGAGTCGGTGAAAATGTAGAAGAATGGGGTGGCAGTGCCTGTAGGGCCAAGGGCATGGTTAATGGATAATCCAAGATCCTCTGTGGCGATCTGCATCCAACCATCCTCATCCGCGAAGCATTTGAGCACGGAAGCGTTGGTCCACGTGTGATGCTTAGCGTGATCGAAGTCAATGAAATCGTTAGTACTATCACCGCGGGATGTAGAGTCAGCACAAACCAACAAAGGGTCGGAAGCCAACAAAGGAAAAATCTGTTGGTTGTGTGATGGGCATCCGAAGATGTTTCGCCTTTGGTGTCCCGGGGCCCAACCACTAGTACGAACGGGACTCTCGTTCGCCTCAAGATCCTCACGCCAGGGGTCATCACCGCTGCGGTTTCCCGCTGCGTATCGATGGCTACCTGTGTCGGTGAGGCTAGCGATGGCAATGGGGCGAGACAAGTGGCCCCCAGATCCACACGGCGGGTCCAGACGACAACTGCCCCCTCCGATGTACTGGACATGGTGTTTAGGCGAAGCCGTTCTCATGTCGCTATTGAGGTCTCGAGCGGGGATGTCGATGAACGAGTTGTAGCTGTTTTCCACGAACGAGCCAACCGAACCTGCGCAGTCGCTCTTGTGTGGAAGAGCTTTTCCGTGTGTCAATCCAGAAGAGGGCCGCTGGACACCAAAATTATGTCCGTGGTTGGGCGTGTCAAGGCTGTCGAGACCTAATGGGCGATGCTGCTTTTTGTACATGTTATATGTGTCGTCAAGAGAAGAGCTCACCCATCCACCAATGGCGGTGGATCCAATTGTAGGCCATGCACCTTGGAGTCCTTTCCACAAGGACGTGGCGGCGTGTGAGAGGCACTCAAGAGATGGCATCAACGGTGGCTCGCTGCGGTCTCCCGCTGCTATGCTGCGGTCTCCCGCTGCACGGCCGAGAGCCTCGGTGCGAAGCCAGTTGAAGTGTTGAACGATGCTCTCCAATTGGTCATTCATGTCCTGGTCGAGGCAAGCCTTGGCTACGTACGAATGCAGAACGGCAAAGAATGAAACCCAAGGGAGTGTCGTCTCCTGCAACAAATTTTGCATCGAAATCTCAACATCCAACTCGACGGCGTTACGAAGGTCTTTGCGTGAGCATTCAAGGAAGCAAACGCCAGAGCCCTCTGGTGCCTGAGTGAAAGCTATCGGGAACTTATTAGGGCCTGCCCACGGTAGCTGAGTATCGAACGCAGCTCCAACGGTGGGTCGAATGATTGGCCCGTCTGGAGGAAGAGTGCAGGCTGGGCGCTGGGTCATCGGAAAGGCACGATTGAAACGTAGTGTCCCTGCCGTGATGTCAACCATGTCAACGCCCTGGTCTTCGCCGCCCTCTAGCGGGGGTTGCCCTCCGCGTGGAGCGCTAGGGTTACCCCCTGAGCTCGATGCGGTGCCCCGCTGCATGCTGCTGGGGGGGGAACGAGACCGATCCTGCAACTGTGTGTTTGAGCCGCCTACCGCGCCGGGGCCGGGCGGGGCGGCCGGAGTTTCCTCCGCTTGAGAAGAAACGCTGCGGTTATGCATAACATCTCGTATGACAAGAGTGCGTAATGGTGAAGAAGAGGATGGATCAGGGGAAGACGATATTGAAAAGTGGTGACCTGTATCTACCTTACGCTTAGTTCGGGTCGGGCTCTTAGCCCGGGTCGGTCCCGGGTCTTTCTTGGCCCGGGTCGGACTCTTCTGAGGAGGCTTGCGGCGTTGTCGCGGGGACTTGGTCCGTGCCGAACGCGAAGCGTTGGACCCTGCTGTGATGCTGTGATGATGTCCACATGAGTGCAAACCCTCGTGATTAGGGCAACCAACACATCTCTTACCACATGCTGATCCAACGTCGCCCCAGGGGTCCTTGGAAGTGAGAGCAACTTCACAGAAGCCCGAACATCCTGGAGGTTTTGGGGGGTCGGCGAAGTGCGGTGGACCGTTGGGTCTGTGAGTCCCCTCGTCCTCCGTCGTAATATGTTGGCGCATGCCCTTATTCAATGATGGCGAAGGACGAATGAGCGCAAGCTCGAGAAGTGTCTCCCAAACATTACTCTTTTTGGAGTCGAAATGTTTTGTCATCATGTCCGCAACTTGTTCCTTGGTACCTACGTGTGACAAATGTATTTGTTCGTGTTGACAGACTTCCACGATCCAATCCAGGTTGATTCTATGCGTGCGATGGAGGTGCCGCAAAGCGGCCGTCCTACCCTTCTTTACTATTTTGATAACAGCCTCATTGTCCTCGGCTATGATAAGCTGTACCTGCGGAGGGTTCTTATCAGAATGAACTTTGCGATGGTCATGTAGAGGATGTTCGCCGAATGCTGTTAGGGTGGATCGAGGAGAGTCGTAAGTGCCAGGGGCTGGGGTTTCCCCCTGCTTCTTATACGTTGGTGGCTTACGCTGTTTGCGAGAGGCGGCGACCACTTTGTCGCGGGCCTTGTGCGTGCGTACAACGTGTTCCCAAAAGGTAAGCAGGGGGAGGCCTTCAACCCGGAGCGCCGTGTCCAACGCGACGATTTCGGATTCCGTAGAGGAATGCGAAACCACGGTTTGTTTCTTACACACGGCGTTGATCGGGAAGAAAGTGTTGGGGCCCACAATGGCGGCAAAGATGCCTGTCGTGGACTTCGACGTAGAAACGCAATCTGCATAGGAAGCGTCTGTAAACAGTATGATGGAGAGTTTGTCGGCGGAATCGCCGATGAAACCCTGCAAGCTATGCGTCTTGGTGTGCTTGATGTAGCATACAAGACGATGCAGACGTTTGTCGCAAGCTCGATTCCATTTGGTAATCTCGCGTGCCAACATGCAGACTGGGTGTAATAAGTCAAAGCGACAGCATCTTGCAAGATATAAAATTTTCATTAGAATGCTAGCCGACTCTGGGCCGAGGACGCCTTTGTCGTCTAAATCAGCTTCCGTGAAGGCGGAGTCCTCGATCCCAGGGGTTTCAGAGACGGGTAGGTCTCGGAACTTCATTTTCGGATTGTCTGGAATGGTGGCAGCAACCTCAAGGTAGCGATCGATACATTGGTCAATATACCCGCTCATATTATATCGAACGCCACGGACATCTTTGGCAGTTTTGTAGGCTGCGGTGTCCCGCTGCGCTTGAGGCAGTAAAGGACGAATGGTCTCCATACGTTTGTTGAACTCGATGTCTGATACTGTATATGGAGCCTGTCCGCAACCGAGATATTGATCGAGTTTGGTGGGCGGATCGATCTTGATGCCACTGTCCCGGATGAGGTTCCATCCAGCTTCTAGGTTGTCTTTTGGGCCGGCCAGCTTGAAGTCGTCGACATATACAGAGAGTACCAATCCAAGTTTGGGGTGGGTCCAAATGCATTCCCATCCTTGCATAGGAACGAATCCTTTGCTCTCGAGGCATGTCTTGCAATGTCTCTCCCAAAAGACGCCTGCAAGAGGGTGACCATAGAGAGCCAAACGAAGTCGGCACACTGGGTCTTTGTATTTAGCCCATGATGCTGGTCGATGTGCCGGTGGGAGGCTGATCCAGGTATCGACTGGATCAATTCTGCCATCACCGTACAACAGCGCCTGCGTGTATGCTGATGGTGCATCACTCTGGCCACCATTGTAACCGGGCATGTGTGCGACAGCATCAACGAGCTTTGACGCCTCAATATGTGATGCGCTGGATGCGGCATCAGCGAAAACCGCTGCCAGGCCTGTTTGATCTTTCATAGTATTTCCCTGGCAGACAACGCGACCTTTGTATTTGCGCTGTTCGGGTGGGAGCTCGGAATGCTTCACAGTTCCAAGTTCAAGTAAATGCGCAAAATGAATGTCCTTGCCCTCCTTAATGGCCTGCGCTTTGACATCGGCGCGTTCAGCGACGGTGTCTTCCATCCATGTGGTCTGTGCGCGAAGGCGATCATATTCTCCACGGAGAGCGGCCTGAGCGCGTGGTTCTGCTGCTATTTGCTTTTTATTGAGGCTCTGGGTTACCAGTGCATATGAGGTAGTTTCATGACGCTCACGATGTGGCTGATCAGGCGTGTCTTTGGGAAGGACGGCCATGATAGGAGCATCAACGAAACCAGAAACCTCTTTTTGCCGGACAAACTGCGCGAAGGTCGGTTTCATTGTGAGACAAAGTGGGTTCAAAGCGCCGAATGATGGACCATCGTGTTCAATGTTTGTCGGTGATGCGATCGTCACTGCATCTCTAGCCGGCGATGATGACGATGCACTGGTTTCCCGGTGCTCATTATCGGGTAAATAATACAGCACCGTAGTAATGTCTCGGGGACCACCAGGGACAGGGGCGTACAAAATAGTTTTGTCTGTGACGCCCTTGACTTGTTCATCTCGGATCGTGTCTCCGGTGTGCGTGTCAAGAGTGATTCGACGCTCGACACGGTCCCATTTCGGTCCATCCGAGCGTGTTGTTCTAAGTGTTTTGGCGTTGTTATCCTGACGAGACCAGGTCTTCAGAGTTGCCTCATGTCGGCGAGTACGAGCTTCGGAAACCAGCTTACCGAATGCACGTTCGCGATCGCGCTGGCGACCAGAAAGACACTTCCAGTACTCCACGAGACAGTGATCAGGCCTAGTAGTTTTCTGTATTTTGGTATCACGTCCCATTGATTTAATTTTGCCATCGGAAGTGTATTCTGGAGCATAGTAAAATCGCACAGTGCCTGTCCAGGGTTCTCCCAGGGCTCGATGATCGCTCTCACTGACTCCGTCCCATGTGTCTCTGAACTTGTCCTGTCCCTGGAATGTCGATGTAGTTTCAAATTCACGGATTACATCGAACTTTTCCAATGGTATCGGTAGCCCTTCTGGGGCGTCCGTAGGGATAAACAACTGCAAACGTGGGGTACATATGTGACGAAGAATCGTAGCATCACGTACTTCCCAATAGTCTGGAGTTGCCGCAGGGGCGGTTGGTAATTCTGCCTCTGCGACGGCTGGGGTTTCCCCCTGCATCGGCGCATGAGCAGGGTCGTCCCAGTCCACGGGGTAGTTGCTGAGCTGTGGGTCATCGTCGCGCATGGGGTCCAAGCAGTCGCCGAGAGGTATTTTGGCCTCATCTGCAATGGACTCGTGCATGGGCGGGTTATGATGAGTAAGAACGCCGTCAGCGACCGGGAACTCAAGCTTAGCTGGTACGACGATATCTTTGACACGATGAACGTGACAATGGGTGCTGTCTGGGTATTTGGCATATGTGGCGGTGTCGACGACTAGGTAGTCTCCAGACCATCGTCCGCCAGCATGCATATGATAACCCATGAACAATCCCTCGCGTGTCGTCTTCGTGAACTTCTTGCTGTCACTATCTGTGTTGAGTTCCGGGTATAGGCATTTCCAATATACTTTGGAGCCAAAGGGTACTGTACGTCCATTGAATGACTCTCCGAAGCGAATCTCATATGGCGTAAGTTCCGCCTTATTTGGATCGGAAGATGCGGTACCGGTAGTAGACAGAGAGAAGTTAGTGGCATTACAGAAACATTGCATAGCCTCGCACCACCATTCATGTCCCAGACCAGAAGCCATAAGGACAGCCTTTGTGCCTTTGACCACGCGCTGCACAGCACGCTCTACAGTCCCGTTAGTCTGAGGTCGGTGTGGCGTGCTGGTATCATGGCGCCAGCCAAGTGTGGCACATGCTTTGATGAGTTCTTTGGAATTGTCGGTATAAATATGTTTAACCTCATCATTGGGGGCGACAAATTTTGTCAGACTAAGTTTGGTGGTTTCGGCATCCTTGTGCAATGCTGGATAGGCCATCATGGTGCCCGTGTGCTTGTCTAGGACAACAAGAGCACACCTTTCTTTCAGCCTGCCAGTGGCCTCATCATCTCCAATAATGATATGGTCTGCGGTCAAGGAATCTCCAAATTTCTTCGGTACGAACGCTTCATAAGTAGAATCATCTTCATTTTTCTCGAGATCTGAACGCATCTTATGTTTTCTTTTGCAAGGCTTGTTGCGAATCAAAGCTCGAGCGCATATCTCACAATCTGGGTGTTTGGGAGAATGAGTCAAGTAATGACTGGGGTCTATGCTCGGTCTCTCAACGACAGGGAGAGCACTTTCAGGGCCCTGCTGCGGGTCACCGCTGCACGAGGGTTTGTTTAGAACCTCGAGGGTGTAACACCAGCATGGGCCTTTAGTGGGGGTTTCCTCGGCTGGGTCGATGGGAAAGGTCTGAAAGCGATCACGACCACAGTCCCTGTGAGACATGCTTTTCCACTGTGGCAGGATCACTCCGCAACATGATGTCCTGACGCGTCGGCGTGGGCATTCCTTCGTGTGTCGCCTCGCGGAATACAGGGGGGTCGGCGGAGGTGGCGGAGCATCATGCATGTGGTCGATATTGATCTGTGGAATAAAGTTATGTACTACAGCCTGTTTAGGCTGGCCATTTGGGGGTGTCAGTACGCATCCAATTCTTCTGTTCCAATGTATATCCCAATCATCTTCCTCGACAAGACGACCCATGGACCAAACGGACGGGCAATTATCCATGACCAGGGTGTCTTTCTCGATGCCGAGTGCTGGAATTTTGACACGTACATGTTGGTTGACGATTCTCTCGCCATTGGCGGTTTCCAAAATGTGTTCTCGTCCAATGCGAATGCCCTTTTTCTCGGATTCGGTCATGTCGGCTTTATCTGAAATGTGTAATGCCGAACCGCTATCAAGGACGAAAGAACGCGATATTGCCACCGTGTCCTTTGTTGGAGGGGCGCTGGCTGCAGTTTCCTGCCGCGACGAAGCTGCAGTTTCCTGCTGCTCTGGTGCTGCAGTTGCCTGCTGCGCCGTGGCATATGTGTGGAGCAGCACGTCCTCCTGTGGAATTGCGACGTAGCAATAATCGAAGTGGATGTCCTCGTCGTCGTCCAGCCTCCGTATGAGGGCGAATGCATTCTCCTGGGCGCGTGTCAGATGAGCCTGAGAACGAATCCACCACCAATCGGGTATTGGATCTGGAACGTGGACAGCACCGCCTTTGTTTGGTGACTCCCGATACGGTCTCATCTTACGTCGAACCGTGAAAAAATCGATATCGGTAGCAGCAAGGTTCCAGCGAACCTTTAGTTTTGGTGTCGATGTTGTCGCAGGCGGCTTGGTCTTGAGAATCTGGGCCTTTGAGATACCATGTGTAGGTGAAACTGCGAGGATCTTCTCGCGGATCACGTACACTCGGTTGGTGTTCCGAGCGGGAGAGCGCTGTCGTTGACTGGACTGCGATGTCCGACTGGAACGAGAGCCAGATCGTGAATCTCTCTGAGACCATCTTGTACCGCCTGGACTACGTGATCGGCCTTGCCGCTGAGACGAACGAGACGGCGACCGCGAGTCCTTCTGGGACCAGCGAGTGCCGCCTGGGCTCTTGGAGGGCTGTCGAGTGTTCGTTGAGAAACGACGGTTGCCCCCCGGACTCCTGGAGTAAGCCCTGCCCCCGGGACTCCTGGTGAAAGATCGTGATCTCTGCGACCAGCGTCTACCACCTGGGCTTCGAGAGGGGAACCTCTGTTCGCTTCTGGGCCTGCTGGGGCTGCGAGGCGGCGTCTTGAGGCCATTTTTATAGTGGGCAAATTTGCAGTTATCCCCGTTGGTGCAACTGCCCTTCTGATAGAAGACGCAAGGATGCACGTGGTGCCGGTTGCAACCAGTGCGCTGACACATATTACCCTTTGCAAAATCGTAGCAAAAATACCTGGCAGCCGGAGGCCTCGAAGTAGCCGCGCCAGAGGCGCTGCCCCGAGCGTCTCTACGATGTTGAGATGATTGACGATTCCTGGGAGGATCACGAGACGACGGGTGGCGTCTGGGCGGCGGTTTCTTTTCAGCAGTGTGCAAAAACTTACATGTATCTGGACGGGGACACCCTTTGCCCTTGAAGAAAGGGACGCAATGTGAGTTGCGGCTTGATTGTTTGGTCTTAGTCTTGGCAGGGGCAACGGTGTCCCGCGATTCTTTTTGCATGCTGTATTGATTCTTCTGTAGCTTGTGTAAATCAAGAACGTCGTAAACTCTTTGGTGGAGCCAATTGTATGTCTTGATTTCCTCTCCGTTCTCATCTTTGGCTCCAGCCCTGGCTTTGTTGTATTTGCTCATATCTTCTTTCATCCAGGGATGTCTCTGCACCTGAGTACGAAAGAGGGATTCCATGATGTACATCTCGGGTAGTTTGTTAAGAGCCAATAGTAATCGATCCCATTCGACGATGAAACGCTGGAGATCGTCTCCATGCATGCGTAGATTCTTAATGCGATCAAAGTCGTGAAGGTGATCCTCGGCGACGGTGACGTCAAATGAACGGATAATCTTCTGATATACCTGACGTCCTTTAAGCATGCGCTTTGCTTTATGTTCAACGTCCTCTAACAGCTTCATTTGCAATCTTAACTCATGTGGGAGGATCTCGAGAAGAGCGTCAGCTAACTTACAGTCGAGGCTCTCGAAGTCGCCGCTGTCGGCGAGATCCTCAAAAGTCATCTCAGGGTTCTCCGCTACCATGATGAAGGCGTACGCCTGAGCTGGGCGTCCAGAGGCATTTCTGAAACCCTTGCGGACTCCGTTCATCCAATCGGCGACTCCTGTGATCTTAGGGAAGCCTGGGACCCGAACACGGCCACTTTCTTTGACTGTGGCAGGAAGTAGTGACCCGCCAACATTATACGGGGATTGCGCAACATTGGAGCCGAGTGTACCTATATTAATGGGAGAGTGTGTTCGAAAGCTGGCGTTGTCTGCAGCTGTCTCAGGGGCAGGAGGCTGGGCTGCGGTTCCCCGCTGCTCGTCAGCACCAGTTCCTGCCTGAGGAAGTGTCGGCTTGGAAGCGGCCCCGGTAGAACCCCCCGCGTCGCGAACATCGGCGTCAGGGGAGGGGCGGCGATAGCCGGTATCAGGTGTATGTTTGGCTGCGTCCGCGATGTGATCTTGTATTGTTTGCTCAAGCGTGGTGTTGTCTGCCTGCAGTTTTGCGACACAATCAGACAATACTTCCCATTCAGCGTGTTGATGTTTCTGAGTGTCTGTGAGGAATCGAACGTCGTCCTTATTGTGGGTAGTAAGATTGACGATTAGAGTACGCAGGTCAACATTCTCGTTAGCAAGACGAGCCATCTCAGCGTTCATTTGATCCAGGCGCGCATTCACGCGTGCTGACTCGGCATCCCTCTCGGCGACAGAATCCTGCAGCTGCCTTTGCAAGTGGGCCACCTCCGCTCGGACGGTCTGTAGAACAGCTGCCGTCACGTCGGGGTTGGTCACCGTAGCAGTGGGACTCACCTGCGCAGTATGAGCCCGTGCGACCTGCAGCTCAGCTACGGTCTGCTCGAGAGTGTGGACTCTGGATAGAAGCTGTGGTACATGTTGAACCTGACAGGAAGAGAGTTGAGCTTGGAAAGCGTTCTCGGCCTCACATAACTTGCCATACAAATCTTGCTGAACGGAGCGTGTATAATCGTGCAGCTCACGTGCTGCAGCTTCCGTTTCACCACGGATCGTGGCAATATGACCTTGTAGTGCGGTGGAAGGCGCTCCGAAGGCACCTGAAGCTGTGCCCGCGACTTCTCGCAGCTCTTCGCGAAGAATGCGTGCACGTTCATCGTTGTGTTGACGAATCTGAATGACGCTAGCTTCAAGTCGATCGAAGTCGGACTTGACGGCCACAAGTTCGTTAGTCTCGCGATCTCGTTGTGTATCGAGACGCTGCATCAGCTGTTGCATGATCCGACGGTCCTCTTGGACGGCAGCGTCCAGGATCGAAAGACCCTGTTGGAGGTCACTCCGGAGGACGGCGGTATCAGAGGCCACAGCCTTGTGGACGAGGCTAGTTTGATATTCAACGTATGTGTGCACGTGATCTCGTAGCTCAGCCATGTCTTGCATTGGCAGAGCTTCCCTATGTCTGTTTGCGGCTGGGGAACTATGGGGCCTAATACGAACCCCCCGGACAGATGGACTCCTACTGCCGCGATCGTCTCGAATGATGTACTGTTCGGGGCCACTCCTGGGAGCTTGGCTCTTAGAATGAGCACGGCGGCGAGGGCCGTGGTCAGAAGTACGGTTTTCGAATTCACGGACTCGCTCATAAACCTGACCCTGTTCAATCCCTGTTTGTTCGGGCGTCCCATGGCCCCACCTTCGTGTGCCTGTACCTCTTTCTCTCTGAGGGGAGGAAGGTGTGGGCATCTGTTGAGCTGCGGTGTCCCGCTGCACTGTCTGGGACGGTGCTGCGGTGGCCCGCTGCGCTGATTGTGGCGGGGCTGCGGTTTCCCGCCGCGCTGACTGGTGCAGTGCTGCGGGAGGGACGTCAGATGTGGTATGAAGGGTGGGGAATTGAGGCGTGAGCCCTGGAGCGGCGTGTAAGAATCGCTGCTGTAGGGGGGTGTGATCTCCAATAGGAAGTGGGGGTGCGGAAACGCTATGAGCATGCAAGGCACGAAGCTGTTGCAACTCAGCTTGCATAGCGTGGAGCTGAAGTGCCGCCTGGGTGGGCAACGCTGGCATTGCTGCGGTTTCCCGCTGCATTGACTGCGCTGCACTGGGTGGGGGCATAGCTTCGTCCAATCCGTCGGTTCCTGGAGAGATGGCCATGCGGGCCGCAAAATTGGGGGAAGCTCCTAGAATATCGGACATATCGGCATCCAAGTTGCGCGCGACTGACGGCGACGACTCATCATGCGGAAGGACGGACGACTGGTGTCGTGCCGTCATCTCGCATAACTAGTCCGATGTCGTCAGGTCAGGGCGCAGGTTGGACGCGATGTCGGATATAAAAGAGAAGGCTGATAACCTGTGTGAGGGTGAGGAGGACCAATGGACCGACCCCACCCCCGAGTGTCCGTCGGTAGACGATGAGGGACGATGGTTTTACCCAACGTACCTCCAAGTATCGAGTACCTGTCATCCGAGCCAAGAGGGGCGATGGATATGAGCAAGATAGGAGGAAAGTAGGGGGATTCACACACAGGGGAGGAGGGAGGAGGAACGAGGAGGAGACGCGGGGACCGTCTCTTCGAAACGAGAACCCAACAACACAGGTTGGTTGGGAACAATGAAAAACCATTCCGATCCGTCACCCTGATCATACGAGAACCTCAAAACCGCAGGCCCCCGTCGTGCCCCCCAATCCGTGCCCAAAGCCGTACGGAACCTCACCACCGCTGCTTGTGCCAACAGCGCAAGCGCCGCCGCTTTTGCAATCCCTTGGGGTCCAGCGGAATCCAACCCCACACCCCAACACACTCTTTGAGCCAGCGGGCGCAAGCGAGTCGAAGCTGGTGCAGGCGCTGGTCGGGCTACGGGCGGGACACGCCGGGATCAAATTGAGGCACAGCAGACGGGGGACGCGGACAAAGCGACGAGCCGGGATCCGCTCAGAACATGCAGTCCGTGGCGGGCGTGCTAGGCATGGCAAGGCGCCATGGCGCGGCCCCCATCCGCACACAGGGAGCGCGAAAGGATAGAGTATCAAGTCGGCGAAGTGTGCGGGCGGCTCCCTCGCCTGCTCTTCCCGCCAGGTGCCCCTGTGCCGCGGGCAGGGAGCGCGCCGCCAACCACCCGAACTCCCATGCTCGCCCTCGCTCCCCCCGATGCGTGCAACGGCAACTGTCTAGAGCTCCTCCTCGTCGTCCCAGGCGGAGGCGCCCGCGGCCCATGAGGTCGGTGCGTTGGCCACCTGCGGCCGCGCAGTTTGCCCCCCAAAGCAGATGGTGGAGCAGAGACGGGTCGAGGGCTGATAACGCGGGGGGGGCGAAGAGAGGCTACAGGACGTGCAGAAGATAAGCAAAAACGTGCAATTGCATGTGGTTGAAACGCACTGGTGCTTCGGGAGGGCAAGGCGACTACGTAACGTCGACTGATACCCGGGAGTCCGAAAATACCGACGTGAGTTGAGCGAACGGCCTGGAAGGAGGGGTGCCGGAAAACGTGGGAGAGCCTCTCCTCCTCGTCCTCCGCCCCTCGCGGCTCTGCCACATCCTGCCGTCGGGGAAGAAGGCCTTCCCTTCCCTGCCCGTCGCTGCTTCTCTGCGACCGCGCGATCGAAAGACCACGGCTGCTCGGCCCTAGCCGCAGCCGCGCCCGTGACGCCAAGCGTGGTGCTTCCCCCCCACCCCGCCCTCCCGTGAGGCCTCAGGAGGTCCCCAAAGGAACACCTGTTCGGTTGCCGACGAGATGAACATGGCTGAGGACCGCGTTGCAGCCTGCATCCGCTGCGCCCACCACGCCTCCAAACTCCTGGACGGCGCCGCGAATGGACTCCTAAGTAGGCCCCTGGAGGCAAACTGATGTTCCACAAAAAGTGCGTTTGAAAACATCCAGAGACCTCAGAAAATCTGGGTACCCTATCCTCGAGCCCTCGTCTACCCCCTGAGGGGGAGAACCGTCGACCTGGAATCGGCGGTACAGCGCCGAAAGATCTGCGACAGGCCCCCCCGATAGCGAAACCGCACGATCCCGGGCGGGGTGGGCTATTGGGCCCCCATCGGCGATCGATGGGAGGCAAGGGGGTCGATGCATTCTCCCCGAGCCTATCCCCCCCTACGTCGTCCCATGGTTTTCAGGTCATAACTCGGCTCTCCCGCGGCCGTTCAAGGCGATCCAGGCACTCCCGAACACTCTCGGCGAGGTCCCCCGCTGGGGAAACCGAAAGGTCACCAGACCTCTCCCGGGGTGTGTTCTGATCAGAATTTCGAGGCGAATCCAGCGGTGTCGACGAGGGCCCCCCAGGAGGCCGAGAAAGGGAAGCGGAGGAACGCTAGCGGTGTCGATACCTTTCCTCCCCTGACCCGCACCCCCCCGGCCTGCGCCGCGGGCGCAGGCCGCGCCGCCGGCTGGCCCGGAGCGGCCTGCCTGAAGGACAGGACCTGTACGCGCCCCGGTCGGCGGGGCGTCGGCGTCGTCATTGTCGCTGAGGCCGAGACCGAGGCCGCCGTCGCCTCGTCGACCTCCTCGTCCTCGCCCTCGTGAGGGGCCATAGGGGGGACACGGGCATAGGGGGGGACGCATCGACCTAGAATCGGCCACACATCGTCGATAGATCGGCGATAAGCCCCCAACAGCAAAACCGCACCTTCCTGGGTGGGATGAGGCTATCGGGCCCCTATCGGCGATCAATGGGCGATTCGGGGTCGACGCATCACCCCCTATGCTTATCCCCCCCTATCGTTGCCTCATTGCCCCCGACCTTGTCTGGCTGATGCTCTGGGGAGGCTGCAGCACCGCTCAACGACGTGTTGTTTATTCGAACCTGCAGGGTGGCCCTCTGCTCTCTGCACGGTTCCAACGGGGCCTCTTCAGGCCCCCCATACTGAGGCGCGCGCCTTGTCTCGGGTATACGCTGACAAAAATTACGGTCGGGAACGTTTGCTTACCGTGTCGCGGCGGCGGCGGCCTTGGCGACACGCAGTGCCATGCGAACGGATAGCGTGTCGCTTCGGCCCGCGGGGAGGCAAGGCTCGGGACATTGACGCCTGGGACTAGTGCGTCGCGCCGAAAGGTGGTGGGCCAAAACCACCGAAACGACAAACGAAGCCAAATTCTCGACCGTACGGATCCGTGCGTCTACGAATTGGGAAAATATCCCCCGAGACACAAAAGCGGCGCCGCCTGATTTGGCGACGGATGGCGACGAATTCTGCGTGGAAGCGGGAACCGTCGCTGATCCACGCGTGGGGATGGGCGTCGCTGCTCCTGGGGTGTCCTTGTTTTGTCGTTGGAAGTTGGACCGCGCACGTTTGAAAACTGCCCTTTAGCCCCCAGGATGAGGGCGTTGCGCAAGTTACCGACGGGGAAAAGAATGCCTAGCAAGTTTTCTATACAGCGCTAATAGATAAAACAAATTCATGTTCACCGCATCGCTATTATAAAAAGCTAGTTTTTAACGCATCGCTATGATTGATTCGACACTGTTTCGTTGGCCTGGTACACACTTTCGTGTCCTGACATTCAAACGTCCCTCCGTCTCTGATCACCCGGCGCTACAGTCGCATGGGGCCATTTGCGTGCTTGTTTTCCGTAGCCATATTGGACCTAATGAGGGATGGTTCGATCTCGCTGTCATACCTAGAAATACCTAGAACGGAAAACAACTGTTGTCGCAGTGACAACTTTCAACAAAGACGGTCACGCACCGTTCGAACACGTCTTGAAATTCATGAGGTCTTTCGGTTCCGACATGGACGCGCGGTTTGCGTTGGCCAGGGGTGGTACATACATATCAATGAATAATGAGGCGCGCGCTTTCTTCAACGGCGCGGCTCATTCACTTGATGTTATACCAGCGCTCATTCATTATGTGTTGGGCTTGCCAGAGAAGAGTATGCAATGGGCACCGGTGGGCTCCATGGTTCGCGAGCAACCAGTGCGACAGCCCGTCGCGAGGATCGACCTCGCGCCAACCTCGGCTCCATCTGCGTTCGCGCTTGTTCCTTTGCAGCAGGCGGACTGTCATAACTTCTCATATATGAGCAAAGACGATTTGTTAAAGTTCGTTCGCAAGCAGCAACACGAGACTAGCAAACTGCAAGCACGGATCGCCGAACTTCGAACAACGGCAGCTGCGAAGAGGAAAGCGAAAGACAGAGCGACTGACAAGCTGGCCAAGACAAAAAGGATATTCAAGGAGTGCGAGAACACGTACACATTCAAGACAACATATGAGAGATACCTGAGGGACCGAGGTGGTTTGTCGTTGGCCATTCGCCGAACTGCCAGCGGATGTTCGGCGTCAGGTCTTGGGCTTGGGCCTTGACGCGACTCACCAACCCATCTGTTCGAGAGAAATAATGACGAATGCCATTTTGATTGCCACTCGGAACTTGCATGCGCACTGCAGTCAGAGACTGGCATTAGACCGCGCAGCCCCAGATTAATGAAGGATGTCTTGTCTTTATCTCAGAGGTGATGCCACGAATGCGAGTGTGTGGCAAGAACATAAGCTCAGGGCGAGTGAAACCGACGCGACGTAGATCACTGACGGGTACAAGGGCGATGCCGACTAGAGTATCGCGCACCAGCCGATGCTCTGGCGTCGGCTGGTGCGCGATACTCCAGCGGAGCGCCCCGCTACGAGGACGCCGGGTCTGCATCAGCATTTCGCAGAAGATCATGGGAGCTCTGGCAAGACCGACGCTCCTCCTACTTCGGTTATCGACGTGGCTATCGTACTTCAGGCTTTCCACCAGGCGGCTGCCACCACCTTCGACGGCAAGCTTACGAGGTTCATTACGAAGGCGCGCACGTGCATGAGCCAGGACGGATCCCCCCCAGTATCCGACCTCACGGGGGGCATCTGCGAATCGGAGGAAGACGCGTGGCACCTTGGGTCCTTGCGCAGCCACTACGCCGTGGGGATTCTCAACTCGATTGGGGCGTCGGGCTTGGACGGGCACGCTGGCTCGGCAGCGCGCGCCCTCGTTCATTCGATCGTTGACGTTGCCAGCGCGGACAATGCGACTGATGCAGCATCATGGGTGGCCACGTGGCGCGCGAAGATAAAGGCGGCTGGGCAGGGCACTTTGGACGAGTACTTTTCGCTGGGTGATACTCCTGATGCGCCGGCAGAAGAAATCAAAGCGACGGCCGCATCCACTGGAGGTGTTGAGGAGGAGGCTACTACTGTGGCTACTGGCGCCGTGATCATATCTACGATCCAGTCTCTCTGGGAGGGCGCTGCGTCGCCCATGATCAAGGTCTTCATGCTCAATCTCGAGGCGCTATTCTGAAACAAGTGCATGGTGCAAACCAACTCCACTGATTCTGACATTACGCTGGGGTCTGGGTGGTGCGACCTCGCGCTCAAAGATGCGGAGGCGGACGATGTCGCGCAGGGAATCATGGCGTTCAAGTCCCTCCTGATCGGAACTGTTACCAGGATGCCTCTGCCGCACAGCTTCCATGTAACGACGGCGTTCGGCATCGATATCTACGTCGCCAACCAAGGCACCTCCATCCGCCCGTCGGCAGGCGATTCCTTCGTACCAGCTTGGTCCATCCCACCTGCGACCGTGAAGGAGCGGACGGAATACGTAACGAAGGCGATATCGTCGTTCCTCCTCCGTCTGCTCCTGAGCGGAAGATCAGCGGGTGGGTGGATGATGGGGGTGAGGAGGATGAGGGGGGAGGAGGGGGAATGTGAGGAGGACGAGGGAACATATCGCCTCAATGAAACAGGATAAGGAGGGGGGTCAAGGGAGTTGTAGGATGAGGAGGAGAAAGAAGAGGAAGAGAGGATAAGGCGTCGAGGGCATCCCTGCCTCAGCGGGCCAGGAGCGAGAGGGAGAGGGCGCTCAGGAGGAACGATGGCGATCGCCATTTCCACAACTAAATTCTGAAACCAAGTATTTCCCATAACCACGTTCCAAAACCATTTGGGGCATTATGTTCGGAAGCCCTCGGGAGGCACGCGTTCGAAAAGCTTCGGGGGAAACGCTTCGGGGGGACCGCGTCCGAAAACCATCGACGTTCGGTAACCTCAGGCCGAACACGTCGAACACATAACGATCGAACACCCAGGGGAGGAATGGTGTAGGCGTTTCCAACAGGAAGCCGCGAAGGCGCTTAAGGGGGTGCGGACAGCAGCCGTGCCTGAGGATGCAGTGCTGGCGGCGAGCACGAAAACCATCCCACTCGAGTTTACGAACACTTCGTCAACACACCTGCGGGACTGCGACAATTGGCTTCTACAACTTCGTGAAGCACTTCGTTCAACACACTTCGTTGAAAACTTCGTTGAGAACACTTCGTCAAACACTTGGCTTCTACACTTTGGTTTTGCATTCGAAGTTCCTGGGGTCCGACAAGGTCACCCATCACCCGTGAGCCCTTCGCCGCAGCAGTGCAGCCCGCGCCCAAAGCGAAAGGGCAAAAGGCAAGGACGGCACGACTGGCGGCAAGGGCCGGGGGCAAGAGCAGCAGTAGTAAGCTCCGCGGGCAAGGCAGTGGCCAAGCCTCCTGATGAGCTTGGTGCCCGCACTCACTGATTCAATTAGGCTAGATCCTCCACCCACCAGCCTCCTTGGTACAACTGGGTATGGTTGCATGTGCCCAGAACGACTGAATACTTACATCCATGCGGGTCATCCCATTCACTCCCACACCACAGCTAGTTCGATTGGCGCGTGAATTGCGCAGGCGCGAGTGCCGACAAGCTGTTGCGACCGCACGTAACGCATTGCGCAATGCTTCTGTGCTGTGCTGGCTGTGCCACTCCAGCCACTCGAAAGCTTCCAGGGCCGTGCGCTGGCATGTGAACCCGCTTACAAACAGAACAACCAAACATCACGATTGATCAAGCCTCTAGTTTCAAGCTCGTCCGTTATGTTCTTTGGCCGCTGCTGTTCGGAGGCCGCGGGGATCCATGGGTCCAGCGCAGCGTGCCGCAGCAAGTAACCAGAAATCAGCGCAGAACAAAACAAGGAATCGAGATAGTTTGCGACACGAACTTCAGTGGAGTTCATAGTTAGCCCTTGTCTCTATGGTGATGGTGATTGCGATGGTGGCGGTAGTGGTGACGGTGACGGCGATGGCGACGGCGGTGATGGTGATGGTGATGGTGATGGTGATGGTGATGATGATGATGATGACGATGACGATGACGATGATGCTGATGCTGATGCTGATGCTGATGCTGATGCTAATGATGATGATGATGATGATGATGCTGCTGCTATGATGATGATGATGATGATGATGATGATGATGATGATGATGATGGATGGCATCGACGGACGACGCCAGTCGACGGAGACCAGACGACAACGGACGACGGACGACGGACGACGAGAACGACGACGAAGACGAGGACGAGGACGACGACGAGGACGACGACGACCCTCGGCCGTGCCGTGCCCCCGTCGTGGACTACGGCGTCGGGGACTTGACGGACGGAAGGGGCCGTCCGCGCGCGGCTTCCGCCGCCTCCTCCTCCTCCTCCTCCTCCTCCTCCTCCTCCTCTGCCTCCTCCTCCCCCTCCTCTGCCTCCTCCTCCTCCTCCTCATTCTTTCGCTTGTCTCCTCCCTCCTCCTCCTCCTCCTCCTTCTGCTGCTGCTGCTCCTCCTCCCCCCCCTAAGGCGCCATCGGTGTTCAAAAAGAGGGCGCCCAGGGCATGGGGAGTACCAGTCCCAATCCTCGCGCCACGATGCATGTTCGCATGTTCTCGGTCGTCGTCGTCGCTGCTGTCGCGGAGGACGAGTGCCGTCGGCTCGGCGGGGCTCGGCGCGGCGCCTCCACCCGCGCAGCTGGCCCCAGGGGGTGCGTGCGCTGGGTGCCCAGGGCCTCTCCGCGCCAGGGAGTCTCCACGAGACGCCCCCAAGTGGCCCCCAAGAGGCCCTCCCAGAGACTCAGGCACGGTGGCGAGATGGGCCGCAGGCCACTGGATCTGATGCGGATCGCACCACGTCCCCGATGAACTCGCGATGCAGGGCTGGAACGAGTGGGGCTCCAAAGGCGCACTGGATCGCGGAGGAATCGTAAATCGTCGAGACGGTGGGACCTCGAACCCCAAGCACTGTTCCCAACCTCTTCCGCGTCCCTCCTGCTGCGTCTCTTGCTCCTGCTCCTCCTTCTCCCTCCGCCCATTTCCTTGTTCCATGCACCCTCCTCCCGATCCCCCTCCGTCCCCTCATCCTCGCCTGACTCGCCCCGCTCTTCTCAGGCTGCGTAGAGCTGGGCTGCACTCCGATACACACATATATATACATATATATATATATAACGGTGCCTACCTACCTACCTACCTACCTACCTACCTACCTACCTACAGACAGACAAACAGGCAGGCAGGCAGGCAGGCAGGCAGAAAGGCAGAAAGGCAGACAGGCAGACAGACAGACAGACAGACAGACAGACAGGCAGCGAGACAGACGTGTGTGTGTACATATGTATGTATACGCACACGCATGTTTTTGTGGCGCCAAGCGAAACTGTGATGCTAGGCTACCCCGCTAATGGTGCATGATGGCACAGACAAGAGAAACCAACTTCCTCCTGAGCGTGCTTCACTCTGCTGGCCGCGCGAGACTGGCTAACCGCAGGTCCAAAGGAATCCCTTGCTGCGCTGCTTGACCAACGCCGCAACGAATGGCCATCGCCAATTCTGCAGGTAAACGCCAAGACTGTCGTCTTAGCGCAACGGCCCAAAACGATCCCAAGAAGAGCCTCAAAACGACCCAAGCAAGCCCAAAGTTGCCCACGACTGTCCAAGAGACCCCCTCCAAGAGCCCTCCCTAAGATCCCCACAATTCCCCCAGTACGTCCCGAAAGGCCCCCAAGAGGCCCACAGAAGTCATCAAGAGGTCCTCACGAGGGCCCCAAAACGACCTAGCACGGCGTCTTTAAAGCACGGATGTGGGCCTCCCAGATGAACGCGCGGAGCCGAGACGCTTCTACGACAACGCACCCCACCAGAAGAGAGGCACCCAGGGCTCTCAAGGGATCGGCGGCGCGGCGCAATCCAGCGAATCCATGAGAGTGACGTAAGTCAGCGCCAAAACTTGGCGGCGCGCACAAGAGGGTGGAGGGAAGGGGGACAGCTTCTTAGGGGGCTGGTTCTCAAAGGCGCCGCCTTCCATCTATAGAGAAGGCCAGCGCCTTCTAAGAAGCAGGGGTGCTTCTAAGAAGCCTCCCCCTCCCCTCTCCCCCGCCCGCTCCCCCCCTTTGCGCGTGGATGACAGACTGCCTTCTCAACGCAGCAGTCGCCCCTCCTGTCTTGCTACCATGCAAGGGCACGCGCTCCCGGGCATGGTATACACCGCAGGCTCGCCACCGCCAAGCAGGCGGAGGGTCAGCCGCAGTCCTCCTCCTCCTCTTCCTCCTCCACCTCCCCCTCCCAGGGCCCCTCCCGCTCCCCCTCCTCCTCCTCCTCCTCCTCCTCCTCCTCCTCCTCCTCCTCCTCCTCCTCTCCTCCTCCTCTCTCCTCCTCCTCTCCTCCCTCCTCCTCCTCCTCCTCCTCCTCCTCCTCCCCCTCCTCCTCCTCCTCCTCCTCCTCTTCCTCCTCCTCCTCCTCCTCCTCCTCCTCCTACTCCTCCTCCTAGCTCGTCCCCCTTTCTTCTCCTACTATCCGCCTCCTCATCCTCTTCCTCCTCCTCCTCCTCCTCCTCCATCATTTCCCTTATAAGAAAACCTTGTCCCTGTCGCGCCCTGAAGTCAATTTTTAGGGCGTGCCGGGCGTTTCGCCTGAGACTGCCTCACCATTCGTGACCATGAAGCTTAAACGCTGGCAACAATTTTACAGATGGAGGGCGGCCCGTTTTCAAAATGTAGCTCTCGTCTTAGCGCCGCGCACATCCGTGTTCAAAAACACAAGACGTCCCGGATTCAGGGCGGCTCCTTTTCAAAATGTGGCTCTCGCCTTCGCGACGCGCGCATTCGTTCTGAACAGTTGCAAGAGTTTCACGGATTCCCATGATCAGCGTACCAGAAATGGTGCTTTGGAAGGATTCAGGATTATGAGGGTGCAGCAGTTACGTTGATTCGCTGTGTTGAAATCTCAGGAATGCCGTTCTGGCACGATTCAGGATCGTCAAGACGCCGTCAGGTTGATTCGTGGCAATGGAATCCCGAAGACATTGTTCTGGCATGCTTCAGGGTCTTCAAATGGTTGTCTTCCAACGTGGCAACTCCCTCACTGGGAATGAACCGCTGTAGGGAACTATGACGAGGGATTGGAGGGGAACATTAATCTAACACCGTTGGGTTTACACTTGTCCTCCTCCTCCTCCTCCTCTTCCTCCTCCTCCTCCTCCTCCTCCTGGTCCTCCTCCTCCTCCTCCTCCTCCTCCTCCTCCTCCTCCTCCTCCTCCCTCCTCCTCCTCCTCCTCCCCCTCCCCCTCCCCCTCCCCCTCCTCCCCCTCCCCCTCCCCCTCCCCCTCCCTCCCCCTGCTCGTCACTCCTCCTCCTCCTCCGCTCCTCCTCCTCTTCTCCTCCTCCCCCTCCCCCCCCTGCTCGTCACTCCTCCTCCTCCTCCTCCTCCTCCTCCTCCTCCTCCTCCTCCTCCTCCTCCTCCTGGTCCTCCTCCTCCTCCTCCTTTCTCGCTCTCACTTTCTCTCTCGCTCTCTGTGACAGCAGGCCAGGCAGCTGACGTGCATCTCTCTTTAGGTATGGAGCTGCTGACGCACCGCTACAGGCGCTCGAACCCTGCGCGTGGGCGTCCCCTCTTCGGGGCGACGCAAGTTGGCGGCGGCCGGGGGATCTGAGCCAGTTGGGCCCCGAGAAACTCCATCAAGAGGGGGGAATAACGGCAGAATGCGCTCATAATCGGTTTCCAGAGCCCTCCTGGGGTCCATGATCCGTTTTGGGCCCCGGGGCCCGAGAACGGCCCTGAAAGGCAGAACAAAACAGCCTCCTCGAACACACAACCTTGGACCTCGCCCCCCTTTTCCTGAGCAGCGCTATTAGCCGATCCCTATCCCCACTGGCGTGAAATGACCCCCACTGGCCGATGTTCCCCGCTACTATATGCGGATATAGGCTGTTCCATTCGAGTTTTGAGGGGCATATCCCAACTGGGGTGGTGGGATGGTGGGGATCGGGATGGGGATGATGGGGGTGGGGGTAAAGATCGGTAAACGATACTGATTTCCTGCTCACCGGAACCAGTGCTGGGCCGCCTCAGACAACCAGCTGGCTCCAGGACGCAACCATCATTCCCATGGCTGCTGCCCTTCCTGGGCCAGACGGCTGCCGCCGGCGCCTCCTCGCGGGCGGGTGGTGTCGCCAGCTGGGCTGCCGGCGCCGAGGTGCCCACTGTGGTGCCAGCGCCTGCTCGTCGGCGAGCGCCTAACCCTACTCCGACTGGAAGGCGCACCCCTTGTGCGCAGGCAGCGCAGGGTCGCTGGCCCTGCCACGGATGAACGGGAAGATCGACGACCCCCAGAACGTGCAATTGGCGCCAACGAGTGCCCGTCCTTGCTCACGGAGGCCCTTCAACACGGCGCAGGCGGTGCAATGAGGGCCGCAACGGGCGGCGTGCGGACGGCGGAGCCGAGCGGGGCAGACACACACACACACACACACACACACACACACACACACACACACACACACACCGGGCTCTCACACAGGCCCTGAGGATCATCGAGAAGAGCGCGGCACGGCCCGCGTCGAATCCGGAGCCCGGGAAGAGGTAGAGAGTCGCGAACTCCAGCAGCACACTCTCGCCGCCGCCGAAGCTCACGACTCCCTGCGCGGCCGGCGCATGGCCCGCCCCCCGCAGGTGCTGGTATATCGCGTTGCCCTTCGCGGCGATCTCAAAGCTGCACTTCTCGAAGAACTGCTGCTCGGCCCGGCTCTCCACGGTCTCGATGGCCCGGTAGAGCTCGCACCCAGGCGCGGTGCCCTTGAGCCCGCGGAGCCACTCGGGCCCGTCGGGCTCGGCCGCCTGCAGCAGCTTCACGGCGCCTCTGCAGTCAAACCTCTGCCCCTGCAGCTTCTCCCGGCAGTCCGCCCCGAACAGCTTATCCATGCCCTCAGCGATGGAAGCCTCTGGCAGCCATGAGACTGTCACCTGGAGCCCCTGGTCGGCCCACTCGCGGGCCTTCGCCTGATGCTTGTCTCGTTCTTCGGGGGTGGGCGAGCTCCCCTTGACGTTCTTCACCCAGACGAGCCCCGGCACCGCCTTCCCAGCGCGTGCCTGCCTGTCCACGTAAGCCTTGACGTAGCGCTGGAAGCCATCTTTCCAAGGATCGCCGTCGACCACCAGAAAGTCGGGGCGGAACCGCGAGATGGCCACCACGGCGACCTCATCCTGCCGCTGCTGCACGTCGCTCCGTCCCTCCGGGGGACCCCCGAAGCCCGCGCCGAACCCCTTGACGTGGAGCACGCGCTTCCCGGCGAGCAGCCCCTGCACCTCCTCCGGCGTCTCCAAGACGCGGAGACTCCCCGCGTCGGCTGGCCCCTCAGGGAGGCGGCGCCTCGCAACGGCATTCCAGATGGCACTGCAGACGGTGCGCAGGCAATACACGTGAACACAGAAATCAATATACCCCCCCAGCGTTTTAAAGATCATCTGAGGGCCGGGTGCGTGCGCCTCGAAGCCAACGGAGCTGCCTGACCCAGAGCGGCTGCTGCAGAGGACTGGGTCGCCCCCTCACGGTGGGGAGGGCCGATCAGCCGCGGGGCGCGGAATACCACGGGCCCGGCACCCTTTTGGGATGACAGCGGGGGCTCGTAAGCGGATACAGTCATCGTGCCACCACACAGAGCGCATAAAAAGAAAGGAGGAGCTTTTCTGGTCACGGCGGGCCTGGGCCACAGACAGGTTCCACACATAAATCTAGGGAACGGCCCGAGAACCTCAGCCACTCCTCAGGCCAAACCGGTTCCTATTTCACTGCTTGGCTGACACCTCCAAGGACCCGAGAGGGCCTCGGAGGCCCTCCAGATCCACCCAATACGTCCCAAGATCTACCAAGGTGCCCCCAAGAGCTCTCAAGAGGCTCCCACGTCGGCCTGAGGGGGCCTCCACGGGTGTCCAAGAGGGGCCCCAGAGAGGGGGGCACAAACAACGATTTCGAACCCTCTGCCCCGAGACGCCCATGACTGCTCACGCAACATTTCACGGAAACCACTGCCCCCATCAGGGCCACAGTGGCGACGAACACGCAGGCAAATGCCCAAGATGGAATAGTCTGGGCCAGCGGAATGAGCGAACCAATTCAATCTGATGACTACTCGTCCTCCTCCCTGACGGCGGTCAAGTGAGAGAAACAGATCCCGGTGCAGAAACTCACATGACATGTCTTTGCAGGCCAAGCTGGCCAAGGCACGGATATGGATACGCTACATGTCAAATGCATCGCATACTGCCTGTGGTCCGTGTGTGTGTGTGTTCCTACCTTCCCTAGCTGAGGTGGTTTATATCGAAGCCATGGACATAGGTACGCTTCGCCTCTACGACGAAGGCTGTCAAAAACGACAATGCCGAGCTCATCCCGAGCATCGGAACATCGGACCTGCAGCCGTCGCCAGCTTGGGCGTCGCAGGCGGGCGCCGCAGCGCCATGCATGTGAAACGCGTGAGACAACCACAGGTAAACGTGTAGGACAATGGAAGATAATCAACAAATCGGCATGATAAGTCACACAGGTAGCACAATATGAATCAACAGAAAAACGTGATCATGCACAATTGCATCCATCCGAGCGACGTCATAGAATTCTCCTGCGCGGTCTCAATAAACATCAGCAGCGGCGGAGGTGGTGGTAACGGCAGCACCCCCCGAACGCCTTGGGAGTAACCTTCTGCACGCCGCCACCCGCGCCGACGCGCAGCATGGCACCGAAGGCAGGGTGGAGGACTGGGGCAATGCAGGCTCGAACCTCAGAGGGGTCACCGTACCTGGAGGGCAACGCCCGCTGGTGAGCTTTGCGATAACGCCCGTTACCGTCCCCGCCCCCCCCTCTCCCTGGTCCCCGTCCCCTGGTAACGTACATCACGATTCGCGCTGGCGCCGTCTGGGAACTAGCCGCTCCTAAGCATTTCCAGACAGCGCCGGCGCGAATCATCACGTAAACGGCCCTTCCGCCCCCAGTCACGCCCATTATCGCCCGGAGATGTGAACCAATTGTCTCCTGGCCGAGCGGGCCCCTCAAAAGTTAGTTGCGCGATAACCGACCCCGAACCCAATGAGATGACTCTTTTGTGGACCACAAGTCGATAACTCTCTGCTGCTATGCTGGGAAATCTGGGCAACGTCTACATCGCAGAGCGGTGGGGCTGGAGAGGGGAATGCCGCTCCTTGAACGCCGTGCCACGATCTGCGGCCGTCGCGATCGCCGCGGCGACCTCCGCGTCGCTGCTCCTGGGGTGTCCTTGTTTTGTCGTTGGAAGTTGGACCGCGCACGTTTGAAAACTGCTCTTTAGCCCCCAGGATGAGGGCGTTGCGCAAGTTACCGACGGGGAAAAGAATGCCTAGCAAGTTTTCTATACAGCGCTAATAGATAAAACAAATTCATGTTCACCGCATCGCTATTATAAAAAGCTAGTTTTTAACGCATCGCTATGATTGATTCGACACTGTTTCGTTGGCCTGGTACACACTTTCGTGTCCTGACATTCAAACGTCCCTCCGTCTCTGATCACCCGGCGCTACAGTCGCATGGGGCCATTTGCGTGCTTGTTTTCCGTAGCCATATTGGACCTAATGAGGGATGGTTCGATCTCGCTGTCATACCTAGAAATACCTAGAACGGAAAACAACTGTTGTCGCAGTGACAACTTTCAACAAAGACGGTCACGCACCGTTCGAACACGTCTTGAAATTCATGAGGTCTTTCGGTTCCGACATGGACGCGCGGTTTGCGTTGGCCAGGGGTGGTACATACATATCAATGAATAATGAGGCGCGCGCTTTCTTCAACGGCGCGGCTCATTCACTTGATGTTATACCAGCGCTCATTCATTATGTGTTGGGCTTGCCAGAGAAGAGTATGCAATGGGCACCGGTGGGCTCCATGGTTCGCGAGCAACCAGTGCGACAGCCCGTCGCGAGGATCGACCTCGCGCCAACCTCGGCTCCATCTGCGTTCGCGCTTGTTCCTTTGCAGCAGGCGGACTGTCATAACTTCTCATATATGAGCAAAGACGATTTGTTAAAGTTCGTTCGCAAGCAGCAACACGAGACTAGCAAACTGCAAGCACGGATCGCCGAACTTCGAACAACGGCAGCTGCGAAGAGGAAAGCGAAAGACAGAGCGACTGACAAGCTGGCCAAGACAAAAAGGATATTCAAGGAGTGCGAGAACACGTACACATTCAAGACAACATATGAGAGATACCTGAGGGACCGAGGTGGTTTGTCGTTGGCCATTCGCCGAACTGCCAGCGGATGTTCGGCGTCAGGTCTTGGGCTTGGGCCTTGACGCGACTCACCAACCCATCTGTTCGAGAGAAATAATGACGAATGCCATTTTGATTGCCACTCGGAACTTGCATGCGCACTGCAGTCAGAGACTGGCATTAGACCGCGCAGCCCCAGATTAATGAAGGATGTCTTGTCTTTATCTCAGAGGTGATGCCACGAATGCGAGTGTGTGGCAAGAACATAAGCTCAGGGCGAGTGAAACCGACGCGACGTAGATCACTGACGGGTACAAGGGCGATGCCGACTAGAGTATCGCGCACCAGCCGATGCTCTGGCGTCGGCTGGTGCGCGATACTCCAGCGGAGCGCCCCGCTACGAGGACGCCGGGTCTGCATCAGCATTTCGCAGAAGATCATGGGAGCTCTGGCAAGACCGACGCTCCTCCTACTTCGGTTATCGACGTGGCTATCGTACTTCAGGCTTTCCACCAGGCGGCTGCCACCACCTTCGACGGCAAGCTTACGAGGTTCATTACGAAGGCGCGCACGTGCATGAGCCAGGACGGATCCCCCCCAGTATCCGACCTCACGGGGGGCATCTGCGAATCGGAGGAAGACGCGTGGCACCTTGGGTCCTTGCGCAGCCACTACGCCGTGGGGATTCTCAACTCGATTGGGGCGTCGGGCTTGGACGGGCACGCTGGCTCGGCAGCGCGCGCCCTCGTTCATTCGATCGTTGACGTTGCCAGCGCGGACAATGCGACTGATGCAGCATCATGGGTGGCCACGTGGCGCGCGAAGATAAAGGCGGCTGGGCAAGGCACTTTGGACGAGTACTTTTCGCTGGGTGATACTCCTGATGCGCCGGCAGAAGAAATCAAAGCGACGGCCGCATCCACTGGAGGTGTTGAGGAGGAGGCTACTACTGTGGCTACTGGCGCCGTGATCATATCTACGATCCAGTCTCTCTGGGAGGGCGCTGCGTCGCCCATGATCAAGGTCTTCATGCTCAATCTCGAGGCGCTATTCTGAAACAAGTGCATGGTGCAAACCAACTCCACTGATTCTGACATTACGCTGGGGTCTGGGTGGTGCGACCTCGCGCTCAAAGATGCGGAGGCGGACGATGTCGCGCAGGGAATCATGGCGTTCAAGTCCCTCCTGATCGGAACTGTTACCAGGATGCCTCTGCCGCACAGCTTCCATGTAACGACGGCGTTCGGCATCGATATCTACGTCGCCAACCAAGGCACCTCCATCCGCCCGTCGGCAGGCGATTCCTTCGTACCAGCTTGGTCCATCCCACCTGCGACCGTGAAGGAGCGGACGGAATACGTAACGAAGGCGATATCGTCGTTCCTCCTCCGTCTGCTCCTGAGCGGAAGATCAGCGGGTGGGTGGATGATGGGGGTGAGGAGGATGAGGGGGGAGGAGGGGGAATGTGAGGAGGACGAGGGAACATATCGCCTCAATGAAACAGGATAAGGAGGGGGGTCAAGGGAGTTGTAGGATGAGGAGGAGAAAGAAGAGGAAGAGAGGATAAGGCGTCGAGGGCATCCCTGCCTCAGCGGGCCAGGAGCGAGAGGGAGAGGGCGCTCAGGAGGAACGATGGCGATCGCCATTTCCACAACTAAATTCTGAAACCAAGTATTTCCCATAACCACGTTCCAAAACCATTTGGGGCATTATGTTCGGAAGCCCTCGGGAGGCACGCGTTCGAAAAGCTTCGGGGGAAACGCTTCGGGGGGACCGCGTCCGAAAACCATCGACGTTCGGTAACCTCAGGCCGAACACGTCGAACACATAACGATCGAACACCCAGGGGAGGAATGGTGTAGGCGTTTCCAACAGGAAGCCGCGAAGGCGCTTAAGGGGGTGCGGACAGCAGCCGTGCCTGAGGATGCAGTGCTGGCGGCGAGCACGAAAACCATCCCACTCGAGTTTACGAACACTTCGTCAACACACCTGCGGGACTGCGACAATTGGCTTCTACAACTTCGTGAAGCACTTCGTTCAACACACTTCGTTGAAAACTTCGTTGAGAACACTTCGTCAAACACTTGGCTTCTACACTTTGGTTTTGCATTCGAAGTTCCTGGGGTCCGACAAGGTCACCCATCACCCGTGAGCCCTTCGCCGCAGCAGTGCAGCCCGCGCCCAAAGCGAAAGGGCAAAAGGCAAGGACGGCACGACTGGCGGCAAGGGCCGGGGGCAAGAGCAGCAGTAGTAAGCTCCGCGGGCAAGGCAGTGGCCAAGCCTCCTGATGAGCTTGGTGCCCGCACTCACTGATTCAATTAGGCTAGATCCTCCACCCACCAGCCTCCTTGGTACAACTGGGTATGGTTGCATGTGCCCAGAACGACTGAATACTTACATCCATGCGGGTCATCCCATTCACTCCCACACCACAGCTAGTTCGATTGGCGCGTGAATTGCGCAGGCGCGAGTGCCGACAAGCTGTTGCGACCGCACGTAACGCATTGCGCAATGCTTCTGTGCTGTGCTGGCTGTGCCACTCCAGCCACTCGAAAGCTTCCAGGGCCGTGCGCTGGCATGTGAACCCGCTTACAAACAGAACAACCAAACATCACGATTGATCAAGCCTCTAGTTTCAAGCTCGTCCGTTATGTTCTTTGGCCGCTGCTGTTCGGAGGCCGCGGGGATCCATGGGTCCAGCGCAGCGTGCCGCAGCAAGTAACCAGAAATCAGCGCAGAACAAAACAAGGAATCGAGATAGTTTGCGACACGAACTTCAGTGGAGTTCATAGTTAGCCCTTGTCTCAAGTAACCAGAAATCAGCGCAGAACAAAACAAGGAATCGAGATAGTTTGCGACACGAACTTCAGTGGAGTTCATAGTTAGCCCTTGTCTCTATGGTGATGGTGATTGCGATGGTGGCGGTAGTGGTGACGGTGACGGCGATGGCGACGGCGGTGATGGTGATGGTGATGGTGATGGTGATGGTGATGATGATGATGATGACGATGACGATGACGATGATGCTGATGCTGATGCTGATGCTGATGCTGATGCTAATGATGATGATGATGATGATGATGCTGCTGCTATGATGATGATGATGATGATGATGATGATGATGATGATGA
>CAUYUJ010014893.1:165000-222500 GCA_963575745.1 Prorocentrum cordatum
TCCTGCCGCTGCTGCACGTCGCTCCGTCCCTCCGGGGGACCCCCGAAGCCCGCGCCGAACCCCTTGACGTGGAGCACGCGCTTCCCGGCGAGCAGCCCCTGCACCTCCTCCGGCGTCTCCAAGACGCGGAGACTCCCCGCGTCGGCTGGCCCCTCAGGGAGGCGGCGCCTCGCAACGGCATTCCGGATGGCACTGCAGACGGTGCGCAGGCATAACATCGCTCGAAGACTGCGGATGGAGGCTAGGGGTCTCAGTTGTTCATTGAAAGCGCTGGGGGCGTTTTCCCGTTTTCCACTTTTCGCTCATGACTCGACGGAAAAGATCTAAAAACCACACCCTGGAATGTGGACGTCAAACAAGTGGCATTGTGACACCCAAAACCGTACAAATAAATGCAAGAAGCGGAAAGATAACGAACAGATGGGCAACGGGCCGATCCCGAACAGGAAAACGGAACAAAAACAACGCCCCAATCATACAAAAAACGTCGATCGTGAACACAGAAAGAAATATACCCCCCCAGCGTTTTAAAGATCATCTGAGGGCCGGGTGTGTGCGCCTCGAAGCCAACGGAGCTGCCTGACCCAGAGCGGCTGCTGCAGATGACCGGGTCGCCCCCTCACGGTGGGGAGGGCCGATCAGCCGCGGGGCGCGGAATACCACGGGCCCAGCACCCTTTTGGGATGACAGCGGGGGCTCGTAAGCGGATACAGTCATCGTGCTACCATACAGAGCGCATAAAAAGAAAGAAGGAGATTTTCTGGTCACGGCGGGCCTAGGCCACAGACAGGTTCCACACATGAATCTAAGGAACGGCCCGAGAACCTCAGCCACTCCTCAGGCCAACCCGGCTACTATTTCACTGCTTGACTGTCACCTCCAAGGACCCGAGAGGGCCTCGGAGGCCCTCCAGATCCACCCAATATGTCCCAAGATCTACCAAGGTGCCCCCAATAGCTCTCAAGAGGCTCCCATGTCGGCCTGAGGGGGCCTCAACGGGTGTCCAAGAGGGGCCCCAGAGAGGGGGACACGAACAACGATCTCGAACCCTCTGCCCCGAGACGCCCATGACTGCTCACGCAACATTCCACGGAAACTACTGCCCCCATCAGGGCCACAGTGGCGACGAACAGGCAGGCAAATGCCCAAGATGGAATAGTCTGGGCCAGCGGAATGAGCGAACCAATTCAATCTGATGACTACTCGTCCTCCTCCCTGACGGCGGTCAAGTGAGAGAAACAGATCCCGGTGCAGAAACTCACATGACATGTCTTTGCAGGCCAAGCTGGCCAAGGCACGGATATGGATACGCTACATGTCAAATGCATCGCATACTGCCTGTGGTCCGTGTGTGTGTGTGTGTTCCTACCTTCCCTAGCTGAGATGGTTTATATCGAAGCCATGGACATAGGTACGCTTCGCCTCTACGACGAAGGCTGTCAAAAACGAGATCAATGCCGAGCCCATCCCGAGCATCGGAACATCGGACCTGCAGCCGTCGCCAGCTTGGGCGTCGCAGGCGGGCGCCGCAGCGCCATGCATGTGAAACGCGTGAGACAACCACAGGTAAACGTGTAGGACAATGGAAGATAATCAACAAATCGGCATGATAAGTCACACAGGTAGCACAATATGAATCAACAGAAAAACGTGATCATGCACAATTGCATCCATCCGAGCGACGTCATAGAATTCTCCTGCGCGGTCTCAATAAACATCAGCAGCGGCGGAGGTGGTGGTAACGGCAGCACCCCCCGAACGCCTTGGGAGTAACCTTCTGCACGCCGCCACCCGCGCCGACGCGCAGCATGGCACCGAAGGCAGGGTGGAGGACTGGGGCAATGCAGGCTCGAACCTCAGAGGGGTCACCGTACCTGGAGGGCAACGCCCGCTGGTGAGCTTTGCGATAACGCCCGTTACCGTCCCCGCCCCCCCCTCTCCGTGGTCCCCGTCCCCTGGTAACGTACATCACGATTCGCGCTGGCGCCGTTTGGGAACTAGCCGCTCCTAAGCATTTCCAGACAGCGCCGGCGCGAATCATCACGTAAACGGCCCTTCCGCCCCCAGTCACGCCCATTATCGCCCGGAGATGTGAAGCGATTGTCTCCTGGCCAAGCGGGCCCCTCAAAAGTTAGTTGCGCGATAACCGACCCCTAACCCAATGAGATGACTGTTCTGTGGACCACAAGTTGATAACTCTCTGCTGCTATGTTGGGAAATCTGGGCAACGTCTACATCGCAGAGCGGTGGGGCTGGAGAGGGGAATGCCGCTCCTTGAACACCGTGCCACGAGCTGCGGCCGTCGCGATCGCCGCGGCGACCTCCAGCAAGACCAACCCGGAGGGTTGGTCCAGGGCCGGACAGCACGCAACGAAAAGTGGCACCCCACGTGCAGCTTCCGCCTCCGAGGCAGCACCAGTCTGCAGGGCGGTGCTCCCTTCTCGGCGGCGGCGCAGGTGGGGAGGGCGTAGGGAAGCGGCCACGAAGATGTCGGCAAGGCTGCCGCCTGCGCCATCGCATCGCTCACGACGGCCGGCCAGTGCTCTCGAGAGCTCGATGGGGATGCGGGTGCTGCCCCGGGGAGCCCAGGCAGCTGGCGCCTCGACTTGTTCGAGGCTCAGGCCCCCGGCCTCTCGACCACTTTCCCTGGACCAATGTTTCATCCCGAATTGTGCTTGGACCATCCGGAAACCCGGTAAAGATCGAGAGGCCGAAACCGATGAAAAACCTCCGTCTCGATTTTCTCGAGACGCCGAATATCTGGGAAACTGTTTGTCGCCTTGCCGCTGCAGGACGTGCATATTCCCAAGCTTTCGCTTCCTTACCTCCGAGTTGTTGTCCTCACGACCATCATCATTATCCTCCCTCCTCCCCCTTCCCTCTCACATCCAACCATGACTGGGTCATTCCAGGCATGCAAATTTTGACGAACCCTTTGGCATGCTCACCACCTCCACGAGGCATTCCCTGACAGACGCATCGTGCTGCTACAAAGCGCTTTTGTCGTACAGAAGGTCATTGGTATGTTTGGCGTTTCAAGATGCACCCACCGCCCACACCTGCCGGCGCACAAGATCGGCTGCGAGCCGGGGGGGGAGGTGCGACGCGGCGGGCCCTCTCAGGAGGCTCGGAAGCCCCTCGGCCTTCTGAGAGGTGTTCTGAGCTTTCCCCGCAAACGCGGAGAGCTTCTCCGCAGGCGTGACGGCTTCTGAGAAGTCCCGCCGCCCTCTGAGAAGGCCCCCTCCTCCTTGCCCCCCCCCCCCCGCGCCCGCCGCCGGCAAGAGACCCCCGGGCCGCAGATCCCCGGAGCCGCCCGCGGGCGGAGGTTCCCTCGAGAGACCCCTGCGGGGGCCTCCGGGCACGGCGAGCACCGCGAGGGCGGGAGGAGGCCACGTGGCTGAGCGTGCAGAGCCTTGCGCAGGTCCGCGCGGACCTCCGGGAGCCTGGGCCTCCCAGGGGGGTCGGCGGATCGGGCCGCATCGCCGATGCGTCGGCGATGCGGTTCGGTGGGGAGCCCGATGTTCTGCACGCGGACGTCGCCGATGCATCGCCGACGTCGCGGATGCCTCCCCGATGCATCGGTGATGCATCGGCGATGCGGCGCCATCCCCCGACCCGATCTACTCGGGCCCCATCTGGGAGGCCTCCAGAAAACTTCTGCTGAGTATGACGTTCCCTTGCTGTTCCGCGAACGGAGTGAAGGGGGAACGCATGGGCACGTGAGCCCGTCGCCACCTCGGAATCCCCAACGACCTCACCGTACGGGCTTGTGACCTTGGAGGCCCCTGTTGCCCAGGATATCCTCGGGGAACGACCCAAGCCCCAGAACGGTGCGGTCACCCCGACCTCCCCGCTGACTCACATCACGGTGTGGTCACCGCACCGTTTGGGGGCCCCCGAGTCGGGGGCGTCCAAGAGCAGGGCGTCGAAGAGGGGCGGGTCGCAAATCATGGCCCTAGGCACGTGTGCGGCCCAGGGGAGGGCCAAAGGACACATCAAAATGAGAATAGGCGCTGTGAGATCTGGGAAGGTAGCATGGGCCTGGCCATCATGTTCGCCCCACCCTAATCATCACCCCCTTCTTGGCCGCCCCCGACCGAGAACCGCTTCCCGCGACTCGTGACGGACGGAGAAGAATCGTGCCACTCTGCGGTGCCCCCCCCCTGCCGCGCGGGAGGGAGGTGATGAGCGAGCCCTGGCTGCCAACGCTGGGGAGGTGCTGGACTGGCTACACCGGCCAGCCTCGAGCCAGCGGCCGCGATCCTCGTCCCTCGCCGCGTGCACATTCGCGAGCGCAGGTACGCGCGCAAGCAGTGCACAACCACTGCACGATCGAGAGTGCTGACCGCCTTGCCGAGGGGCCCGCGTGCGAAATCCACGCAAGCGCGCAATGCACGAATGTCCTCACCGCGCCGCCCAAATCCCTCTACCCCCCCAGAGAAGCCGCCAGGCCGACTTGCGCGAAGGGCGCCATGTGCGCAAAGCCGGGCCAAACAAGCACAACTTTGCCACTCCACTGGGCAAGCGCGCGCGAACGCACGCAGTTGAACCTGGAACGAAATGGAGGTACTTGCGTCCAGTCGTTGCATTTTCACAGCGGCAAGCGAGAACCTGGGTGGAGGATGAGGGTGATGATAGAGAGGAAGGAGGACAGAATGCGGATGAGAGGACGAGGATTAGCTGGGCTAAAAGGAGTCCGAGGAGATGAAGGACAAGGGAGACGACGACGGGGACAAGTAGGACGACGAGAAAAGCGATGAGAACGATTAAGACGGATCAGATGACGATGGAGACGAGCTAAAGAAGCAAACTGTGGGCATGGAGAACCAAACAGGCGAGTGATGAGGGGACGAAGGCAAAGACTGCGGGACGGGCGAGGGGGATGAGGAGAGGATGAGAATTCATGGTTCTTCCCGCGTGCGCTGTGTGCGAGTAGTTCTGCTGTTTGATATGTGTTTGTATTGTGTATTGGTCGGCGTTGCGCATGTGTCATGCATCATGTGTGTGGTGCGTGTTGTACGTGATTCGGGTGCTGTGCGTTGTGCGTGCGCTGATTGCGTGCTGTGTGTGCTTCGTTTGCTCGGTTGCTTTTACTGAGTAACTACGAAGCAATCGGGACCGAACCCACCGCGTCCTCCGAGGGTAGTCAGGGCTGGCTGCATCATGTGCTACGGTGTTGCTGTCATGTGTAATGTGTCTTGCTGGTCCACAATGTAGTTATGTCGTCGCGAAGCGAAACAAAACAATTGTGTTGCCTTGCGCGTTTTGCAGGTGTGTACCACTATAAGCGGTCCTCACGCATACTTGTGGTGAAGTAGGTCTTGCGGAATGTCTGCAGCGCCGCGCGTGGCTTGCCCAAGATCGGGGCTGACGTTGAAGGCACCTCTCATGCTAAGCTCAAGAGAGTGCGCGTTGCAACTTGGGCATGACTTACATTGCCGGCCGTCCAAACGCCAAACTCGTTTTCTTTTCGGGGCGCAGTTCTACACGTTCAAGGAACAACTTCACGACGAACCCCACACATATTCACCTATACTCACTCTTGCGAAGAAGCCAACCGTTTTTCAGAACGCAATTCGTATGCGACGCACGCCAGCACATCGAGTGTGAATGCGGACTCTGCCACAACAACCTTCGGTGCACCCCCCCTGGAGGCCACGAGCCGCGCGAAGACTGCGCTGACATGGTCCGGGCGGCGGCGCGCGGCCTGTGCTACGTGGGCCTTCGGTGGAGCCCCCCATGACTCCGCGAACCGCATGAAGAAAAAACTGCAATGGTTTGGGCGGCTGCAAGCGACCTGTGCTTCAAAACCAATGTGGTGACGTTCTCTGTGGGGCCACGAACCGTATCAGGGCGTGCTGACATAGTCCAAATAGCGCAAAGCGGCCTGCGCCGCAAAAGCCTTCGGCGGGGCGCCGCATGGGACCCCGAACTGCAAGAACTATAAACTGAAATAGTCTGGCCACCGGCATGCGGCCTGCACCGGGACAAAGAATTTCGGCCGAGCTCCCTATGGGGCGCCGAACTGCGTGAGGGGGGGTGCTGGATTGGATTGAGCGGCGGCAAGCAGCCAGCGCGACAGAAGCCTTCGGCGTTGCATCCTGTGGGGCCACGAGCCGCGTGAGAGTGCGCCGCAATACTGTCGGTGGCGACGTGCGGCGCGCGCATCACAAGCCTTCGGTGTAAACCTCCACGAGGCCGCGGCGCGCGCAAGAATTGCGTTGAACATGTCTGCTGGTCGGCAGCCGAACTTCCTATGGCGCCACGAACGGGGTGAATAAAGACCTGAAGCGGTCTGGGCGGCGGCATGCGGCCCGCGCTACCAGAAGCTTCGGCGGGGCCCCCTTCGGGGCCACGAGCCGCGTGAATAAAGAACTCGGGTGGACTGGGCGGCGACGGGCGGCCTGCGCTACAAAGACCTTCGGTGGAACTCCCAATGGGGCCGCGAACTTTGCGAGGGGGGAACTGGAATTGTCTGGGCGTTGGCAAGTGGCCTGCGCTTCAAAGGCCTTCGGAATGCTATCCGATGGGGCCGCGAATCGAGCGAGGGGCCCGCTGACGTGGTCTGGACGGGCGGCGCGCATCCTTTGCTACGAGAATGTTCGGCGCAACGCCCTTTCAGGAGCCGCGAACCGCGCGGGGTGCGCGCTGAATTGGCATCGGGCAGAAGGGAGCGGCCCTTGCTACAGGGGCCTTCGGCGGAGCCCTATGGGGCCACGAATCGTTCGAGAGGTGCGCGGAAACTGCATTGGCGGATACTCCTAAGCGAAGACCGACCACACAGGAGAGAAGAGGATAGATGATGACGGACTGAAGCGGTCTGGAGGAGGAGGCGGTGGTAGAGGAGGGGGAAGGCAGGAGATGAGGCGCTCAGCGCTCCGGGCTCCCAACGAAGACCCAACCGACAGGAGGATTGAGAAAAAACTACGGCCTCCAAAAGTTCCTTCACACTACTCTTCGATTGGTTAAAATGCCTCCGCGTCGTTCCCACGGCGTGCGAACGACGGCGCGAAGGCAGACGGAGTCCGCTGCAATGCAATGCCAGGGCTTCCAAAACGGCCCATCGATCCCCATTGGGCGCCAGAGAGCCGCCAAGTCGCCAAGATGCCCACCAAAAGAAAAAACACGAAATCCTAACATGGCACTGCTACAAGACTTCAAAACAGCTCCAGGACGGCCCACTGCAGGCCCCGCTCAGGCTCCACAAGCTCATTCTCGCGCACCCAGTGTGGCGTAATCTGGAGGCAACATACTCCCCCGCCCACACCCCGAACGACACGACAACTCTGGGACCCAAACAGCACTTTGGATCCCCAGTCGCAACAGAATCGAAGGCCCCAGGGGGCCCTGCCGAGCCCGTGCCAGGCCCCCCAGACATGTCCAAAACCACTGCCGAGGGGAGTCCGGACCCACCGCCGCGGGAGCGCCCATGGGGGCCGCGGTGGGTTCGGACTCCCCTCGGCAGTCTTCTCAGACGTGGAAAAAAACGATGCCGAGGGGAGTCCGGACCCACCGCGGGGGGGGGAGTCCGGACCCACCGCGGGCCCATGGGGGCCCTCGCGGAGCCTCCAATGGGCTCCCCCGCAAGCCCTCAGGCCCCCACCCCCAACCCTGCCCGCCGCCCCCGTCTCTGCCCCTCCCCCCCTCATTTCTGCTCCTAAGCCTCCCTCGTTGATCCCTCCCCCAGCGCCGTCCGCCCACAGTGTCAGTTCCGAGCCTCGCCAGAATAAAATGTAACTGGGAGATACTGCTCGCTCAAAGGCTGGAAACAGCGTAGTCTGAGCGCCAATCATCGGAGGCGCCCCTCGCCCGCATCATCCTTCCAATAATGACCTTGGTCGTCGCTCCTGCCCATCGTGCTGGCCCATTTGCCCGCATCTTCCCTTTGCCCCTCCGAGACAAAATCAACCCTGCGAAAAGCCAACCATGTCTGAACGCAGTGCGAAAAATAGACAAGACCGCCCGACACGCGCGACTCCGCATGCGAAATCTACCACAAGGGCCTTCGGTGGAGCCCCCCGCGAAACCACCGACCGCGCGAAGACTGCGACGAAGTGGCATGGGCGGCGGCGAGCAGCCTGCGCCACAACATTCTCCGGTGGAACTCCGCATGGGCCCACGGACCGCGAGAGGCAACGCTGAATTGGCTGGAGGCGGCGGCATTCGGCCTGCGCTCCAAATTTGGCTACTGAGCACGTGAGCAATGTTGCTGAAATGGTCTGTACGGCGCAATGCGGCACGCGCCGCAAATTCTTTCGGCGGGGTTCCATATGGGGCCACGAAGTGCGAGGGGCGCGTGCTCAATGGTCTGGGCGGCGGCGTGCGTTTTGTGCCTGAAAACGTTTCAATGGAGTTTCCGAATGCGGCCGCAGATCGCGTGAGGACAGCTGAAGTGGTCTGGGCGGCGGCGCGCGGCCTGCGACGCAAGCGTCTTCGGCGGAACCCTTTTAATGGCGCCACGAAACACATGACAAGCGATCTGAAATAGTCTGGGCGGCAACATGCGCCCTGTGCGACAAAACCCTTGGGGGGCTGCGTATGGGGCCGCGAACCGTTCGATGGGCCTGTTGCAACGGTCTGCGCGGTGGCATGCGTCCGGTGGAAAAATATGTAGACCTCCCCGGGGGTGCGCGAATCGTGTTCTGAATGGGCTGACATGGTCTGGGCGGTGGCCAGCGGCCTATGCCACAACGCATCAGGTGGTGCTCCCTATGGGGGCACGAATGGCGTGGCGGGCGAAACGAAATGGCCCGGGCGCGGCGCCCGGCCTGCGCCGCAGGGGTCGTCGATGGAATTCCAAGAATATGGAGCCGCGAACCGCGAGATGGGCGGCCTCAAATAATCTGGGCCGCGGCGTGCGGCCTGTGCTTTGCGGGATTTCGGTCGAGCTCCACGTGGGGCCACGAAACCTGCGAACGTTGATCAGGAATGGTCGGGGAGGCGGCGCGCGGCCACATCGCGTCGGCAGGGTTGCACATGGGGCCGCGAACTGCGCGATGGGCGCGCTAGAATAGTCGCGGCACTGGCGCGCGGTGCGCACCACAGGGACTTTCAAAAACAAATCGCTCGGGGACAACGAACAGCGCGCGGCGCGAAGGGCGCGCTGAAATTGCCGTGGCGCGGCCACAAAACGAAGACATACCACGCAATATAAAAGGGGATGGGACATGAGGAAACGAAGCGGAAAAAAAAGAGCAGGAAGAGGAGGGGGAGAAGAGGAGAACAGGAGAGGAGAGACAAACAGAAGGGATGAAGCGAAAAGCGCAAGCGAAGACCTGACGCGCAGGAGGGCCTGGAACAAACACGAAACAAATCGAGGGCCGCCCTCGACCAACGCGCGCGCGCCACGCGCGCGCCGGGCAAACCAGCGGCAGGCCAAGCACGCGAGGCGCAGCGTGCCGCACCGGGCACAGCACACGCACGAAGCAAAAATCACAAACGTACAAACCGCGTCAATCAGATAGCGGGATCACCTGCCAACGCGCGCGCGCACGATGCTGGCACCGCCACTCGCTACAAGGAGCCTCCAATCCGCGACGAACCATCGCGAGGTCTCCAAAGGCACCTCGTACTAACTGTTTCTGGACAGCGGTGTTGGTTCGGAACGGGGCCTGGCTCTGGAAGGCGAGCGCGGACACGCAATTCCCTGGCTAGCAGCGGCAGCAGTGAGAGCTGCCGAGCTCGCGCGCGCTACAAACATCGACGGCGCGTGCGGACACGTCGGCATGCGTTGGTTCATCTCGCTTCTGCCAGTGCCCAACAAAGGGCTCAAAGTGTGCCCGTCCAGGGCCCGCCGCGGGCCACGGCCCTCGACGCCCTCCAATGGCGCGGTGGGCTCGGTCCCGACTGGTTGGTAAGCATTGATTTACCGTGGCTGGAAGCCGACGACGACAAGAAGCAAGAGCAGGGAGCAAGGATGAGGGCGAAGACGCGGAACAGGAGGGCGAGTGGGAAAGCGAGGGATGCGGGGGAAGACGAGGGCGGACAGAACGCCGGGACGAGAACTCTGGAGGCCACGAAAACATTCCAAAAACCAGAAGCCTCTTTCCCCGACCCCCGACGAGGCTAATGAATTCGCCGGCCCAACGGGCCAGAGGCGTGCTAAGATCTCCGGTAACTTGT
Organism: Prorocentrum cordatum; assembly: GCA_963575745.1. Taxonomy (NCBI): domain Eukaryota; class Dinophyceae; order Prorocentrales; family Prorocentraceae; genus Prorocentrum; species Prorocentrum cordatum. The sequence goes on from CAUYUJ010014893.1 coordinate 175,123, forward strand.
TAAAACAAATTTCTAGTTCGCGCGCGCGGAGCGGCCCCTGGGGGCCCCCGGACGAAAAGTACCCCGGCAAGGTCCCGAGAGAAGCCCGGGAGAAGCCACCAGACCACTCCAGGGGAGGGTATTTTTCGACACCCCTCACGAGGATCGTGGCCTCCGAGGGGGGAGCCGCAATCGACTACCCCCAAGAGCCCCCCAAGAGGCCCTGGGGGCCTCCAAAACGCCGCCAAGGAGCCCCAAGAGACTCCCAAGAGGTCCCCAAGAGGCCCCCAAGAGGCCCTAAAGAGGGCTCCAGGGCCGGCGGCATGAGCGAAGCGATTAAATAAACGCAAGGGTCCGTGTGGACTTCTCGCGTCGACGCTGGGCTCCCCTCCGAACATCCTTCGCTGGCGCGCGGGGCGGGCACGGAGTGCAAGGGGTCCAGCGCCGACCGAAGAAATCCACGCGAACCTCTGAAATTCTGACGTTCTGCTGCTTCTGTGTGTGCTGAAAAAAAAATAACAAGCGAGGGGCACGAGGACGGAACCAACATTTCATCCCAAAACGTCTGTCCTTCGACGGCCAGGAAGGTCTTTGCGCCCGAGCTAGGACCCATCGCATGCCCAAACGAGGCATTGTGGTCCATGAGTGCCTCCTCCGGCTACACTCGGGCCAGGCGAAAGGGCAATACAAGCACGCGATACACGCACCGCAAGAACGACTCTGCCGGGAAAGGGTGACAGCTCGCCCGCGGCTTTTAGAGGGCCGGGGGGGGAGCAAAAACAGACGCGCAGGCCAGAGCAGCGAGGTCCACTGTGGGCGCACGTCGAAAGTCATTCCAGCGAAGGGTCATTCTTGCGCGTAGCCGATCTCCTCTGAATGAGGAGCACCGACAGGGGGTGATCGGCTCAGGCGGGGAAGCGTCGAACTTGACTAGGCTATACATGGCCCGTGACTAGGCGATATGCCCCCGATGAATAACTCCGCGCGTTCCTGATTCCTGGGGAGGGGTAGGCCATCTGGCCCCTAAACATCGGAGATCAACGGTACATGGGCGATCGGGGACCGGTGCGTCCCCTAGAAGCCTCCCATATGGGTTCGGTGTAGATGGGTGCGGGGGATCGCGCCGCATCGCCGATGCATCGGCGACGCCGTCGTGGGAAAAAAACGGTTTCCACATCGAGCTGCATCGGCGATGCGGCGCGAATTTCCGACCCAACCTACTCGGCCCCATCTGGGAGACCCAAATCCCCCCCTCTGTGCGGGCAATATGCATACCCATATCCAGGGCGTCTTAGAGTTTCTTGAAAGGGGCGCCGCAAGGCCGAGGAGCATGGGATATGGAGAACAATCGGGCCTCCGAGGGCCAGATTTTCATCCATATGCAGCGCGCCTCGGGCTCCTGGGGGGAAGCGCCGGAAACTCCGAGCCGCAGGGACGATGGGCCAGAGTATCGCCCGCACCCTGAGCCCATCCCCCGCCCTGGCGTTGCCTCTGGCGCCTGCGGGGGGGAGGCGGGCGCGGACGCGTGCCCGGCGCGGGCCCCTCACCTCGGCGGTTTCTGGCCGCCCGCGGGGACGCGCCGCGGACGACTCGCGGGGGGCCCCCGCCGCGCCCGCCGGCCTGACGACCCCTGCCCCCCGAAGGGGGAGTGGAGAGAAGGACGCGACTCTGCAAGGGAGAACGTCGCGCACAGCGCTAGACGACCCCCCGTAGTAAGGGAAAAGGCCTGGGGGCCCAAACCTCCGCCCGACCCACCCGACCCAGAGACTCCCAGAAGCCCAACCAACCACAAACAGGGGGGAGGGGAAGGAGAGGGAGGTGGAGGAGGCAGAGGAGAAGGAGAAAAAAAGGGGGGAAGGAGGGGAGGGGTCGAAAGGCGCAGAGCCCGAGGCATCATGTAAAGGGTAACAGGGGGAGAGGGCGGAGGAGGATGGGAGGGAAAGGATGGCAATGGTGAGTTCAACCCCGATGCCCGCGTCGAGTCGGGGAAGCAAAAGGGAACATACCCAAACCCGTCGTGTCGCGGATGCAAAACACTTTTGGAAATTACGTTCTGCCTCACAAGGGAGGTCGCTTAGCGACCCTGGGCACCGTCGACAAAATCATTAGATGCGTCTGTTCTCAATTGTGCATGTCGCACTCCTATGGGGCCACGAAACGTGTGAGGGGTGTGCGGGAATGAATGGCGGGGACGCATGCGAACTACGCCACTGGGGCCTTCGGCGGGGCTCCTATGGGGCCACGAAGCGTGTGAGGGGTGTACCGGATGAGTGGCGGGGAGGCATACGAACTGTGCCACTGGGACCTTCGGCGGAGCTCCTATGGGGCCACGTGCGATATGTGCCACTGGGACCTTCGGCGGGGCTCCTATGGGGCCACGAAACGTGTGAGGGGTGTGCTGGAATGAATGGCGGGGACGCGTGCGAACTGTGCCACTGGGCCCTTCGGCGAAGCTCCTATGGGGCCACGAAACGTGTGAGGGGTGTGCCGAGAAAAATGGCGGGGAGGCATGCGAACTGTGCCATTGGGGCGTTCGGCGAAGCTCCTATAGGGCCACGAAACGTGTGAGGGGCGTGCCGACACGAATGGCGGGGACGCATGCGAACTATGCCATTGGGACCTTCGGCGGGGCTCCTATGGGGCCACGAAACGTGTGAGGGGTGTGCCGGAATGAGTGGCGGGGACGCATGCGAACTGTGCCACTGGGACCTTCGGCGGAACCTCCATGGGGCCACGAAACGTATGAGGGGTGTACCGAAATGAGTGGCGGGGACGCCTGCAAACTGTGCCACTAGGACCTTCGGCGGAGCTCCTATGGGGCCACGAAACGTGTGAGGGGTGTGCCGACATGAATGGCGGGGGCGCATGCGAACTGTGCCAGAGTGGCGGGGACGCATGCGAACTGTGCCACTGGGGCCTTCGGCGGGGCTCCTATGGGGCCACGAAACGTGTGATGGGTGTGCTGGAATGAATGGCGGGGACGCGTGCGAACTGTGCCACTGGGGCCTTCGGCGGGGCTCCTATGGGGCCACGAAACGTGAGACGATGTTGACGATGCTGATGTTGATGAGAATAATGACGACGATGGTGACGATGACGATGGCGATGAGGATGAGGATGAGGATGAGGATGATGATGATGATGATGATGATGATGATGATGATGATGATGATGATGATGATGATGAAACGAGGGGAGGAGGGAGGAGGAACGAGGAGGAGACGCGGGGACCGTCTCTTCGAAACGAGAACCCAACAACACAGGTTGGTTGGGAACCATGAAACACCATTCCGATCCGTCACCCGGATCATACGAGAACCTCAAAACCGCAGGCCCCCGCCGTGCCCCCCAAATCCGTGCCCAACGCCGTACGGAACCTCACCACCGCTGCTTGTGCCAACAGCGCAAGCGCCGCCGCTTTTGCAATCCCTTGGGTAGGGAGGCACCAACTATACACCAACACCGATCCCGGCCAGGATCAACCTGGGCCCAGGATCGGTGTATACGCCCTCCTGCCATGGGCAGGTTGCATATACACCGATCCTGGGCCTAGGATCGGACTGGGCTGGATCGGTGTAGGTGTATAGTTGGTGCCCTCCGATTGGGGTCCAGCGGAATCCAACCCCACACCCCAACACACTCTTCGAGCCAGCGGGCGCAAGCGAGTCGAAGCTGGTGCAGGCGCTGGTCGGGCTTCGGGCGGGACACGCCGGGAGCACATTGAGGCACAGCGTTACGGGGGACGCGGACGAAGCGACGAGCCGGGATCCGCTCAGAACGTGCAGTCCGTGGCGGGCGTGCTAGGCATGGCAAGGCGCCACGGCGCGGCCCCCATCCGCACACGGGGAGCGCGAAAGGATGGAGTATCAAGTCGGCGAAGTGTGCGGGCGGCTCCCTCGCCTGCTCTTCCCGCCAGGTGCCCCTGTGCCGCGGGCAGGGAGCGCGCCGCCAACCACCCGAACTCCCATGCTCGCCCTCGCTCCCCCCGATGCGTGCAACGGCAACTGTCTAGAGCTCCTCCTCGTCGTCCCAGGCGGAGGCGCCCGCGGCCCATGAGGTCGGTGCGTTGGCCACCTGCGGCCGCGCAGCTTGCCCCCCAGAGCAGATGGTGGAGCAGAGACGGGTCGAGGGCTGATAACGCGGGGGGGGGCGAAGAGAGGCTACAGGACGTGCAGAAGATAAGCAGAAACGTGCAATTGCATGTGGTTGAAACGCACTGGTGCTTCGGGAGGGCAAGGCGACTATGTAACGTCGACTGATACCCGGGAGTCCGAAAATACCGACGTGAGTTGAGCGAACGGCCTGGAAGGAGGGGTGCCGGAAAACGTGGGAGAGCCTCTCCTCCTCGTCCTCCGCCCCTCGCGGCTCTGCCACATCCTGCCGTCGGGAAAGAAGGCCTTCCCTTCCCTGCCCGTCGCTGCTTCTCTGCGACCGCGCGATCGAAAGACCACGGCTGCTCGGCCCTAGCCGCAGCCGCGCCCGTGACGCCAAGCGTGGTGCTTCCCCCCCACCCCGCCCTCCCGTGAGGCCTCAGGAGGTCCCCAAAGGAACACCTGTTCGGTTGCCGACGAGATGAGCATGGCTGAGGACCGCGTTGCAGCCTGCATCCGCTGCGCCCACCACGCCTCCAAACTCCTGGACGGCGCCGCGAATGGACTCCTAAGTAGGCCCCTGGAGGCAAACTGATGTTCCACAAAAAGTGCGTTTGAAAACATCCAGAGACCTCAGAAAATCTGGGTACCCTATCCTCGAGCCCTCGTCTACTCCCTGAGGGGGAGAACCGTCGACGTGGAATCGGCGGTACAGCGCCGAAAGATCTGCGACAAGCCCCCCCGATAGCGAAACCGCACGATCCCGGGCGGGGTGGGCTATTGGGCCCCCATCGGCGATCGATGGGAGGCAAGGGGGTCGATGCATTCTCCCCGAGCCTATCCCCCCCTACGTCGTCCCATGGTTTTCAGGTCATAACTCGGCTCTCCCGCGGCCGTTCAAGGCGATCCAGGCACTCCCGAACACTCTCGGCGAGGTCCCCCGCTGGGGAAACCGAAAGGTCACCAGACCTCTCCCGGGGTGTGTTCTGATCAGAATTTCGAGGCGAATCCAGCGGTGTCGACGAGGGCCCCCCAGGAGGCCGAGAAAGGGAAGCGGAGGAACGCTAGCGGTGTCGATACCTTTCCTCCCCTGACCCGCACCCCCCCGGCCTGCGCCGCGGGCGCGGGCCGCGCCGCCGGCTGGCCCGGAGCGGCCTGCCTGAAGGACAGGACCTGTACGCGCCCCGGTCGGCGGGGCGTCGGCGTCGTCATTGTCGCTGAGGCCGAGACCGAGGCCGCCGTCGCCTCGTCGACCTCCTCGTCCTCGCCCTCGTGAGGGGCCATAGGGGGGACACGGGCATAGGGGGGGACGCATCGACCTAGAATCGGCCACACATCGTCGATAGATCGGCGATAAGCCCCCAACAGCAAAACCGCACCTTCCTGGGTGGGATGAGGCTATCGGGCCCCTATCGGCGATCAATGGGCGATTCGGGGTCGACGCATCACCCCCTATGCTTATCCCCCCCTATCGTTGCCTCATTGCCCCCGACCTTGTCTGGCTGATGCTCTGGGGAGGCTGCAGCACCGCTCAACGACGTGTTGTTTATTCGAACCTGCAGGGTGGCCCTCTGCTCTCTGCACGGTTCCAACGGGGCCTCTTCAGGCCCCCCATACTGAGGCGCGCGCCTTGTCTCGGGTATACGCTGACAAAAATTACGGTCGGGAACGTTTGCTTACCGTGTCGCGGCGGCGGCGGCCTTGGCGACACGCAGTGCCATGCGAACGGATAGCGTGTCGCTTCGGCCCGCGGGGAGGCAAGGCTCGGGACATTGACGCCTGGGACTAGTGCGTCGCGCCGAAAGGTGGTGGGCCAAAACCACCGAAACGACAAACGAAGCCAAATTCTCGACCGTACGGATCCGTGCGTCTACGAATTGGGAAAATATCCCCCGAGACACAAAGGCGGCGCCGCCTGATTTGGCGACGGATGGCGACGAATTCTGCGTGGAAGCGGGAACCGTCGCTGATCCACGCGTGGGGATGGGCGTCGCTGCTCCTGGGGTGTCCTTGTTTTGTCGTTGGAAGTTGGACCGCGCACGTTTGAAAACTGCTCTTTAGCCCCCAGGATGAGGGCGTTGCGCAAGTTACCGACGGGGAAAAGAATGCCTAGCAAGTTTTCTATACAGCGCTAATAGATAAAACAAATTCATGTTCAACGCATCGATATTATAAAAAGCTAGTTTTTAACGCATCGCTATGATTGATTCGACACTGTTTCGTTGGCCTTGTACACACTTTCGTGTCCTGACATTCAAACGTCCCTCCGTCTCTGATCACCCGGCGCTACAGTCGCATGGGGCCATTTGCGTGCTTGTTTTCCGTAGCCATATTGGACCTAATGAGGGATGGTTCGATCTCGCTGTCATACCTAGAAATACCTAGAACGGAAAACAACTGTTGTCGCAGTGACAACTTTCAACAAAGACGGTCACGCACCGTTCGAACACGTCTTGAAATTCATGAGGTCTTTCGGTTCCGACATGGACGCGCGGTTTGCGTTGGCCAGGGGTGGTACATACATATCAATGAATAATGAGGCGCGCGCTTTCTTCAACGGCGCGGCTCATTCACTTGATGTTATACCAGCGCTCATTCATTATGTGTTGGGCTTGCCAGAGAAGAGTATGCAATGGGCACTGGTGGGCTCCATGGTTCGCGAGCAACCAGTGCGACAGCCCGTCGCGAGGATCGACCTCGCGCCAACCTCGGCTCCATCTGCGTTCGCGCTTGTTCCTTTGCAGCAGGCGGACTGTCATAACTTCTCATATATGAGCAAAGACGATTTGTTAAAGTTCGTTCGCAAGCAGCAACACGAGACTAGCAGACTGCAAGCACGGATCGCCGAACTTCGAACAACGGCAGCTGCGAAGAGGAAAGCGAAAGACAGAGCGACTGACAAGCTGGCCAAGACAAAAAGGATATTCAAGGAGTGCGAGAACACGTACACATTCAAGACAACATATGAGAGATACCTGAGGGACCGAGGTGGTTTGTCGTTGGCCATTCGCCGAACTGCCAGCGGATGTTCGGCGTCAGGTCTTGGGCTTGGGCCTTGACGCGACTCACCAGCCCATCTGTTCGAGAGAAATAATGACGAATGCCATTTTGATTGCCACTCGGAACTTGCATGCGCACTGCAGTCAGAGACTGGCATTAGACCGCGCAGCCCCAGATTAATGAAGGATGTCTTGTCTTTATCTCAGAGGTGATGCCACGAATGCGAGTGTGTGGCAAGAACATAAGCTCAGGGCGAGTGAAACCGACGCGACGTAGATCACTGACGGGTACAAGGGCGATGCCGACTAGAGTATCGCGCACCAGCCGATGCTCTGGCGTCGGCTGGTGCGCGATACTCCAGCGGAGCGCCCCGCTACGAGGACGCCGGGTCTGCATCAGCATTTCGCAGAAGATCATGGGAGCTCTGGCAAGACCGACGCTCCTCCTACTTCGGTTATCGACGTGGCTATCGTACTTCAGGCTTTCCACCAGGCGGCTGCCACCACCTTCGACGGCAAGCTTACGAGGTTCATTACGAAGGCGCGCACGTGCATGAGCCAGGACGGATCCCCCCCAGTATCCGACCTCACGGGGGGCATCTGCGAATCGGAGGAAGACGCGTGGCACCTTGGGTCCTTGCGCAGCCACTACGCCGTGGGGATTCTCAACTCGATTGGGGCGTCGGGCTTGGACGGGCACGCTGGCTCGGCAGCGCGCGCCCTCGTTCATTCGATCGTTGACGTTGCCAGCGCGGACAATGCGACTGATGCAGCATCATGGGTGGCCACGTGGCGCGCGAAGATAAAGGCGGCTGGGCAGGGCACTTTGGACGAGTACTTTTCGCTGGGTGATACTCCTGATGCGCCGGCAGAAGAAATCAAAGCGACGGCCGCATCCACTGGAGGTGTTGAGGAGGAGGCTACTACTGTGGCTACTGGCGCCGTGATCATATCTACGATCCAGTCTCTCTGGGAGGGCGCTGCGTCGCCCATGATCAAGGTCTTCATGCTCAATCTCGAGGCGCTATTCTGAAACAAGTGCATGGTGCAAACCAACTCCACTGATTCTGACATTACGCTGGGGTCTGGGTGGTGCGACCTCGCGCTCAAAGATGCGGAGGCGGACGATGTCGCGCAGGGAATCATGGCGTTCAAGTCCCTCCTGATCGGAACTGTTACCAGGATGCCTCTGCCGCACAGCTTCCATGTAACGACGGCGTTCGGCATCGATATCTACGTCGCCAACCAAGGCACCTCCATCCGCCCGTCGGCAGGCGATTCCTTCGTACCAGCTTGGTCCATCCCACCTGCGACCGTGAAGGAGCGGACGGAATACGTAACGAAGGCGATATCGTCGTTCCTCCTCCGTCTGCTCCTGAGCGGAAGATCAGCGGGTGGGTGGATGATGGGGGTGAGGAGGATGAGGGGGGAGGAGGGGGAATGTGAGGAGGACGAGGGAACATATCGCCTCAATGAAACAGGATAAGGAGGGGGGTCAAGGGAGTTGTAGGATGAGGAGGAGAAAGAAGAGGAAGAGAGGATAAGGCGTCGAGGGCATCCCTGCCTCAGCGGGCCAGGAGCGAGAGGGAGAGGGCGCTCAGGAGGAACGATGGCGATCGCCATTTCCATAACTAAATTCTGAAACCAAGTATTTCCCATAACCACGTTCCAAAACCATTTGGGGCATTATGTTCGGAAGCCCTCGGGAGGCACGCGTTCGAAAAGCTTCGGGGGAAACGCTTCGGGGGGACCGCGTCCGAAAACCATCGACGTTCGGTAACCTCAGGCCGAACACGTCGAACACATAACGATCGAACACCCAGGGGAGGAATGGTGTAGGCGTTTCCAACAGGAAGCCGCGAAGGCGCTTAAGGGGGTGCGGACAGCAGCCGTGCCTGAGGATGCAGTGCTGGCGGCGAGCACGAAAACCATCCCACTCGAGTTTACGAACACTTCGTTAACACACCTGCGGCACTGCGACGATTGGCTTCTACAACTTCGTGAAACACTTCGTTCCACACACTTCGTTAAAAACTTCGTTATGAACACTTCGTTGAACACTTGGGTTCTACACTTTGGTTTTGCATTCGAAGTTCCTGGGGTCCGAAAAGGTCACCCCTCGCCCGTGAGCCCTTCGCCGCAGCAGTGCAGCCCGCGCCCAAGCGAGAGGGCAAAGGCAAGGACGGCACGACTGGCGGCAAGGGGGCCGGGGGCAGGAGCAGCAGTAGTGGCTCCGCGGGCACGGCAGTGGCCAAGCCTCCTGATGAGTTTGGTGCCCACACTCACTGATTCGATTAGGCTAGATCCTCCACCCACCAGCCTCCTTGGTACAACTGGGTATGGTTGTATGTGCCCAGAACGACTGAATACTTACATCCATACGGGTCATCCCAGTCACTCCCACACCACAGCTAGTTCGATTGGCGCGTGAATTGCGCAGGCGCGAGTGCCGACAAGCTGTTGCGACCGCACGTAACGCATTGCGCAATGCTTCTGTGCTGTGCTGGCTGTGCCACTCCAGCCACTCGAAAGCTTCCAGGGCCGTGCGCTGGCATGTGAACCCGCTTACAAACAGAACAACCAAACATCACGATTGATCACGCCTCTAGTTTCAAGCTCGTCCGTTATGTTCTTTGGCCGCTGCTGTTCGGAGGCCGCGGGGATCCATGGGTCCAGCGCAGCGTGCCGCAGCAAGTAACCAGAAATCAGCGCAGAACAGAACAAGGAATCGAGATAGTTTGCGACACGAACTTCAGTGGAGTTCATAGTTAGCCCTTGTCTCTATGGTGATGGTGATTGCGATGGTGGCGGTAGTGGTGACGGTGACGGCGATGGCGACGGCGGTGATGGTGATGGTGATGGTGATGGTGATGTGATGATGATGATGACGATGACGATGACGATGATGCTGATGCTGATGCTGATGCTGATGCTGATGCTGATGCTAATGATGATGATGATGATGATGATGATGATGATGATGATGCTGCTGCTGCTGCTGCTGATGATGATGATGATGATGATGATGATGATGATGACGATGATGATGATGATGATGATGATGATGATGATGATGATGATGATGGATGGCATCGACGGACGACGCCAGTCGACGGAGACCAGACGACAACGGACGACGGACGACGGACGACGAGAACGACGACGAAGACGAGGACGACGACGACGACGAGGACGACGACGACCCTCGGCCGTGCCGTGCCCCCGTCGTGGACTACGGCGTCGGGGACTTGACGGACGGAAGGGGCCGTCCGCGCGCGGCTTCCGCCGCCTCCTCCTCCTCCTCCTCCTCCTCCTCCTCCTCCTCTGCCTCCTCCTCCCCCTCCTCTGCCTCCTCCTCCTCCTCCTCATTCTTTCGCTTGTCTCCTCCCTCCTCCTCCTCCTCCTCCTTCTGCTGCTGCTGCTCCTCCTCCCCCCCCTAAGGCGCCATCGGTGTTCAAAAAGAGGGCGCCCAGGGCATGGGGAGTACCAGTCCCAATCCTCGCGCCACGATGCATGTTCGCATGTTCTCGGTCGTCGTCGTCGCTGCTGTCGCGGAGGACGAGTGCCGTCGGCTCGGCGGGGCTCGGCGCGGCGCCTCCACCCGCGCAGCTGGCCCCAGGGGGTGCGCTGGATGCCCAGGGCCTCTCCGCGCCAGGGAGTCTCCACGAGACGCCCCCAAGTGGCCCCCAAGAGGCCCTCCCAGAGACTCAGGCACGGTGGCGAGATGGGCCGCAGGCCACTGGATCTGATGCGGATCGCACCACGTCCCCGATGAACTCGCGATGCAGGGCTGGAACGAGTGGGGCTCCAAAGGCGCACTGGATCGCGGAGGAATCGTAAATCGTCGAGACGGTGGGACCTCGAACCCCAAGCACTGTTCCCAACCTCTTCCGCGTCCCTCCTGCTGCGTCTCTTGCTCCTGCTCCTCCTTCTCCCTCCGCCCATTTCCTTGTTCCATGCACCCTCCTCCCGATCCCCCTCCGTCCCCTCATCCTCGCCTGACTCGCCCCGCTCTTCTCAAGCTGCGTAGAGCTGGGCTGCACTCCGATACATATATATATATATATATATATATATATAACGGTGCCTACCTACCTACCTACCTACCTACCTACCTACCTACCTACCTACAGACAGACAAACAGGCAGGCAGGCAGGCAGGCAGGCAGAAAGGCAGAAAGGCAGACAGGCAGACAGACAGACAGACAGACAGACAGACAGGCAGCGAGACAGACGTGTGTGTGTACATATGTATGTATACGCACACGCATGTTTTTGTGGCGCCAAGCGAAACTGTGATGCTAGGCTACCCCGCTAATGGTGCATGATGGCACAGACAAGAGAAACCAACTTCCTCCTGAGCGTGCTTCACTCTGCTGGCCGCGCGAGACTGGCTAACCGCAGGTCCAAAGGAATCCCTTGCTGCGCTGCTTGACCAACGCCGCAACGAATGGCCATCGCCAATTCTGCAGGTAAACGCCAAGACTGTCGTCTTAGCGCAACGGCCCAAAACGATCCCAAGAAGAGCCTCAAAACGACCCAAGCAAGCCCAAAGTTGCCCACGACTGTCCAAGAGACCCCCTCCAAGAGCCCTCCCTAAGATCCCCACAATTCCCCCAGTACGTCCCGAAAGGCCCCCAAGAGGCCCACAGAAGTCATCAAGAGGTCCTCACGAGGGCCCCAAAACGACCTAGCACGGCGTCTTTAAAGCACGGATGTGGGCCTCCCAGATGAACGCGCGGAGCCGAGACGCTTCTACGACAACGCACCCCACCAGAAGAGAGGCACCCAGGGCTCTCAAGGGATCGGCGGCGCGGCGCAATCCAGCGAATCCATGAGAGTGACGTAAGTCAGCGCCAAAACTTGGCGGCGCGCACAAGAGGGTGGAGGGAAGGGGGACAGCTTCTTAGGGGGCTGGTTCTCAAAGGCGCCGCCTTCCATCTATAGAGAAGGCCAGCGCCTTCTAAGAAGCAGGGGTGCTTCTAAGAAGCCTCCCCCTCCCCTCTCCCCCGCCCGCTCCCCCCCTTTGCGCGTGGATGACAGACTGCCTTCTCAACGCAGCAGTCGCCCCTCCTGTCTTGCTACCATGCAAGGGCACGCGCTCCCGGGCATGGTATACACCGCAGGCTCGCCACCGCCAAGCAGGCGGAGGGTCAGCCGCAGTCCTCCTCCTCCTCTTCCTCCTCCACCTCCCCCTCCCAGGGCCCCTCCCGCTCCCCCTCCTCCTCCTCCTCCTCCTCCTCCTCCTCCTCCTCCTCCTCCTCCTCCTCCTCCTCCCCTTCTCCTCCTCCTCCTCCTCCTCCTCTCCTCCTCCTCCTCCTCCTCCTCCTCCCTCCCCCTCCTCCTCTCCTCCTCCTCTTCTCCTCCTCCTCCTCCTCCTCCTCCTACTCCTCCTCCTAGCTCGTCCCCCTTTCTTCTCCTACTATCCGCCTCCTCATCCTCTTCCTCCTCCTCCTCCTCCTCCTCCTCCATCATTTCCCTTATAAGAAAACCTTGTCCCTGTCGCGCCCTGAAGCCAATTTTTAGGGCGTGCCGGGCGTTTCGCCTGAGACTGCCTCACCATTCGTGACCATGAAGCTTAAACGCTGGCAACAATTTTACAGATGGAGGGCGGCCCGTTTTCAAAATGTAGCTCTCGTCTTAGCGCCGCGCACATCCGTGTTCAAAAACACAAGACGTCCCGGATTCAGGGCGGCTCCTTTTCAAAATGTGGCTCTCGCCTTCGCGACGCGCGCATTCGTTCTGAACAGTTGCAAGAGTTTCACGGATTCCCATGATCAGCGTACCAGAAATGGTGCTTTGGAAGGATTCAGGATTATGAGGGTGCAGCAGTTACGTTGATTCGCTGTGTTGAAATCTCAGGAATGCCGTTCTGGCACGATTCAGGATCGTCAAGACGCCGTCAGGTTGATTCGTGGCAATGGAATCCCGAAGACATTGTTCTGGCATGCTTCAGGGTCTTCAAATGTTGTCTTCCAACGTGGCAACTCCCTCACTGGGAATGAACCGCTGTAGGGAACTATGACGAGGGATTGGAGGGGAACATTAATCTAACACCGTTGGGTTTACACTTGTCCTCCTCCTCCTCCTCTTCCTCCTCCTCCTCCTCCTCCTCCTGGTCCTCCTCCTCCTCCTCCTCCTCCTCCTCCTCCTCCTCCTCCTCCTCCTCCTCCTCCTCCTCCTCCTCCTCCTCCTCCTCCTCCTCCCTCCTCCCCCCTCCCCCTCCCCCTCCCCTCTTCCCCTGCTCGTCACTCCTCCTCCTCCTCCGCCTCCGCCTCCTCCTCCTTCTTCTCCTCCTCCCCCTCTCCCCTCCCCCTGCTCGTCACTCCTCCTCCTCCTCCTCCTCCTCCTCCTCCTCCTCCTCCTCCTCCTCCTGGTCCTCCTCCTCCTCCTCCTTTCTCGCTCTCACTTTCTCTCTCGCTCTCTGTGACAGCAGGCCAGGCAGCTGACGTGCATCTCTCTTTAGGTATGGAGCTGCTGACGCACCGCTGCAGGCGCTCGAACCCTGCGCGTGGGCGTCCCCTCTTCGGGGCGACGCAAGTTGGCGGCGGCCGGGGGATCTGAGCCAGTTGGGCCCCGAGAAACTCCATCAAGAGGGGGGAATAACGGCAGAATGCGCTCATAATCGGTTTCCAGAGCCCTCCTGGGGTCCATGATCCGTTTTGGGCCCCGGGGCCCGAGAACGGCCCTGAAAGGCAGAACAAAACAGCCTCCTCGAACACACAACCTTGGACCTCGCCCCCCTTTTCCTGAGCAGCGCTATTAGCCGATCCCTATCCCCACTGGCGTGAAATGACCCCCACTGGCCGATGTTCCCCGCTACTATATGCGGATATAGGCTGTTCCATTCGAGTTTTGAGGGGCATATCCCAACTGGGGTGGTGGGATGGTGGGGATCGGGATGGGGATGATGGGGGTGGGGGTAAAGATCGGTAAACGATACTGATTTCCTGCTCACCGGAACCAGTGCTGGGCCGCCTCAGACAACCAGCTGGCTCCAGGACGCAACCATCATTCCCATGGCTGCTGCCCTTCCTGGGCCAGACGGCTGCCGCCAGCGCCTCCTCGCGGGCGGGTGGTGTCGCCAGCTGGGCTGCCGGCGCCGAGGTGCCCACTGTGGTGCCAGCGCCTGCTCGTCGGCGAGCGCCTAACCCTACTCCGACTGGAAGGCGCACCCCTTGTGCGCAGGCAGCGCAGGGTCGCTGTCCCTGCCACGGATGAACGGGAAGATCGACGACCCCCAGAACGTGCAATTGGCGCCAACGAGTGCCCGTCCTTGCTCACGGAGGCCCTTCAACACGGCGCAGGCGGTGCAATGAGGGCCGCAACGGGCGGCGTGCGGACGGCGGAGCCGAGCGGGGCAGACACACACACACACACACACACCGGGCTCTCACACAGGCCCTGAGGATCATCGAGAAGAGCGCGGCACGGCTCGCGTCGAATCCGGAGCCCGGGAAGAGGTAGAGAGTCGCGAACTCCAGCAGCACACTCTCGCCGCCGCCGAAGCTCACGACTCCCTGCGCGGCCGGCGCATGGCCCGCCCCCCGCAGGTGCTGGTATATCGCGTTGCCCTTCGCGGCGTTCTCAAAGCTGCACTTCTCGAAGAACTGCTGCTCGGCCCGGCTCTCCACGGTCTCGATGGCCCGGTAGAGCTCGCACCCAGACGCGGTGCCCTTGAGCTCGCGGAGCCACTCGGGCCCGTCGGGCTCGGCCGCCTGCAGCAGCTTCACGGCGCCTCTGCAGTCAAACTCCTGCCCCTGCAGCTTCTCCCAGCAGTCCGCCCCGAACAGCTTACCCATGCCCTCAGCGATGGAAGCCTCTGGCAGCCATGAGACTGTCACCTGGAGCCCCTGGTCGGCCCACTCGCGGGCCTTCGCCTGATGCTTGTCTCGTTCTTCGGGGGTGGGCGAGCTCCCCTTGACGTTCTTCACCCAGACGAGCCCCGGCACCGCCTTCCCAGCGCGTGCCTGCCTGTCCACGTAAGCCTTGACGTAGCGCTGGAAGCCATCTTTCCAAGGATCGCCGTCGACCACCAGAAAGTCGGGGCGGAACCGCGAGATGGCCACCACGGCGTCCTCATCCTGCCGCTGCTGCACGTCGCTCCGTCCCTCCGGGGGACCCCCGAAGCCCGCGCCGAACCCCTTGACGTGGAGCACGCGCTTCCCGGCGAGCAGCCCCTGCACCTCCTCCGGCGTCTCCAAGACGCGGAGACTCCCCGCGTCGGCTGGCCCCTCAGGGAGGCGGCGCCTCGCAACGGCATTCCAGATGGCACTGCAGACGGTGCGCAGGCAAAACATCGCTCGAAGACTGCGGAGGGAGGCTAGGGGTCTCAGTTGTTCATTGAAAGCGCTGGGGGCGTTTTCCCGTTTTCCACTTTTCGCTCATGACTCGACGGAAAAGATCTAAAAACCACACCCTGGAATGTGGACGTCAAGCAAGTGGCATTCTGACACCCAAAACCGTACAAATAAATGCAAGAAACAGAAAAATAACGAACAAATGGGCAACGGGCCGATCCCGAACAGGAAAACGGAACAAAAACAACGCCCCAATCATACAAAAAACGTCGATCGTGAACACAGAAAGAAATATACCCCCCCAGCGTTTTAAAGATCATCTGAGGGCCGGGTGCGTGCGCCTCGAAGCCAACGGAGCTGCCTGACCCAGAGCGGCTGCTGCAGAGGACTGGGTCGCCCCCTCACGGTGGGGAGGGCCGATCAGCCGCGGGGCGCGGAATACCACGGGCCCGGCACCCTTTTGGGATGACAGCGGGGGCTCGTAAGCGGATACAGTCATCGTGCCACCACACAGAGCGCATAAAAAGAAAGGAGGAGCTTTTCTGGTCACGGCGGGCCTGGGCCACAGACAGGTTCCACACATAAATCTAGGGAACGGCCCGAGAACCTCAGCCACTCCTCAGGCCAAACCGGTTCCTATTTCACTGCTTGGCTGACACCTCCAAGGACCCGAGAGGGCCTCGGAGGCCCTCCAGATCCACCCAATACGTCCCAAGATCTACCAAGGTGCCCCCAAGAGCTCTCAAGAGGCTCCCACGTCGGCCTGAGGGGGCCTCCACGGGTGTCCAAGAGGGGCCCCAGAGAGGGGGGCACAAACAACGATTTCGAACCCTCTGCCCCGAGACGCCCATGACTGCTCACGCAACATTTCACGGAAACCACTGCCCCCATCAGGGCCACAGTGGCGACGAACACGCAGGCAAATGCCCAAGATGGAATAGTCTGGGCCAGCGGAATGAGCGAACCAATTCAATCTGATGACTACTCGTCCTCCTCCCTGACGGCGGTCAAGTGAGAGAAACAGATCCCGGTGCAGAAACTCACATGACATGTCTTTGCAGGCCAAGCTGGCCAAGGCACGGATATGGATACGCTACATGTCAAATGCATCGCATACTGCCTGTGGTCCGTGTGTGTGTGTGTTCCTACCTTCCCTAGCTGAGGTGGTTTATATCGAAGCCATGGACATAGGTACGCTTCGCCTCTACGACGAAGGCTGTCAAAAACGACAATGCCGAGCTCATCCCGAGCATCGGAACATCGGACCTGCAGCCGTCGCCAGCTTGGGCGTCGCAGGCGGGCGCCGCAGCGCCATGCATGTGAAACGCGTGAGACAACCACTGGTAAACGTGTAGGACAATGGAAGATAATCAACAAATCGGCATGATAAGTCACACAGGTAGCACAATATGAATCAACAGAAAAACGTGATCATGCACAATTGCATCCATCCGAGCGACGTCATAGAATTCTCCTGCGCGGTCTCAATAAACATCAGCAGCGGCGGAGGTGGTGGTAACGGCAGCACCCCCCGAACGCCTTGGGAGTAACCTTCTGCACGCCGCCACCCGCGCCGACGCGCAGCATGGCACCGAAGGCAGGGTGGAGGACTGGGGCAATGCAGGCTCGAACCTCAGAGGGGTCACCGTACCTGGAGGGCAACGCCCGCTGGTGAGCTTTGCGATAACGCCCGTTACCGTCCCCGCCCCCCCCTCTCCCTGGTCCCCGTCCCCTGGTAACGTACATCACGATTCGCGCTGGCGCCGTCTGGGAACTAGCCGCTCCTAAGCATTTCCAGACAGCGCCGGCGCGAATCATCACGTAAACGGCCCTTCCGCCCCCAGTCACGCCCATTATCGCCCGGAGATGTGAACCAATTGTCTCCTGGCCGAGCGGGCCCCTCAAAAGTTAGTTGCGCGATAACCGACCCCGAACCCAATGAGATGACTCTTTTGTGGACCACAAGTCGATAACTCTCTGCTGCTATGCTGGGAAATCTGGGCAACGTCTACATCGCAGAGCGGTGGGGCTGGAGAGGGGAATGCCGCTCCTTGAACGCCGTGCCACGATCTGCGGCCGTCGCGATCGCCGCGGCGACCTCCGCGTCGCTGCTCCTGGGGTGTCCTTGTTTTGTCGTTGGAAGTTGGACCGCGCACGTTTGAAAACTGCTCTTTAGCCCCCAGGATGAGGGCGTTGCGCAAGTTACCGACGGGGAAAAGAATGCCTAGCAAGTTTTCTATACAGCGCTAATAGATAAAACAAATTCATGTTCACCGCATCGCTATTATAAAAAGCTAGTTTTTAACGCATCGCTATGATTGATTCGACACTGTTTCGTTGGCCTGGTACACACTTTCGTGTCCTGACATTCAAACGTCCCTCCGTCTCTGATCACCCGGCGCTACAGTCGCACGGGGCCATTTGCGTGCTTGTTTTCCGTAGCCATATTGGACCTAATGAGGGATGGTTCGATCTCGCTGTCATACCTAGAAATACCTAGAACGGAAAACAACTGTTGTCGCAGTGACAACTTTCAACAAAGACGGTCACGCACCGTTCGAACACGTCTTGAAATTCATGAGGTCTTTCGGTTCCGACATGGACGCGCGGTTTGCGTTGGCCAGGGGTGGTACATACATATCAATGAATAATGAGGCGCGCGCTTTCTTCAACGGCGCGGCTCATTCACTTGATGTTATACCAGCGCTCATTCATTATGCGTTGGGCTTGCCAGAGAAGAGTATGCAATGGGCACCGGTGGGCTCCATGGTTCGCGAGCAACCAGTGCGACAGCCCGTCGCGAGGATCGACCTCGCGCCAACCTCGGCTCCATCTGCGTTCGCGCTTGTTCCTTTGCAGCAGGCGGACTGTCATAACTTCTCATATATGAGCAAAGACGATTTGTTAAAGTTCGTTCGCAAGCAGCAACACGAGACTAGCAAACTGCAAGCACGGATCGCCGAACTTCGAACAACGGCAGCTGCGAAGAGGAAAGCGAAAGACAGAGCGACTGACAAGCTGGCCAAGACAAAAAGGATATTCAAGGAGTGCGAGAACACGTGCACATTCAAGACAACATATGAGAGATACCTGAGGGACCGAGGTGGTTTGTCGTTGGCCATTCGCCGAACTGCCAGCGGATGTTCGGCGTCAGGTCTTGGGCTTGGGCCTTGACGCGACTCACCAACCCATCTGTTCGAGAGAAATAATGACGAATGCCATTTTGATTGCCACTCGGAACTTGCATGCGCACTGCAGTCAGAGACTGGCATTAGACCGCGCAGCCCCAGATTAATGAAGGATGTCTTGTCTTTATCTCAGAGGTGATGCCACGAATGCGAGTGTGTGGCAAGAACATAAGCTCAGGGCGAGTGAAACCGACGCGACGTAGATCACTGACGGGTACAAGGGCGATGCCGACTAGAGTATCGCGCACCAGCCGATGCTCTGGCGTCGGCTGGTGCGCGATACTCCAGCGGAGCGCCCCGCTACGAGGACGCCGGGTCTGCATCAGCATTTCGCAGAAGATCATGGGAGCTCTGGCAAGACCGACGCTCCTCCTACTTCGGTTATCGACGTGGCTATCGTACTTCAGGCTTTCCACCAGGCGGCTGCCACCACCTTCGACGGCAAGCTTACGAGGTTCATTACGAAGGCGCGCACGTGCATGAGCCAGGACGGATCCCCCCCAGTATCCGACCTCACGGGGGGCATCTGCGAATCGGAGGAAGACGCGTGGCACCTTGGGTCCTTGCGCAGCCACTACGCCGTGGGGATTCTCAACTCGATTGGGGCGTCGGGCTTGGACGGGCACGCTGGCTCGGCAGCGCGCGCCCTCGTTCATTCGATCGTTGACGTTGCCAGTGCGGACAATGCGACTGATGCAGCATCATGGGTGGCCACGTGGCGCGCGAAGATAAAGGCGGCTGGGCAGGGCACTTTGGACGAGTACTTTTCGCTGGGTGATACTCCTGATGCGCCGGCAGAAGAAATCAAAGCGACGGCCGCATCCACTGGAGGTGTTGAGGAGGAGGCTACTACTGTGGCTACTGGCGCCGTGATCATATCTACGATCCAGTCTCTCTGGGAGGGCGCTGCGTCGCCCATGATCAAGGTCTTCATGCTCAATCTCGAGGCGCTATTCTGAAACAAGTGCATGGTGCAAACCAACTCCACTGGTTCTGACATTACGCTGGGGTCTGGGTGGTGCGACCTCGCGCTCAAAGATGCGGAGGCGGACGATGTCGCGCAGGGAATCATGGCGTTCAAGTCCCTCCTGATCGGAACTGTTACCAGGATGCCTCTGCCGCACAGCTTCCATGTAACGACGGCGTTCGGCATCGATATCTACGTCGCCAACCAAGGCACCTCCATCCGCCCGTCGGCAGGCGATTCCTTCGTACCAGCTTGGTCCATCCCACCTGCGACCGTGAAGGAGCGGACGGAATACGTAACGAAGGCGATATCGTCGTTCCTCCTCCGTCTGCTCCTGAGCGGAAGATCAGCGGGTGGGTGGATGATGGGGGTGAGGAGGATGAGGGGGGAGGAGGGGGAATGTGAGGAGGACGAGGGAACATATCGCCTCAATGAAACAGGATAAGGAGGGGGGTCAAGGGAGTTGTAGGATGAGGAGGAGAAAGAAGAGGAAGAGAGGATAAGGCGTCGAGGGCATCCCTGCCTCAGCGGGCCAGGAGCGAGAGGGAGAGGGCGCTCAGGAGGAACGATGGCGATCGCCATTTCCACAACTAAATTCTGAAACCAAGTATTTCCCATAACCACGTTCCAAAACCATTTGGGGCATTATGTTCGGAAGCCCTCGGGAGGCACGCGTTCGAAAAGCTTCGGGGGAAACGCTTCGGGGGGACCGCGTCCGAAAACCATCGACGTTCGGTAACCTCAGGCCGAACACGTCGAACACATAACGATCGAACACCCAGGGGAGGAATGGTGTAGGCGTTTCCAACAGGAAGCCGCGAAGGCGCTTAAGGGGGTGCGGACAGCAGCCGTGCCTGAGGATGCAGTGCTGGCGGCGAGCACGAAAACCATCCCACTCGAGTTTACGAACACTTCGTCAACACACCTGCGGGACTGCGACAATTGGCTTCTACAACTTCGTGAAGCACTTCGTTCAACACACTTCGTTGAAAACTTCGTTGAGAACACTTCGTCAAACACTTGGCTTCTACACTTTGGTTTTGCATTCGAAGTTCCTGGGGTCCGACAAGGTCACCCATCACCCGTGAGCCCTTCGCCGCAGCAGTGCAGCCCGCGCCCAAAGCGAAAGGGCAAAAGGCAAGGACGGCACGACTGGCGGCAAGGGCCGGGGGCAAGAGCAGCAGTAGTAAGCTCCGCGGGCAAGGCAGTGGCCAAGCCTCCTGATGAGCTTGGTGCCCGCACTCACTGATTCAATTAGGCTAGATCCTCCACCCACCAGCCTCCTTGGTACAACTGGGTATGGTTGCATGTGCCCAGAACGACTGAATACTTACATCCATGCGGGTCATCCCATTCACTCCCACACCACAGCTAGTTCGATTGGCGCGTGAATTGCGCAGGCGCGAGTGCCGACAAGCTGTTGCGACCGCACGTAACGCATTGCGCAATGCTTCTGTGCTGTGCTGGCTGTGCCACTCCAGCCACTCGAAAGCTTCCAGGGCCGTGCGCTGGCATGTGAACCCGCTTACAAACAGAACAACCAAACATCACGATTGATCAAGCCTCTAGTTTCAAGCTCGTCCGTTATGTTCTTTGGCCGCTGCTGTTCGGAGGCCGCGGGGATCCATGGGTCCAGCGCAGCGTGCCGCAGCAAGTAACCAGAAATCAGCGCAGAACAAAACAAGGAATCGAGATAGTTTGCGACACGAACTTCAGTGGAGTTCATAGTTAGCCCTTGTCTCTATGGTGATGGTGATTGCGATGGTGGCGGTAGTGGTGACGGTGACGGCGATGGCGACGGCGGTGATGGTGATGGTGATGGTGATGGTGATGGTGATGATGATGATGATGACGATGACGATGACGATGATGCTGATGCTGATGCTGATGCTGATGCTGATGCTAATGATGATGATGATGATGATGATGCTGCTGCTATGATGATGATGATGATGATGATGATGATGATGATGATGATGATGGATGGCATCGACGGACGACGCCAGTCGACGGAGACCAGACGACAACGGACGACGGACGACGGACGACGAGAACGACGACGAAGACGAGGACGAGGACGACGACGAGGACGACGACGACCCTCGGCCGTGCCGTGCCCCCGTCGTGGACTACGGCGTCGGGGACTTGACGGACGGAAGGGGCCGTCCGCGCGCGGCTTCCGCCGCCTCCTCCTCCTCCTCCTCCTCCTCCTCCTCCTCCTCTGCCTCCTCCTCCCCCTCCTCTGCCTCCTCCTCCTCCTCCTCATTCTTTCGCTTGTCTCCTCCCTCCTCCTCCTCCTCCTCCTTCTGCTGCTGCTGCTCCTCCTCCCCCCCCTAAGGCGCCATCGGTGTTCAAAAAGAGGGCGCCCAGGGCATGGGGAGTACCAGTCCCAATCCTCGCGCCACGATGCATGTTCGCATGTTCTCGGTCGTCGTCGTCGCTGCTGTCGCGGAGGACGAGTGCCGTCGGCTCGGCGGGGCTCGGCGCGGCGCCTCCACCCGCGCAGCTGGCCCCAGGGGGTGCGCTGGGTGCCCAGGGCCTCTCCGCGCCAGGGAGTCTCCACGAGACGCCCCCAAGTGGCCCCCAAGAGGCCCTCCCAGAGACTCAGGCACGGTGGCGAGATGGGCCGCAGGCCACTGGATCTGATGCGGATCGCACCACGTCCCCGATGAACTCGCGATGCAGGGCTGGAACGAGTGGGGCTCCAAAGGCGCACTGGATCGCGGAGGAATCGTAAATCGTCGAGACGGTGGGACCTCGAACCCCAAGCACTGTTCCCAACCTCTTCCGCGTCCCTCCTGCTGCGTCTCTTGCTCCTGCTCCTCCTTCTCCCTCCGCCCATTTCCTTGTTCCATGCACCCTCCTCCCGATCCCCCTCCGTCCCCTCATCCTCGCCTGACTCGCCCCGCTCTTCTCAGGCTGCGTAGAGCTGGGCTGCACTCCGATACACACATATATATACATATATATATATATAACGGTGCCTACCTACCTACCTACCTACCTACCTACCTACCTACCTACAGACAGACAAACAGGCAGGCAGGCAGGCAGGCAGGCAGAAAGGCAGAAAGGCAGACAGGCAGGAAGACAGACAGACAGACAGACAGACAGGCAGCGAGACAGACGTGTGTGTGTGTACATATGTATGTATACGCACACGCATGTTTTTGTGGCGCCAAGCGAAACTGTGATGCTAGGCTACCCCGCTAATGGTGCATGATGGCACAGACAAGAGAAACCAACTTCCTCCTGAGCGTGCTTCACTCTGCTGGCCGCGCGAGACTGGCTAACCGCAGGTCCAAAGGAATCCCTTGCTGCGCTGCTTGACCAACGCCGCAACGAATGGCCATCGCCAATTCTGCAGGTAAACGCCAAGACTGTCGTCTTAGCGCAACGGCCCAAAACGATCCCAAGAAGAGCCTCAAAACGACCCAAGCAAGCCCAAAGTTGCCCACGACTGTCCAAGAGACCCCCTCCAAGAGCCCTCCCTAAGATCCCCACAATTCCCCCAGTACGTCCCGAAAGGCCCCCAAGAGGCCCACAGAAGTCATCAAGAGGTCCTCACGAGGGCCCCAAAACGACCTAGCACGGCGTCTTTAAAGCACGGATGTGGGCCTCCCAGATGAACGCGCGGAGCCGAGACGCTTCTACGACAACGCACCCCACCAGAAGAGAGGCACCCAGGGCTCTCAAGGGATCGGCGGCGCGGCGCAATCCAGCGAATCCATGAGAGTGACGTAAGTCAGCGCCAAAACTTGGCGGCGCGCACAAGAGGGTGGAGGGAAGGGGGACAGCTTCTTAGGGGGCTGGTTCTCAAAGGCGCCGCCTTCCATCTATAGAGAAGGCCAGCGCCTTCTAAGAAGCAGGGGTGCTTCTAAGAAGCCTCCCCCGCCCGCTCCCCCCCATTGCGCGTGGATGACAGACTGCCTTCTCAACGCAGCAGTCGCCCCTCCTGTCTTGCTACCATGCAAGGGCACGCGCTCCCGGGCATGGTATACACCGCAGGCTCGCCACCGCCAAGCAGGCGGAGGGTCAGCCGCAGTCCTCCTCCTCCTCTTCCTCCTCCACCTCCCCCTCCCAGGGCCCCTCCCGCTCCCCCTCCTCCTCCTCCTCCTCTCCTCCTCCTCCTCCTCCTCCTCCCCCTCCTCCTCCTCCTCCTCTCCTCCCTCCTCCTCCTCCTCCTCCTCCTCCTCCTCCTCCCTCCCCTCCTCCTCCTCCTCCTCCTCCTCTTCCTCCTCCTCCTCCTCCTCCTCCTCCTACTCCTCCTCCTAGCTCGTCCCCCTTTCTTCTCCTACTATCCGCCTCCTCATCCTCTTCCTCCTCCTCCTCCTCCTCCTCCTCCATCATTTCCCTTATAAGAAAACCTTGTCCCTGTCGCGCCCTGAAGCCAATTTTTAGGGCGTGCCGGGCGTTTCGCCTGAGACTGCCTCACCATTCGTGACCATGAAGCTTAAACGCTGGCAACAATTTTACAGATGGAGGGCGGCCCGTTTTCAAAATGTAGCTCTCGTCTTAGCGCCGCGCACATCCGTGTTCAAAAACACAAGACGTCCCGGATTCAGGGCGGCTCCTTTTCAAAATGTGGCTCTCGCCTTCGCGACGCGCGCATTCGTTCTGAACAGTTGCAAGAGTTTCACGGATTCCCATGATCAGCGTACCAGAAATGGTGCTTTGGAAGGATTCAGGATTATGAGGGTGCAGCAGTTACGTTGATTCGCTGTGTTGAAATCTCAGGAATGCCGTTCTGGCACGATTCAGGATCGTCAAGACGCCGTCAGGTTGATTCGTGGCAATGGAATCCCGAAGACATTGTTCTGGCATGCTTCAGGGTCTTCAAATGGTTGTCTTCCAACGTGGCAACTCCCTCACTGGGAATGAACCGCTGTAGGGAACTATGACGAGGGATTGGAGGGGAACATTAATCTAACACCGTTGGGTTTACACTTGTCCTCCTCCTCCTCCTCCTCTTCCTCCTCCTCCTCCTCCTCCTCCTGGTCCTCCTCCTCCTCCTCCTCCTCCTCCTCCTCCTCCTCCTCCTCCTCCCCTCCTCTCCCCTCCCCCTCCCCTCCCCTCCCCCTCCCTCCCTCCCCCTCCCTCTCCCCCTGCTCGTCACTCCTCCTCCTCCTCCGCCTCCTCCTCCTCCTCCTTCTCCTCCTCCCCCTCCCCCTCCCCCTGCTCGTCACTCCTCCTCCTCCTCCTCCTCCTCCTCCTCCTCCTCCTCCTCCTCCTCCTGGTCCTCCTCCTCCTCCTCCTTTCTCGCTCTCACTTTCTCTCTCGCTCTCTGTGACAGCAGGCCAGGCAGCTGACGTGCATCTCTCTTTAGGTATGGAGCTGCTGACGCACCGCTACAGGCGCTCGAACCCTGCGCGTGGGCGTCCCCTCTTCGGGGCGACGCAAGTTGGCGGCGGCCGGGGGATCTGAGCCAGTTGGGCCCCGAGAAACTCCATCAAGAGGGGGGAATAACGGCAGAATGCGCTCATAATCGGTTTCCAGAGCCCTCCTGGGGTCCATGATCCGTTTTGGGCCCCGGGGCCCGAGAACGGCCCTGAAAGGCAGAACAAAACAGCCTCCTCGAACACACAACCTTGGACCTCGCCCCCCTTTTCCTGAGCAGCGCTATTAGCCGATCCCTATCCCCACTGGCGTGAAATGACCCCCACTGGCCGATGTTCCCCGCTACTATATGCGGATATAGGCTGTTCCATTCGAGTTTTGAGGGGCATATCCCAACTGGGGTGGTGGGATGGTGGGGATCGGGATGGGGATGATGGGGGTGGGGGTAAAGATCGGTAAACGATACTGATTTCCTGCTCACCGGAACCAGTGCTGGGCCGCCTCAGACAACCAGCTGGCTCCAGGACGCAACCATCATTCCCATGGCTGCTGCCCTTCCTGGGCCAGACGGCTGCCGCCGGCGCCTCCTCGCGGGCGGGTGGTGTCGCCAGCTGGGCTGCCGGCGCCGAGGTGCCCACTGTGGTGCCAGCGCCTGCTCGTCGGCGAGCGCCTAACCCTACTCCGACTGGAAGGCGCACCCCTTGTGCGCAGGCAGCGCAGGGTCGCTGGCCCTGCCACGGATGAACGGGAAGATCGACGACCCCCAGAACGTGCAATTGGCGCCAACGAGTGCCCGTCCTTGCTCACGGAGGCCCTTCAACACGGCGCAGGCGGTGCAATGAGGGCCGCAACGGGCGGCGTGCGGACGGCGGAGCCGAGCGGGGCAGACACACACACACACACACACACACACACACACACACACCGGGCTCTCACACAGGCCCTGAGGATCATCGAGAAGAGCGCGGCACGGCTCGCGTCGAATCCGGAGCCCGGGAAGAGGTAGAGAGTCGCGAACTCCAGCAGCACACTCTCGCCGCCGCCGAAGCTCACGACTCCCTGCGCGGCCGGCGCATGGCCCGCCCCCCGCAGGTGCTGGTATATCGCGTTGCCCTTCGCGGCGTTCTCAAAGCTGCACTTCTCGAAGAACTGCTGCTCGGCCCGGCTCTCCACGGTCTCGATGGCCCGGTAGAGCTCGCACCCAGACGCGGTGCCCTTGAGCTCGCGGAGCCACTCGGGCCCGTCGGGCTCGGCCGCCTGCAGCAGCTTCACGGCGCCTCTGCAGTCAAACTCCTGCCCCTGCAGCTTCTCCCAGCAGTCCGCCCCGAACAGCTTATCCATGCCCTCAGCGATGGAAGCCTCTGGCAGCCATGAGACTGTCACCTGGAGCCCCTGGTCGGCCCACTCGCGGGCCTCCACGGGTGTCCAAGAGGGGCCCCAGAGAGGGGGGCACAAACAACGATTTCGAACCCTCTGCCCCGAGACGCCCATGACTGCTCACGCAACATTTCACGGAAACCACTGCCCCCATCAGGGCCACAGTGGCGACGAACACGCAGGCAAATGCCCAAGATGGAATAGTCTGGGCCAGCGGAATGAGCGAACCAATTCAATCTGATGACTACTCGTCCTCCTCCCTGACGGCGGTCAAGTGAGAGAAACAGATCCCGGTGCAGAAACTCACATGACATGTCTTTGCAGGCCAAGCTGGCCAAGGCACGGATATGGATACGCTACATGTCAAATGCATCGCATACTGCCTGTGGTCCGTGTGTGTGTGTGTTCCTACCTTCCCTAGCTGAGGTGGTTTATATCGAAGCCATGGACATAGGTACGCTTCGCCTCTACGACGAAGGCTGTCAAAAACGACAATGCCGAGCTCATCCCGAGCATCGGAACATCGGACCTGCAGCCGTCGCCAGCTTGGGCGTCGCAGGCGGGCGCCGCAGCGCCATGCATATGAAACGCGTGAGACAACCACAGGTAAACGTGTAGGACAATGGAAGATAATCAACAAATCGGCATGATAAGTCACACAGGTAGCACAATATGAATCAACAGAAAAACGTGATCATGCACAATTGCATCCATCCGAGCGACGTCATAGAATTCTCCTGCGCGGTCTCAATAAACATCAGCAGCGGCGGAGGTGGTGGTAACGGCAGCACCCCCCGAACGCCTTGGGAGTAACCTTCTGCACGCCGCCACCCGCGCCGACGCGCAGCATGGCACCGAAGGCAGGGTGGAGGACTGGGGCAATGCAGGCTCGAACCTCAGAGGGGTCACCGTACCTGGAGGGCAACGCCCGCTGGTGAGCTTTGCGATAACGCCCGTTACCGTCCCCGCCCCCCCCTCTCCCTGGTCCCCGTCCCCTGGTAACGTACATCACGATTCGCGCTGGCGCCGTCTGGGAACTAGCCGCTCCTAAGCATTTCCAGACAGCGCCGGCGCGAATCATCACGTAAACGGCCCTTCCGCCCCCAGTCACGCCCATTATCGCCCGGAGATGTGAACCAATTGTCTCCTGGCCGAGCGGGCCCCTCACAAGTTAGTTGCGCGATAACCGACCCCGAACCCAATGAGATGACTCTTTTGTGGACCACAAGTCGATAACTCTCTGCTGCTATGCTGGGAAATCTGGGCAACGTCTACATCGCAGAGCGGTGGGGCTGGAGAGGGGAATGCCGCTCCTTGAACGCCGTGCCACGATCTGCGGCCGTCGCGATCGCCGCGGCGACCTCCAACAGAACCAACCCGGAGGGTTTTCCGGAGGATTGCAAAAAAACCCGAAGGATTGCAAAAAAAACCCAGGGTTTTTTTGCAATCCAGGGTTTTTTTGTTTTTGCAATCCTGGGTTTTTTTGCAATCCTTCGGGCCGCACATCACGCAACGAAAAAAGTGGCACCCCACGTGCAGCTGCAGCCTCCGAGGCAGCACCAGTCTGCAGGGCCTGTGCTCCCTTTTCGGCGGCGGCGCAGGTGGGGAGGGCGCAGGGAGGCGGCCACGAAGATTCGGGGAGACGTAAGACCCGGGTACGGGGGACTCGGAAATCCCCGACGAGGTCGTCAAAAAAATGACGAGGCCGAGCCTGCATTTTGACGAGGCCTCCCGCTGCAGACATCCCACGAAACTCCTCCTCGTCAAAATCCGAGGCGCGGTCGTCAAAAAACGATGGCGAACCCGAGTCCCGGCAAACCCGGGTCTTACGCTCCCCCGAAAGATGTCAGCAAGGCTGCCGCCTGCGCCATCGCATCGCTCACGACGGCCGGCCAGTGCTCTCGAGAGCTCGAGGGGGTGTGCGGATGCTGCCCCGGGGAGCCCAGGCAGCTGGCGCCTCGACTTGTTCGAGGCTCAGGCCCCCGGCCTCTCGACCACTTTCCCTGGACCAATGTTTCATCCCGAATTGTGCTTGGACCATCCGGAAACCCGGTAAAGATCGAGAGGCCGAAACCGATGAAAAACCTCCGTCTCGATTTTCTCGAGACGCCGAATATCTGGGAAACTGTTTGTCGCCTTGCCGCTGCAGGACGTGCATATTCCCAAGCTTTCGCTTCCTTACCTCCGAGTTGTTGTCCTCACGACCATCATCATTATCCTCCCTCCTCCCCCTTCCCTCTCACATCCAACCATGACTGGGTCATTCCAGGCATGCAAATTTTGACGAACCCTTTGGCATGCTCACCACCTCCACGAGGCATTCCCTGACAGACGCATCGTGCTGCTACAAAGCGCTTTTGTCGTACAGAAGGTCATTGGTATGTTTGGCGTTTCAAGATGCACCCACCGCCCACACCTGCCGGCGCACAAGATCGGCTGCGAGCCGGGGGGGGAGGTGCGACGCGGCGGGCCCTCTCAGGAGGCTCGGAAGCCCCTCGGCCTTCTGAGAGGTGTTCTGAGCTTTCCCCGCAAACGCGGAGAGCTTCTCCGCAGGCGTGACGGCTTCTGAGAAGTCCCGCCGCCCTCTGAGAAGGCCCCCTCCTCCTTGCCCCCCCCCCCCCGCGCCCGCCGCCGGCAAGAGACCCCCGGGCCGCAGATCCCCGGAGCCGCCCGCGGGCGGAGGTTCCCTCGAGAGACCCCTGCGGGGGCCTCCGGGCACGGCGAGCACCGCGAGGGCGGGAGGAGGCCACGTGGCTGAGCGTGCAGAGCCTTGCGCAGGTCCGCGCGGACCTCCGGGAGCCTGGGCCTCCCAGGGGGGTCGGCGGATCGGGCCGCATCGCCGATGCGTCGGCGATGCGGTTCGGTGGGGAGCCCGATGTTCTGCACGCGGACGTCGCCGATGCATCGCCGACGTCGCGGATGCCTCCCCGATGCATCGGTGATGCATCGGCGATGCGGCGCCATCCCCCGACCCGATCTACTCGGGCCCCATCTGGGAGGCCTCCAGAAAACTTCTGCTGAGTATGACGTTCCCTTGCTGTTCCGCGAACGGAGTGAAGGGGGAACGCATGGGCACGTGAGCCCGTCGCCACCTCGGAATCCCCAACGACCTCACCGTACGGGCTTGTGACCTTGGAGGCCCCTGTTGCCCAGGATATCCTCGGGGAACGACCCAAGCCCCAGAACGGTGCGGTCACCCCGACCTCCCCGCTGACTCACATCACGGTGTGGTCACCGCACCGTTTGGGGGCCCCCGAGTCGGGGGCGTCCAAGAGCAGGGCGTCGAAGAGGGGCGGGTCGCAAATCATGGCCCTAGGCACGTGTGCGGCCCAGGGGAGGGCCAAAGGACACATCAAAATGAGAATAGGCGCTATGAGATCTGGGAAGGCAGCATGGGCCTGGCCATCATATTCGCCCCACCCTAATCATCACCCCCTTCTTGGCCGCCCCCGACCGAGAACCGCTTCCCGCGACTCGTGACGGACGGAGAAGAACCGTGCCACTCTGCGGTGCCCCCCCCCCTGCCGCGCGGGAGGGAGGTGATGAGCGAGCCCTGGCTGCCAACGCTGGGGAGGTGCTGGACTGGCTACACCGGCCAGCCTCGAGCCAGCGGCCGCGATCCTCGTCCCTCGCCGCGTGCACATTCGCGAGCGCAGGTACGCGCGCAAGCAGTGCACAACCACTGCACGATCGAGAGTGCTGACCGCCTTGCCGAGGGGCCCGCGTGCGAAATCCACGCAAGCGCGCAATGCACGAATGTCCTCACCGCGCCGCCCAAATCCCTCTACCCCCCCAGAGAAGCCGCCAGGCCGACTTGCGCGAAGGGCGCCATGTGCGCAAAGCCGGGCCAAACAAGCACAACTTTGCCACTCCACTGGGCAAGCGCGCGCGCGAACGCACGCAGTTGAACCTGGAACGAAATGGAGGTACTTGCGTCCAGTCGTTGCGTTTTCACAGCGGCAAGCGAGAACCTGGGTGGAGGATGAGGGTGATGATAGGGAGGAAGGAGGACAGAATGCGGATGAGAGGACGAGGATTAGCTGGGCTAAAAGGAGCCCGAGGAGATGAAGGACAAGGGAGACGACGACGACGACGGGGACAAGTAGGACGACGAGAAAAGCGATGAGAACGATTAAGACGGATCAGATGACGATGGAGACGAGCTAAAGAAGCAAACTGTGGGCATGGAGAACCAAACAGGCGAGTGACCATGACGGGGACGAAGGCAAAGACTGCGGGACGGGCGAGGGGGATGAGGAGAGGATGAGACTTCATGGTTCTTCCCGCGTGCGCGGTGTGCGAGTAGTTCTGCTGTTTGATATGTGTTTGTATTGTGTATTGGTCGGCGTTGCGCATGTGTCATGCATCATGTGTGTGGTGCGTGTTGTACGTGATTCGGGTGCTGCGCGTTGTGCGTGCGCTGATTGCGTGCTGTGTGTGCTTCGTTTGCTCGGTTGCTTTTACCGTGGCTGGAAGCCGACGACGACAAGAAGCAAGAGCAGGGAGCAAGGATGAGGGCGAAGACGCGGAACAGGAGGGCGAGTGGGAAAGCGAGGGATGCGGGGGAAGACGAGGGCGGACAGAACGCCGGGACGAGAACTCTGGAGGCCACGAAAACATTCCAAAAACCAGAAGCCTCTTTCCCCGACCCCCGACGAGGCTAATGAATAAACGCAAGGGTCCGTGTGGACTTCTCGCGTCGACGCTGGGCTCCCCTCCGAACATCCTTCGCTGGCGCGCGGGGCGGGCACGGAGTGCAAGGGGTCCAGCACCGACCGAAGAAATCCACGCGAACCTCTGAAATTCTGACGTTCTGCTGCTTCTGTGTGTGCTGAAAAAAAACGACAAGCGAGGGGCACGAGGACGGAACCAACATTTCATCCCAAAACGTCTGTCCTTCGACGGCCAGGAAGGTCTTTGCGCCCGAGCTAGGACCCATCGCATGCCCAGACGAGGCATTGTGGTCCATGAGTGCCTCCTCCGGCTACACTCTGGCCAGGCGAAAGCGCAATACAAGCACGCGATACACGCACCGCAAGAACGACTCTGCCGGGAAAGGGTGACAGCTCGCCCGCGGCTTTTAGAGGGCTGGGGGGGGAGCAAAAACAGGCGCGCAGGCCAGAGCAGCGAGGTCCACTGTGGGCGCACGTCGAAAGTCATTCCAGCGAAGGGTCATTCTTGCGCGTAGCCGATCTCCTCTGAATGAGGAGCACCGACAGGGGGTGATCGGCTCAGGCGGGGAAGCGTCGAACTTGACTAGGCTATACATGGCCCGTGACTAGGCGATATGCCCCCGATGAATAAGATGAATAACTCCGCGCGTTCCTGATTCCTGGGGAGGGGTAGGCCATCTGGCCCCTAAACATCGGAGATCAACGGTACATGGGCGATCGGGGACCGGTGCGTCCCCTAGAAGCCTCCCATATGGGTTCGGTGTAGATGGGTGCGGGGGATCGCGCCGCATCGCCGATGCATCGGCGACGCCGTCGTGGGAAAAAACGGTTTCCACATCGAGCTGCATCGGCGATGCGGCGCGAATTTCCGACCCAACCTACTCGGCCCCATCTGGGAGACCCAAATCCCCCCCTCTGTGCGGGCAATATGCATACCCATATCCAGGGCGTCTTAGAGTTTCTTGAAAGGGGCGCCGCAAGGCCGAGGAACATGGGATATGGAGAACAATCGGGCCTCCGAGGGCCAGATCTTCATCCACATGCAGCGCGCCTCGGGCTCCTGGGGGGAAGCGCCGGAAACTCCGAGCCGCAGGGACGATGGGCCAGAGTATCGCCCGCACCCTGAGCCCATCCCCCGCCCTGGCGTTGCCTCTGGCGCCTGCGGGGGGGAGGCGGGCGCGGACGCGTGCCCGGCGCGGGCCCCTCACCTCGGCGGTTTCTGGCCGCCCGCGGGGACGCACCGCGGACGACTCGCGGGGGGCCCCCGCCGCGCCCGCCGGCCTGACGACGCCTGCCCCCCGAAGGGGGAGTGGAGAGAAGGACGCGACTCTGCAAGGGAGAACGTCGCGCACAGCGCTAGACGACCCCCCGTGGTAAGGGAAAAGGCCTGGGGGCCCAAACCTCCGCCCGACCCACCCGACCCAGAGACTCCCAGAAGCCCAACCAACCACAAAGAGGGGGGAGGGGAAGGAGAGGGAGGTGGAGGAGGCAGAGGAGAAGGAGAAAAAAAGGGGGGAAGGAGGGGAGGGGTCGAAAGGCGCAGAGCCCGAGGCATCATGTAAAGGGTAACAGGGGGAGAGGGCGGAGGAGGATGGGAGGGAAAGGATGGCAATGGTGAGTTCAACCCCGATGCCCGCGTCGAGTCGGGGAAGCAAAAAGGAACATACCCAAACCCGTCGCGTCGCGGATGCAAAACACTTTTGGAAATTACGTTCTGCCTCACAAGGGAGGTCGCTTAGCGACCCTGGGCGCCGTCGACAAAATCATTAGATGCGTCTGTTCTCAATTGTGCATGTCGCACTCCTGTCACGCATAGCAAAGAAACTCTGTCTGTGGGCACCTGGGCGCGAGGGCAAATCCGCGTAAACGACGGGCGCGACGATCACGACCGACGTCAGCGACGCCCCCCCCCCTCTGGACATATTTCAAGGGGGACGAAAGAAACGCGACTGGAAGAGCGAAGATAATTTTTTAATCCGTTCTACACGCGGCAACTCAGGCAAAACCGCCCGGCACTCAAGGGACATATTCGGCTCGACTTTCCAGCAGCCAAAACGACACATGTTCTTGCCAGGAAAATCTCCGCCGGAACTTGCCGCCAGGTGAGACCGCCCGCACTCGGCATCGGACCGGGCGTGGCTGGGCGCGAGGGGGGCTGGACAAAAGGAGCCGCCCGCGCTTGGTATCGGGCCTCGCGAAATGGCAGTCGGGAAGTCGCCAGGCAGCTCTGCTGAGTCAGCTCCAGCATGGCCGTCCGCAGTTGGCATCGAGCCGCAGCAGGCGCGGGCCGCCATTCTTCTTCTGATCGCGTCATCCTGCGCCTTTCGGCAAGCAGAACGACTTTCGTCGCCGCCGTCCTCCAAGACATCTCCAAGCGTTCGAGAGCCTTCCTCACGGCCCCCGGCGGACCTCTTGCAAGCGGCTCGCGAAGGGGCGGCTGAATCGTCAGCGCGTCCGCCATCCGGGTGGCGCAGGGGAACGTCGCGCAGAGGTTTAGCGACCGTGCGTCGTCGTCAGCGCCGCGTTGTCCCTGGCGCTCTTGGCGCGCGCAGTCGGTGGTCACTGCGGCGCGCGTCGTCTCTCTGCGACGCCGCCGCCAGGTAGCTGGCCAGAGCATTGAGCCGAAGCGTTTCTTCTGTGCGCCGCGGGCGACGTCTCCCAGGTGAAGATGGTGTCCATCAAGAGCATGCAGGACAGGCCGCGAGCCGTCTTCCCTTCGTTGCCTTCGTGGTTGTTCACATAATCGCCCCATATGGGCGCCTGCGTGACTTCGTCGACTTGACGCAAACGTTATGACGAAGCCGGGGGGGGGGGGGAAATCCGCCAGCCCCCTTGTGGGGCCACCAGGCTGTAGGCCCGTGATTCGCAGTTTCCTGTACCAGTCGTAGGTTGTAGTTTCCAGTGTTGCAGTTATGTTTCTTGCTGGTTACTGTAACTAGTTGACTTATTGCTGGTTACTGTAACTAGTTGATTGACCGCGCGAGGGGGGGGGAGGGCCAACGTGGCTTTTTAGCGTCCCCTGGGCGCGTTGTCTGAATTGCTGGGGGGGCTCGAAATCAACACCCCTCACGCAGATCCGCGGGGTCAGGGTCCAGAAACACAGGGGATTTGCCACATGTCAAAAATTCGATGCCACCCCTCACGCAGATCCGCGGGGTCAGGGTCCAAACACACATGGGATTTGCCACATTTCTGAAATTTCGGTGCCACCCCTCACGCAGATCCGCGGGGTCAGGGTCCAAAAACACAGGGGATTTGCCACATTTCTGAAATTCGATGCCACCCCTCACGCAGATCCGCGGGGTCAGGGTAAAGGATTTGCCACATTTCTGAAATTCGGTACCACCCCTCACGCAGATCCGCGGGGTCAGGGTCCAAAAACACACGGGATTTCCCACATGTCAAAAATCCGATGCCACCCCTCACGCAGATCCGCGGGGTCAGGGTCCAAAAACACAAGGATGCCACATTTCTAAATTTCGGTGCCACCCCTCACGCAGATCCGCGGGGTCAGGGTCCAAAAACACACGGGATTTGCCACATTTCTGAAATTCGGCGCCACCCCTTACGCAGATCCGCGGGGTCAGGGTCCAAAAAAAAGGATTTGCCACATTTCTGAAATTCGGCGCCACCCCTTACGCAGATCCGCGGGGTCAGGGTCCAAAAACACAGGGGATTTGCCACATTTCTGAAATTCGGTGCCACCCTTCACGCACGTCCATCGCAAGGCGTGGTAACCCAAACTGCGAGAACTCCCTCGGCCCTTTAATCGCAAGGTGTGGTAACCAAGCCCGTAAACCATACACGTCTTACCAATCGCCAGGTGTGGTAACCCCTCTTGTGATCAGTTGGTTTTGCTGATTGCGAATCGGCTTCGCATGAAGTTTCGATACTGCTTCACGACAGCGCCAAGGCCTCATGACTTAGCTCTTCCATGGCCCATTCTCCGAGAGAGGGGGCCGGCGGCAGGGGGCGAAGCCCTTACGGATAATATTGGCAAAGATACGTCGAGAATCTCTAAGATCTGACGGCTTTAAGAGATGTCTCGGGCGCCGCGGACTTCCCATAGCTTTCCGGAACGCTCTGGGAGGGGGCATCTTGGAAAACTCTGGGAAGGATTTGCCCCCGACCTAGCCCCGCCCTGAACATGACCGTCGGCGAAAGGCGCGGCCTGAAGACCTCGCCTGGGCGCGTCTCGCCGCAGCCCCATCTGGCCGCCCGGGCGAAACGCGAAGCAGATGTAGCCCGCTGCTGCTGCGCGAGGCCACATGTCCCATTCGACTTGCCAACGAAGCAAATCCGCACTCCCGCGCGGGCGGGGGGCGCGCCATGGATCCGGCCTGTTGGATAGACCTCGGCCGCGTTCACCATTCTCGACAGGGGTGGTCCGGCGCTCGTCGGCGGCCTGCAAGAAGACCAGGGGCACCTCGAGCACGCCGGCGTTGCGCGCCCTCTTGGCGACCCAGTGCGCACGAGGTTCTCGGCGCATGGAAAGGCCGTAGCCATTGGGGGCTTTCTGGCGCGCATGCCGCGGGCCCCTCTCTAGGTCCGCGCCACGGCGGACGTCCTTTGCAAGCGTCGCCTCGGACGCCTACCAGGCGCGGTCGGGGATCCGAGCGCCCTGGCGCATGATCCCGAAGAGATTGGCAACGCAAGTGGTTCTTTTGAAAACCTTGAGGACGCCCTGAACGACCAGAGCGGGGGGTTCGCGAGCACGTACATGTTGTTCCCGTCATTCGCGCTGGAATATGTCACCTGGCGAAGCTTCGCAGTCGGTGTCAACTGCAAACAACCGCGAAAACAACCTGCTAAAACTGCACTCTTTCTTCTTGCAGCTGCCCCCCGTGACCGCGAGGGTCTTGGCGCACCCGCGCATGGCGCGAGAGTTCAACGCGCTGCATTGGCGGCGGAGAACACGCCCCGCTTCGCGATGACGAATGCCCTCACGTTCCTCCACCGCTCCTTGAGAGCCTTCGCCTTGCCGCCTGGGCGCGTCTCCGAGATGGTCAAATCCTTGGAGCGCTCGAACGGGGCCGTTTTCGCTTTGACCATTTTCGAATTGACCATCTCCTGGACGCAGCTGCGCGTTGCCCATCTCCGCGTTGACCATATCCTAGAGTTTGGCGCGAACGGGATCAGAAGGGCCCCTGGTCTCGTAGCCAAGAACAGTTCGAACCCGAACGACCGCGCGGGAGCGGAGGCGAACCAAACGCGGGAGGAGAGGGGAAGGAGGGGAGCACATCTGCCAGCGGCCCAGCTCGGCTGCGCGCTCCCGCCGCGCTGCCGGCGACTGGGCCAAGCGCCCCTCCTGCTGCCTCGCAAGCCCCGTCAAGGGCGCCAGCTCCTCCTGATGCGAGCCAGCGCGGGGCGTCGAGGCCGGGCGGCGGGCGAGAAGCCTTCGGCTCGGGCGAGCTGCAGGCTCCGGGGCCACTCGCCGCCCCGCGGTCGGCACCTCCACCAGCGCGAGGGAGCTGGGCGTCAGCTGCCTTGTCTCTCGCCGCCCGCTTGCCCTCAAAAACCCTGCTGGCGGCATCCGCCGGGCTGAGCCCGGACGGCGTCCAGCGGTCAGCCGCGACGGGCCACTGGCCCAGCTGGAGGGCGCGTCGCCTCCTGCGCAGCGCGAGAAGCTGCCGGCCCGTTGCGCGACCCTTGGAGTGAGCCAAACTTGGATTAATATTGTCGCCGCATCAGAGAACCCTGTTCGCTCGTCCTGAGCGCGATTTGCAGAAACGTCTCAGGCACCACAAAGGAGCGCGGCACTCTTCCACATGGATCTGTTCGTGTCCCCGAGCCCCCCCGCTATAGACATGCCCCCAAGAGGGCCCCTGAATCCACGCGCCAAGAACGTCCTGGAAGCCAGGGCCCCCCCCCCCCCCCCCAGAGCTCGCACGCCGAGCTGCAGCCCCGATCGCCGCGATTGGATCTGAGGGGGGGTGCAAGACCGCCGTGCCCTGGGCCCGTTCACGGTGACCCCCAAAGACCAGCGCGTCTGATTCTGAAGCGCCCCGCCAACCCCCCCACCACCTGCGCCCTCGCCCCCTCCCACTCCGTCTGCGCAACTCCCATTCCGGCCGAGGGCGCCGCGGCAAACGCAGTTCGACCGCGCGAAGAGGCATCGAGCGGCAGGCGGCCTCAAACTCGGCAACAACGCTCGGCCACAAGGTTCGCTCAAATTGATGGCAACAGCGGATGAAGCGGTAGGCAGCACCAAAGACCGACAGCAACGGGCGACGCATCAAGACGGCGAAGGTGAGATGTCCCACGAGCTAATCCAATCGCGCACCACTCAATCTCTCTCTGCTCAGAGCCCACTGAGGAGCTCCGCGCAGGCGGCTGCGCCGCCTCTCACTCCCACGCATCGCCCCTCTTACCCAATCGATAACCGCTCCGAGTGCCCCATCCCCGTGGATATATTCGGTCAGCCCGTGCGCCACCAAACCGAAGTCGTCAACGGCCCAGGCCGCGGCCTCCCAGACCTCTTGATCCTCGTCCGCCTTCAAGCCCAGGACCCCAACAGTGTCAACATGCACGCGTAATGAGCCAAATTCACCCCCTGGTGTCAAGCACAATTTGGCACGAGCGGCTCTCGAAAGCATTTTCGGGGATCAGGCGAGGAAACTTATACGCGGTGTTCTGCGCGACCCTCTGCGCGAAGCATAAGCTACATGAAAATCCCATCGGTGACGCCCTGAGGCACGGAGACACAAACTCGCCATGGGCCACCGAGGCCCCCCCCCCGCAAGCCCGATCCCTGGCGCCCCAGCTTCAATCGGAGGGGGGCCCACAAAAACTCGCACAGAGGGCCGTCGATGCAGGCGCATGAAAGAAATTGGAAAATACCCCTTATATCAAGGTCTCTTTGGACCCCGCCTCGGCGCAGGCAAAATTCTCGCAGTCACCTCCGCAACTCCAGGGGGGGGCCTGAAATCTTGATTCGCAGCGCGGGCGTCGACTGCAAGGCGGAACCGGCCGTCTTTCTTGGCGGCAGAAAACGGGGCGCACTCCGCCCGGCGCTGCCGGCGCCAGGCGGCGCCTCTGCGACGCAACTCACTCGTAAAACCTACGTAGGCACGGCTGCCCCCTCGATGCCGCGGGCCCATGTAAGGCTCCGCGGGTAGGTCAGACCTCCCCTCATCCTCATCGCGGAGAAAGTCGATCGGCAATTGTTCGAGCATCGAGCGCTCTCGCTCGCCTGGCACTTCAGCCGCCAGAAGGCAGTCGGCTGCGTGGGCTGGCGCGCATCCTTCGCGAGCGGGCGCGCCGGGCCGCCAGGCGGGCCGCGGCCCGCTTTGTGCCGGACAAGCGAGCTTGCCGCATCAGCGCACGCATCAAAAGTGGCATCCGCGCAGTGCGACGCGAGGAAGTCCACGTAGTTGCATGCGACCTCCTCCTGCACCTCGCGAGGGGGGCTCCCATCGACAGGCGGCGCTGCGCCCGCCATCCAGTTCAAAGCCTCGCACGCCTCTCTCACCACCTTCTGCTGCTTCCCGCGGGCCCGCGCGCGCTGAGAACAACTCCGGGAAAACCTCGCCTGGGAACCTGGGGCCCAAGCTAGCGCGCCCACGCATCGCCCAATGGCGCTCCATCTCAAGCCCGCGACTGGAAAAGAAAGCCAAAACTGCGGCGGCACTGCGCGTCAAGCCAGAGCGCGTCTGGTTCCTCGCCCACTGTTGAAGTAGAAGCTGGGCGGCCCCTCCACTCCTCCTGAGGCAGCCCCTTGTCGACGCCAGACTTCCCTCCGCGAAGCTTGTGGGCCTCTCGCGCTTTCTCGCGCTGTCTGTCGACCTCTGCCTTGTCCTTGAGTCTGGCGGCCACGTGGCTTTGCAGAGCGGGGGCGATGCCTCTCACCCTGCGCCCGAGCCCCACGAAGTGCTCGGAGCCCTTCCCAGACGGCGGCGCCTCCGCCTGAGTTCTCGCCCATGATCAGCTGGATCCTGCGGCCCGCGAGCTCCGTGCAGGACAGGTTGCCCATGTTCAATCGGTCAATTGTGCCAGCTAGTTCCACGACGTTGGGAAGTGCCTCGAGCTCGCGGGCGCCGTGGTCGTTCTCGGCAATCTTCATGTCCCGCACCGCGCGCGTGAAGAAAGCGGCGGGGCCCCCTCCGTCGAGGCGAATGCGACGGCAGAGCGCAGAGCCACGCCGCGGTCCTAGGTCCCATCAGCAGCCAATCCGAAAAGAAAAAAAAAAAAACTCTTCTCGCTGAGGCTCCCCACCGCGCTGTCCCAGGAGCGGTGGCGCTCGTTCATGCGGTTCCACCCCACGGAGGGCGTGCGGAGGTCGTCCTCGTCGTTGTACCTCTGACCTCCACGGGGCGCCCCAGCGTCAAGGCCTCGGACCGCGCCGCGCTCCAGCTTCCCCTCCGGCGCCAGCATCAGCACCAGCGGCTTTCCCGCGTGCTGAACTAGGGGGCGATCGCCGATCACGTTGGAAGCGGCAGGCGCCTCCTATCAAGCTGGCCGCGCGATGCCGCGCCGCTCCTCGGCGGTCACCCACACGCCCAGCGACCGACCCACCGCGAACCCAGTGTCACTGGCGGGCCCAAGAGGTGTTGCTGCTTCCCCTTCCCGAGGCGTCGGTGGCCCTTGGGCAGGCGGCAGCGGCGGAGGGGCAGCCAGCGCCGCGATCGCCAGGCCAGCGTTCGGCACCAGCGGCAGCCCTGGCGGGGGGAGGTGACACTGCCGAGCCAGGGCGCCCCTGTGGGCTCCGAGCTCGTGGGGCAGCGGCACCTGACGGAAGCGCTGTCGGCGGAGGCGCCGATCCTCCAGGTCGCCGCCTTGCACGCCGTTAGGCAATCGCATCCGGGAGGCCACGTCGGACAAATCCCACGTCTCCAGGTAGCAGTCGCCATCCCGCGTCAGGACGCCCACCTGCTCTGTCCCGCCGTCGGGGAGGTTGACCGCGCAACGCTCGTGACGCAAGCCGCGCGGTCTGCAGTTGAACTCCATCACCAAGAAGTCCCCCTCCTGCAAGCCGAACCCCTCAGCGAGCGGATGCGCCATCGCGTCGAGCTCGAACCTTCTCGAGCTCGCGCGCGGGCCTCCTCCTCAAGCGACAGCGCCGGCGCTGGCTCCTCACCCGCTGGCGGTGGCCCGATGGACGGCCGCGCCGCAGGCGCGAAGGGCGGGGCCGCCTCGCGGGCCCGCTGTCGGGCGCCGCCCACGCCGACGAACACGGCGGGCGTCACCAACAAGCCGCCCGTCAGCACGCCGCTGCCGAAGGCGGCCAGCAAGGGGTCCAGCATGCCAGGGCACTCTGGCGCCAACGAGCAGGGCGCGGCCAGCGGGCAAGCGGTGAGCCGATCTGGCCCGTACCGTTGGAGTTGCTGGCCCAGCAGCTCGAGGACGCCCTCGTCGGGCGCAGGCGGCGTGCAGTCGCACACGCACGTCGGGTGCCGCACCGACGACGCCAACAGCGAGCCCAGCGCCGCGTACCCCAGCTGCAGTGCGTGCTCCATGCACTGCCCGCTGGGGGGAAGGCACTCTGTCCAAGCTCCTTCAGGACGAGCTTGAGCAAACACGTTGACGACAGCACGAAGGCCAGAAAAAATGCATCCGCCAAGGCTCCTCGGGCTTCTGAGCCATTTGTATATCGTGAAAGTGTCGAATGCGCCAAACTCTCCAGGAAACCAATCACTACCGTCGTCGCACATACATGGCGTCTTCTCCCCGCGAAGGGACGGACAGAGCACGGCGGGCAGCAGCCAAGTGGCAGCAGCCAAGTGGCAGCAACGGCTGGGAGCCCCTTCGCCAGGAAGAGCCCCAAAGGGGGGGTCCGAGGGGGGGGGGACGGCGAAAACAAGGCGTGGGGAGGTGGAGGACGAGAACGGGGAGGAGGAGGAGGAGGAGGAGGAGGAGGAGGAGGAGGAGGAGGAGGAGGAGGAGGAGGAGGACGAGGAACACTAGGACGAGGAACACGAGGAGAACAAGGAGGACGACCCTGGGACCGCTCCT
Source organism: Prorocentrum cordatum (assembly GCA_963575745.1). NCBI lineage: Eukaryota > Dinophyceae > Prorocentrales > Prorocentraceae > Prorocentrum > Prorocentrum cordatum. Next base: position 215,985 of record CAUYUJ010014893.1, read on the forward strand.
GGGGTGCATTCTGGCCAGAATTTCGAGCTGGACCCGACCGGGGCCGCGACAGGCCCCCAGGAGGCTCAAAGAAAAACAGAGTTGGCAAAGAAGGTTGTCTACAACGCCGCCGAGCGAACGCCGGACAGGTCTAGTCGGCGGGCGCCCCAGGGGACTCCTGCGGCTCACCAGTCGTCGCCGAAGAAGTCGCCGCCGTCGTCCCCGCCGTCCGCCTCGAGCGTGGCAGGCCACGGTCCTCCTCCTCAACCCCCTTCTCCCCTTTTGACGCTAGACGAACGCTGATGTCTAGGGCCCCCCCCCATTCTCCACTTCCGGTGGCGTCTGAATCTCTCTTTTCTCTTTCTGTCCCTGCTCCTCCTCCTGAGGAGGAGGGCGAAGGGGGGGAATAGAAGGAGGGGGGAAAGAGGAGGAGTAGGAAGAGGAGGAAGAGGAGGAGGAGGAGGAGGAGGAGGAGGAGGAGGAGGAGGAGGAGGAGGATTGATTTGACACGTCGCATCGCGGAGGATAGGACCAACAACACAAAGAGATAGTCCCCAGAGAGCCCAGACCCTAACGGGAACGAGGCCCCAGAAACTAACTAACCCTCCACGCCACCAGTCGAAGCCACAGAATCACCACAGTCCACTGCACTGGTCAGGTCAGCAAAGAGGCACCAGCTCATCGAGCGGCACATCCCCTCTCTTGTGGTCGGGATGGATACCTCTGAGGATTCTGCTAATATTGCTCCTCAGGTGGGCCGAGGAAGGCCCGCCTTTACAGGCCTTGCAAGGGCCCCCGGGTTTCACGCCCTCGCTAACACTACCACAATCCGTACAACAGGACAAAGCCACTCCATCAGCAGTGCCAACGACATGGACCACGTGGCCCTGGGTCGCCTGCGCTAAGGCGCTGACAAGGTGATTATTACAGCCTAGACATTTGGCAGAGGGCTCTGGCGGGTCGGAGCGCACGCGGATCAAGCAGCAGGCCCGCACGCCGCGGATCCATCTGAATTGATGGCCTCTCACCTCCACAGGCAAGGGCCTCGACCAATAGCCCTCCCAGACATCGGGAGGAGAAGGGGGAGGGGGAGGAGGAGGGACCCCGCGACTGGCGGGGGGGGAAGCTTCAACCCCCAAGCAAGCCGCTCCCAGCACCTCGGCTGCAGCGCTGACGGTGGCGGCGCGGCCTCTGACAGTGGCGCGAGCGGGGGCAGTGGTGCTGGCGTTGGCAGCATTGGAAGCGCCTGCCCTACCCAACCTCTGGCTGGGTCTGGCTGGCGCAAGCTGGAACCATAGCAATATGGCTCGTGCTACAAAAATCAAGAACTGCTTCACGCAACTGGTCCGAGGGCCGATTTCGGACACCTAATTTTCCGAGGGTCTGCACTGGAACATTGCCGCCGCCTTCGCTTTGCGCCATTCACGCGAGAAGCGCTCACTGCTGTCAATCGTCGAATGGGCTTTCACCTTTGCCACGGCAACTGAATTTCTTCTTGGGGGGCAGCTCGGGGCAAGGAGAACGGGCCCAGCATAATATGATCTTCGGTCAGCAACCACTCCCAATGCCTGTTTTTCACTCGCAGCTACCAGCCCTTTTGTTGCCGGTGCAGAGCTCAGAAGCCGAGCGCGCGCGCGTGCAGCCAGCCAAGAAAACAACATGTTCCGACGCAGGGCTTGACTGAGGTAACTTGGCGCCAACTCTTCCAGGCAATGCAGCAGAGGGCCCCCCCCCCCCATCGCCCTGGATGCGCAGGCAAGCCCAGCATGCACGATGGTGGACTTTGCGACCTTCTTTATAGCACGAGCCATCGTGATAGCATACTGTAGCCTTGAAAGCTTCCAAAAGGGTCAGGGCGGGGTCAACGCAACTGAAGGAGAGACCCCCATGCCCGAAACCTTCAGGTTGTCGCAGCAGTCGCTCAGGCACCACTTGAAAACCCAGCATGATAAGGTTATTGCACTCTCCCCTGCTGGTCATTTCAAGGACCGCATCCTCAAACAACTCATCTCTAACAGCCCGCGTTGCTTGACATCCGAAACTGCGATCATGGAGGCCATCCCGAAGGCGAGGACAAAAAAACACCATGTACATATTCCACCATGCGGCCCAACCGGGCCAGTCTTCACTTGAACCACAAGCCCTGAGTGATGAGAGCCCCAAGCAAGGCGCGTTCGGGCTGCGACGACACGCCGCTGGGATAGAGCAGCTGCTTGCGCACCGAGACGTCCAAGATCCCACTAGGGTGGCCCAGCTTCAACGAAGCCTTCAGAGACAAAACCTGCATGCAAGCAGCCCGAAGATCACGCGGCACTTCGGCAGGGGAAGTCGAGGTAACAACTACTTCCTGGCCCACGTGGCCCTGCCAGACAGAGGGGTTGATGAATTTCCAAGACGCCCTCTGAAAAGAAACTACCGCTGCCCCAAAGGGCCCTTCTACCAGGTCCCAAGTCCGAGGTGGATGTTCCCAAATGGGCACGGCGAGCTCTCTCAGCCGCGGCAACGAGGGTTCGAATCCAAGACGCGTCGCGGCTTTCTCAACTAGGCTTGCCCGGGCAATCGCGGGCCCCAGCGCTGGGCGACACGCGGGGCCCTGGCGGGCGAGGAGGGTCTAGGCGCTGGGCCTGGATGGGCGCGGCCCCCCCGCAGATTGCAAGAAAAAAAGACTGCGCAGATGCAGCGCCCCTCGCGCCCAACGCCGCAACCTCGGCCCCATGATGCCCAAACTGCTGGAGGCCGCCGAAAAGCAACCGCTGCGCGTCTGCGCCTCCCTTCGTTTCTGTAGCAGTCGTCTCTCGCGGCATTGGCGCTTCTTTGTGCGACCTCCCAGCAGAACAGCGACCTCATCTCTGCATCTGAGCTGGCCCCCAGCGGCGCCAACTCCCAGGTCAGCTGCCGATCGATCTGTACCGCGACATACTTGCCCCAGCAACGGACTTCGAGATTGCGATTTCGCGCTTCAGCTCATCCTGGATGGCTTGAACGACTCGTGCCAAGCTTTCCACAGTTCTGTTTGCAAGACGCCCGGGGTCCGAATCCTGGTTCAAAATCAGCCGGGCAACGATGAAAATATACAAGCCGACACCAACTGCCCCGCTGCAAAGATTAACCGCTGGATCGAAGGGGCAGCCCGCCAAATCCCTTGGACGGGGAGACTGGACTCCAAGGCGCGCACGCCAAGCTGAAGAGATCTCTTTGCCCGATGCATGTCGAGCACCGCTGCTATCACCTGCATATCAAACCCTGCGGCCTCCGCTCTAGTCCAAAGAAGAGAAAGGCCAATGTGATCGTCGCAACTGCTCCTGTCGCACAAAACGCACGAGGTGGGAACCGCCCGGTTAGTCGAGCTAGCCGATTCTGCACGAAAATTTCGCACGAAGACGAATTCCAATATCGAGGCGCCTTTGTGATGATGGAGGCAACTATGTCGATGCGAACGCTCCCGCGATCTGGCTACGACCTGACGAAGCCCGCCGAATACCCGATACAGCGACACGCAAAGTCCGATGCCACGTAGCTTGGCGCGGCCTGGCCTGTGCTTCGGAATAAGACCAGTGACCGCAGCCTGCAAGACCGATGGGGAACTGGCCGCGTTGCTCGACGCACCTGACAAGTCCGGCAACCAGTTCTAATTGCTGATCCGAGCACATCAAATAATGTCTAGGGTGGAAGCCATCATATGGCTGGGAAGTTTCTGCACTGAACGCCGGACAAATATTTCTCAAATATTCCGACGTGGCAAGAGAAACGGCAATCCGATCCTTCGGCTCTACTTCCCAAGGGAAGGGGGGAGAGGGGGATCCGCGCCAGGGCTGCCCCAGCCTATCCGCCTCCACCATTGGGAGGCGCTGGCTGCCCAGTCCACTGGCCGCGGCGCTGCTGCGCCGCCCCAGGCTTCCAGACGTCCTTCCACGTGGTCCACTTGTGCATCCAAGAGAGGCTAGAGCTGCCGTCACTGACTACCCACTCTTTCCAGGACTTAAGGTCCAGCATTTAAGGGGGGTCTGGGTGCCCTTTGAACACTCAGCCTTCGTGGCCGCCCCAAGGTCCTTCGGGGGGGCCCCCAGAATGCTTTCAGCGACTTTTCTGTTCAGGGCATGCTCGCCTAAGTCCTGGAGCATCGCGCGCGGGATAATCTTAGCTCTTTCAAGAAGCCAACAAGAGTAGGCGCCGATCTGAATTCCGAGCTTCCAAGACTTCCAGCGACGTTCGAAGCGCCTCTTCCTGATGTTTACTGCCAGCTACCGGCTGCGCCCACTTTTCGATCCAGCGGCGCAAGGTGCGATTTCCAAAACAGCCTCAAGCTCCCGCGATGAATTTCGAGAGGGACGTGGACAATTCTGGCGCGACGTGCCCTCTGAGAGACTGTCTCCAGGGCGGCGTCTGTCATCCTGCCGATGGCGCGCTCGAGCTCCACGGCGAGGCTTCCGCGCGCGCCGTCCAACGCCGCTTGGCGAGCCTCGAAAATGGAACGACAGGGGGCGCTGCTGGGGCCCTGCACAACACCAGTCACTTCTTCAAGCTTCGAAACCGGGTCTTCTAGAACTTCCCAGAGGAAATTCTCGAGAGACGGCCCGCAAGGCTTGGCGCGAGGGATGCGCTGACACTTGCACATCGCACGAATCGCGCGCTGCTCATCTGACCGCGCGCGCAGAGACACTGGGCAACGCGGGGGGGCGGGGCGCGCGGTGACAATGCCAGCAAGCACATGAGAGAGCACTAAGAAATCGGCGACAGTGTTCGCCTTGGGCTCCACGCAGGTAGGTCTCGGAGGTATTGCAGCGAACATATCAGCTCTAACCAAAAGCTTAGTTGTCTCCAACTCGCGAGCTTTCACGTTCCAGCCCCTGCAACGAGCACCGGCAACTGAACGTGTTCCTGAAGGTCTGCAAGATCTTCCAAGAGCGCGCTTGGTTCGCGTTGTTCAAGCCTACTTCCGTCTGCATGTAGATCGAAACCAGACTGGTTTTGGGCAGCCCAGGGACTGCAATCCTGATCGCGGGCATACTATATGGCATAAAAAACAATGGATGCAGGACTGGCGCCAATGCCGAGGTCAGCTCGAATCAAAATTGCAGCGCCACCAGAAGGCGCCCCATACCCATGGAGCCGCTTTCGAAAAAGAAGCCAAGCCAACCGCGGGCATAATACCATTCCATAACAGACTGGATTGCGTCATCACGTTTCAAGAGCGCTCGTTTCCTGCAGGAGCAAAATAAAGACCTCGGGGAACTGAAAACGACCGGAATCATGATCATAGTTCGTCCTGAATGTGACCAACGAATTAGCGTTGAGGGTTGTTAGTTTCAGGGCCCATCCTTGGTCCGAAGTTCGTCCATTGCTGAATCTGCCCCTGCGACGGCGCCCCCCCCCGTGGCGGCTGGCTAGGCGGGCAACTCGGCGGCCGGGGCAGAGGCGGGGGCGGCTGGGGGCCCGCCCCCCCCTGCTCGCCTGCCCTGCAGCCCTGCTGCTGACGGCGCTGAACCCGATGACTGGAAGCCTTTGCCCATAGGCTTCGCCCTCTGCGTCCGAGCGAAAGCCCGCGCCTTGCCGCGCATTTCAGGACGCTCACGGCGTGGGCTTCCATCTTCGCAAGGGCGCAACCGAGATCCTCTCCCACCCTCTGTTCACCTCTTCAAACCATCTCCACATCATCATCTGCGTCCAAGACTTCCTGGATCATCTTGACAGTCTTTTGGGTAATCTTGTTGACCACTCCAACAAGGGGTCCTGCATGGGTCCAAGTAGATCTGGTGTTTCAGTTACCCTATTCGGAAAACTGGGCGAGCATGCCCCCTAAGGCCAGGAAGCCTGAGTCCAGCTGCTGCTTGCCCGGGGGGGAGTGGCAAACTCGGTCAACAATGCCCCCTTCGCTTGTGCAATCCAGTGCGAGACGCCCTCCGACTCCCGTTCCTTCTGGCGGCTCGCCACGCAACCTAAAGGGGTGTTCAAGCTCTCCAGCGGGGCTGTGCAATCTTTGATCTGGAACGAGGCGGCGGCTTCATATTGATCAGCCGTTTCTGTTACTTGAATTTCCACGGCCGCAAGCGCTTCCACGGCAATGTTCAGAAGGTTGCTCCGACGCTGGGTCCGGGCCGAGAAGCTCTGAGCCTTCTGCTCAGGAAGCCGCTGTTTGAAGAACTTCCCTGTGGCAGACTACACTTGTTCATGGGCATCTGCAAGGCGAGCGCCAGCGGGGTGCACCCCCCGCCCTTTGTAGAAATTGTCGAGGCGCTGCGCCATCGGCCACTCGTGGGGAAATGGGTCGGACTGGGCCGAGGATCAGGTTGGATGGTCTCGCGGCGCCAGGGGGGCTCGCTTCCGCCCCCACCCGCGCCTTCGCCGCCAGCTGCTCCTCCTCCGCCTCCTCCATCAGTAGCCTTCCCCCTGCCCCCGCCCTTGCCCCTCTGCGCGCTCCGCCCGCGCCGGTCGCCCTCGCCCTTTCCAAGCTGGGGCTGCCGGGCGCCGCAGAGGCCGCGGAGCGGCGCGCAGCGGCCGCCCCGGGCCCGGCCTGGGCAGGCGGGGCCGGGGCGCAAG
>CAUYUJ010014893.1:230000-260000 GCA_963575745.1 Prorocentrum cordatum
GAGGGCGAGGCGCGAGTTCCTGGAGACTATCGCAAGATCGCCCGAGAAACCCGCGCGGCAAAATTCAAGCCGGGCCCGCGGGGGGGGGGCCCTGCGGAGGGATGGGTCAATCACCAACGCAGGCAATACACCTGAAAGCCGACATCCCTGTTTCATTCCCCGGGCGCAGAAAGAAAGCCACCAACCAAGGGAGGCCCCGCGGAAATTTTCGAGAACGCTCGGAGGTGAAGCTCCTGGATCGCTTTCACGCTCTTGGGGAAAAGATTCGTCGCCCTTAACATCAGCGGGATCCACGCGCGCAGGACACTCGGGAATGCGCCCCTGAGATCGACCAGGGCGCCGCCCGCCTCTGGCAACCCAGGCGCGCGGCCCCGCCCGAACAGGTGGGCGTCAAATTCGATTGCGCTGTCGACTTGCTTGCGACCTCCTGCGAAACCTCTCAGACAGTCAGCGGCGGCGCCCTGGGCGGCCGGGGCGAGGGTGAGAGCGATCATGGCCGAGGCGCTTTTGACGTCGGCATCCGAGATGGAGAGCATGCTCGCCATGGAGGCGAATCGGATTTCAGCCCCGCTGTTTTCGAGCTCGCCCTTCGGAGGGAAGTCGCCCCGAGAGACGTTGAAGTCGGGCGACATCTGGCAGCCCTCAAACAAGAACAGATAGGTGTCGATGTGGCTTGCGCGGCCACTTTGCCCCCTGCGCGCCACGCGCTGCGCCCGGGTCATCCTCGCCAGCTGCCGAACCCCTTCTTCTCCAGACGAACTCGCACATGGCGAGGGACTGGGCTGTCCAACCATATCGCGCCTCTGGACGCATTGGATGATTTCGTCGTCTTCGGGGCCGGGCGGCAGCTCGGGATCTTCGAATACTTTGGCCCAGAATGCTCCGAAGTGACCTGCGGCTTCCAACGGGCAAGCGCGGCAAACTCTTCGGCCATCTCAACTCCAGCAAGAGGCGCGCGCGGCCTCGTGGCGCGCCGTGCCGCGCGCGCGACGCGCCCGGGAATGGCGGGGCTCCTCCTGCTCGAGGGACAGGCGCGCGTCGCGAAGAATCTCGGACCCCTCGACGTTAGACTGCGCCCCCACCAAGTCCTCGAGGAGGCCGTAGAACCCGGTCAAATCCCCCAAGATGCCCCTAGAAATGTCGTGGAAGTCGCGGAGCCCTGGGAACCCTGAAGTGCCAGAAAGGAGAGCCCGTGGGGGCCCGCCCTATCACCCCCAGGAGCCTCGTTTGCTAGGGAAGCAGGGGCGCTGGCTCCAACTGTGTCCACGCAGTGGCGAAATTGGCCTGCAGCATATCTCAATAAGTCCTTCACTTCAATGAGCATGGTAGGGGATCGGTCGGAAAAGTGGCCGGCGTTGGCCTCGTGCACATCCTGGAAGAAGTCCGAAACTGATTGGATCACCAGGCCGGCGCGGGGCTGAAGTCTATCTGCTGCTGCAAACGTGCGCGGATGCTCCAAGAGACCAGCGCGTGGCCCGAGGGCTGCTCGAGATCTGCGAAGCCCCGCGCGGTCGCACTCTGCGGGGGAGAGTCGAGAGTAACGTCGGCAGGGATGTCGGAGTAGATCCTGTCTAGACGGCTAAGGGGAAGGATGCTATCACGGGCAGCGAGACGGCGAAAACACTCGTTTTGCTCGACCACCAGGGGCCCACGGCGAAAGCCAGAGAACGCATCCGCAAGCCCGGGCATCTGGATCCTTTCATGTCCCATGGAAACCGTAAGCCTGGCCTCAGCTTGATCGTGTAAATTGAAATCGCCAGCTATGTAGACCGCCCCGCGCTGCGCCGCGAAGAGCCCAGCCTTCGTAGCAATGAATTTCGCACGCGCGAACGCCTCGGACCAGTCAGGGTAGATGCGGATATTATCTGCAAGAACTCGCTCTGGCTCTGCAGCGCAAGGACCGAAACGCGGCCAGCTTCAATCCCGTGGAAGTCTGCACGCAGAAAGAGGGCGAGGAGAGAACGCGCAACTAAAGTAACAGTGTCTCCTGCATTCGAACTGCTGCAGAAGGTGCCAGAGGCTCTAGTCCTGGGCAACTCCCCATGGATGGTTTCCAAGTACCCAGCGGCCCCATGGGACTCCTGAGCGCACGCCAGACTGTGATGTTCCAGAACTCTCTGGAGACCCTTGAACTTGGCCTGACCCCTCGACGTCGCAGCGCGCTGAAATGCTGAACGAGCGGCCAGGCACGGGCAGGAACTGATTCGCTCCATGAGGGCCGCCTTCGGGGGGAACAGGAGCGGCGGAAGAGGGGGGGCGGAGGGGCATCGCTGCGCCGATGAGCAAGTGGAACGAATTGGACAGGGGTCGGGCATGTCACACTCTGAATCATTGAAACAGTTTGTCACTCGAGAGCAACCGCAGCGGTTGCTTTCATGATGGTATCGTGGACACTACGCGCATCCAGTCCCCACAACCGAAATGCTGCCGCATCTGGTTCGAACCGAAATTCGCCAGCTCCTTCAGGAATTGTCTTGGGTATTTTCCCGCGCGTCGTCAGCCGTGGCGGTGGTCATCACGTCCTTGAGCTCGTTGGCTCCAAGCTTCGTGGCTTGGTCCACCGCGTCATTGGCTTGGCCGATCGTGTGCACATCAGTGTAGACCTTGGCGAAGGCACGCTGCTTCGTCCTCGCATCGATTGGTAGGTCCCCTCGCACTCTGAAAGTGGTTACCTGGTTCGTCCTCGGGTCGGTCCGAACGAGAGGCTGCGCCGCGACCTCCGTGCTGAAGGCCTTCGCTGGGGCCTCACTTGGGAAAGTGAGATTGTACCTCTGCGCGGCTGCGTGGCATGCGGCCGTCGAGCCAGCGAGCGTGGCGAACTTAGTTAGCAACCAGGGACTGGTGAAACTCCTCTCGTACTTTGGCAAACACGGGTCGGGGCCATGTGCCCACCCACCTTCAACATCCATCAGAATATTGTTGTCCACGCTCGCCTTATTACAGCCTTTGCCGCTTGTGACCCGAAAGCCCAGTGGCTGCAGCGTTTGGTCCTGCAGCGTTTTTATATGTGCTGGTCGATATTCGTCACGAGTGTGGCCTGCTGAGCAGCGGACTCGTCAATCCTTCTGTTGATGGTCATCACCTCAGACCGAAGCGTGTCGCGCAAGACGTCGATGTTCGCACACGTCGTATCTTGCACCCCGTTCAACATCGTTTGGGTCTCAGCCGCAGACACCATGGCTGAGTGATGCAGGAGCACAACAGATGGGGCAGAATGCCGTCATGCCGCGTGCTTGGGCGCACGACTGGTGAAGAGCGGGGCCTAACATCGGACAGGACGCTTTGGGCCACCCCTCGGCAGCGTCCAAGTTCGAAGCGCCAAGGACGTACGTTTCGAGCTTGAGCCAAAATGGCCACGGAAGGAATGGGAGGAGGAAGAGGAGGAGGGGGGGGAGGAGGAGGAAGAGGGGGGGGAGGAGGAGGGGGGAGGAGGAGGAGGAGGAGGAGGAGGAGGAGGAGGAGGAGGAGGAGGAGGAAGAGGAGAGAGAGAGAGAGAAATAAGAGGAGGAGGAGGAGGAGGAGGAGGAGGAGGAGGAGGAGGAGGAGGAGGAGGAGGGGAAGTCGGAGGAGGAATAGAAGGAAGGAGGAGGAGGATTAGGAGGAGGAGAAGGAGGAGACGGAGAAGGAGGGACGGAGAAGGAGGGAAGGAGGACGACCTCCGTCTCCTCTCATCCTCCTCCTTCTCTTGACCACAACCCTGGCGCGCGCGATGGAAGTGCGCGGCCAACCCGGGCGGACACTGTGAGCTGAGCCGTCACCAGCGTCACACGCAGGGTGCGCGTGCCCATCGGGGAGGGCCTGCCTCAGCATCAACATAGAGATCCGGCGGCCCCCTTGTGCGGCCACCAGGCTGTGGGCCGAAGTGTGCTGCTCCCGTAAATGTTATAATCCTGCTTTCTGTTTCCTACTGTAAATCGTTGAGGTCCGCGCGAAAGGGGAAGCCCCAAACCGCCCAATTTACCAAGCCCGGATCGCGTGCTCTGAATTCCCAGGGGGGAGTGGGACACGTGATCCCTGGTAAATTACGCAGTGCGCAGTGCTCGCACCCCCGAGGCCACAAATCCTTGTAAATTATATCGTTTGAGCGTCCCCGAGGCAACGAACCCTTGTAAATAGTTCGATTTACGCGTCCCCGAAGCCATAAATTCTTTGCAAAGTACTCCGTATTTGCACTGCGCAGGCCCAGAGTGCTCTAAGGCGCCCGAAGATGGTTTCAAGACGGCCCAAGGAGGCCCCAAGAGCGCTCCAACAGGCCGCCCGAGAGAGCCCTAAGAAGACAAACCGTGGTTGTTACAAAGGTGTTCGAAGAATTGTGACCTTCTTGCATTTTGAGGCTTCCGACGCTCCAAGGCGGCTCAAGGAGCTCCCAAGACCGCCCCAAGACAGCCGAAGGGGCCACCCAAAGGGCCCCAAGACGGCCCAAGGCCCAAGAGGGCTGCATGATGGCCCAAGAAGCGCTCAAGACGGCCCAAGAGGGCCCCCAGACGGCCCAGAGCCCAAGCAGTGGACCACGAACCGAAAATTCTACATTCGTGCTCGGAGAAGCCCCCAGGAGGCCTCCAGAGGCCGCCAAGAGGCCCCAAGAAGCGCCCCAGACGTGGCCAAAAGGCTACCAAGAGACCCAAAAAGATGCCCCACGAGGCCCCCAAGAAGCGCCCAAACCGCTTCCAAGAAGCCCCCGAGAGGACGACACCCCAACACACACAAGAGGCCTCAGACCCACAACCCAGGCACGGTGGCGCGATGGACCGAAGACCAGTAGAATCCGCCGCCCCCTGTTGATTCATCACAAGGTTGCCTGGCGTGCTGAACCGTTTCGGCTTTGGGTTTGGTTCTTTTCCAAAAGAACTCCCCCTGGGGCTCCGGCGCGTCCCGCTGGGGTCCCGGGACGATCGTCAAGGAGCTAATTCCCCGAAAAATCCTCCAAGACGGTCCAAGATGGCCTCCAAGAAAGCCACGTCGGCCCAAAATGGTCCAAGATGGCCTCCAAGTCCGCCAAAGATGGTCCAAGATTGCCTCCAAGACGGCCCAAGAGGGTCCAAGATACCTCCAAGTTCACCCAAGAAGCCTCCAAGACGGCCCAAGAGATCTCCAAGAGGTCCTCCAGGAGGGCCCGAAGAGGCCAAAATCATTGATTTGTCTTCGGTTGTTGAAGGATTTTGGCACTTGCCTCTTCTCGGCATTCCGACGGCTCAAGATGGCCCAAGAGGCCACCAAGATCGCCCACGCGGCCTCCAAGAGGGCCCCATGACGGCCCAAGAGGCCTCCAAGACGGCTACGATGGCCACAAGATGACTCCAAGACGGCCCAAGATGCACCCAAGACGGCCTAAGATGGCCTCAAGATGACCCAAGACGGCCCAAGAGGCCCCCAAAAGTTGTGAATGATTGTGGCATTTGCTTCTTCTCGGCATTCCTACGGCTCAAGACGGCGCAAGAGGCCCCCAAGATCGCCCAGGAGGCCTCCAAGATGGCCCCATGACGGCCCAAAAGGCTCCCAAGAGGCCCCCCAGAGGGCCACAAAACGGCTCAAGAGGCCTCCGAGACGCCCAAGATGGCCTCTAAGAACCCCTGATATGCCCCAAGAGGGCCCCAAAACGACCCAGACAGGCCCCCAAGACGGCTTCCGACGGCGTCAGAAAAGCCAGGAACGCCCTGAGACGGCCAAAGAGGCCCCCAAGAAGCCCCCCAAACCCTCCAAAAACCCTCCAAGAGGCCCCCAGGAAGCTCCCAGGAGGCCCCAAGAGTGTCCCAAGAGGCGCCCTCCCTCCCTCCTCCTCTCCTCCTCCTCCTCCTCCTCCTCTCCTCCTCCTCCCTCCCCTCCCCTCCTCCCCCTCCCCCTCCCCCTCCCCCCCCTCCCCCTCCCCCTCCCCCTCCCCCTCCCCCCTCCCCCTCCCTCCTCCTCCTCCTCCTCCTCCTCCTCCTCCTCCTCCTCCGCCTCTTCTCTCCTCATCCTCCCCCGCCTCTTCTTCTTGCTCCCCCATGCGTTCCCCTAAGTCTTTCCAAACCGACTCGGGGAACAACTGGCACGATAGCTTGGCCAAGCTCTGGCCCAGCTGTCGGCCACAGAGGCGCTTCCCAAGGGCAGGGGGCGGCGGTGATTCGCCGTAGGCGTCTTCGATCCGCCGCCCCCTATGCTTGTCACAGGGGTGCCTGGCGTGCTGGACCCTTTCAATTTGGGTTTGGTCCTTTTTCCCAAAGAACTCTCCCCTGGGGCTCAGGCCCAGCCCGCTGGCCCACCGGAAGGCCCCGGAAGGGATCGTAAGAGATGGTTGCAAAGGTGTTTCCTGCTCCAGTCGGCTCCAAGATGGCCCCAGCTGGCCTCCAAGATGCCTCCAAGATGGCCAAGATGGCTTGCAAGACGGCCCAAGAGGGTCCAAGATACTTCCAAGCCCGCCCAAGAAGCCTCCATGACCGCCCAAGACTGCCCAAGAGTTGCCCAAGAGGCCTCCAAGACGGCCCAAGAGGTCTCCGAGAGGTCCTCCAGGAGGGCCCGACGAGGCTGACATCCTTAATTTTCATGTGTATGCGTGCCTGTGTTCCACAGCCACTGCTGATCAGATAGGCCCGCTGCCCTGAGGAAGCGCGAGTGCCCTCGATCGCTGCAGCGGGCAGAGATAAAGCTCATGCTCCACTCGCGGTCGGATTCGCAGATGGGGTCCTGAGGACAGGGCGCCTCAGGCAATGCAAATCCACCCTGGGATCCCTTCCCATCCTCAGGACCCTTCCCTCAGGACCCCATCTTTGAGCCACCGACTTTGGCTCCGGGCAAGGGTGGTTCTTTCGTACTGGGTTCGCCCAAGTACATGCAATATTTCATCCCGGGGCTCACGGCGCCTGGCCTCTCTCACGGACCGACGATGCCAAATGCAACGCATGCTGCCCGCACCCAGCACGATCCAGCACGAACGATTCTTCGAACTATTGCATACATTTTAAAAGCCCTTTTCCCAAGGACCCATTCGCCCGAATCTGACGACTCTGAGCACCGGCCCAGTGCCGCAGCCCTCGAGGCGCCTCGAAGAGGCCGCCGTCGTCGCCGCCGCCCATGAGGAGGCCGCCGAGGGCGTCGCCCGCCATGTCGGCGACCATGAAGCCGATGGCCCCTGAAGGGCGGCTGCCCCCACCACGGTGCTGGGCGGGAGTCCGGGGACGCGCTCCCCGCCAGGACGGGAATAGTGTCAGGATGGAATCGAGAAAGTGTGTTAGCGCCAACGTGTGCTTGCCCACTGAGGCGCGTCGACACGACGCAGGCGGCGCAACGAGGGCCGACACAGGCTGCGCGCTATCGGCGAAGCCAAATGGGGTAAGCACGCGCTTGGGCTGACGCACGTCATGAGGATCATCGGTAGGACTGGCTCAGGATGCGCTTCGAGATTTCCAGAGTATCCAGCGGCCCTCGCTTCGGCAACCCCTGGGGCACATCCGGGAGCGCGAGGCCGGCTGGCCAGAGCGCTGCACGGGGAACTGACCGCGTGCAGCAGGTGCCGGCAGCGGGACGGGCGGGGAGGGCAGAGCCACCCTGCGCGCAGCGAGGTCGGTGGTTCAGAGATGGGGGCCTGAAGGATGGGATCCTGAGGACGAGGTGCCTCAAACAGGGGAGGGCAGAGCCACCCTGCGCGCACCGAGGTCGGTGGTTCAAAGACGGGGTCCTGAAGGATGGGGTCCTGAGGACGAGGTTAGGGGGAAAACAAACCTCCCTCGCTTTTGACCACCCTCGCTTCCAAGAGATACCAAACGATGCCAAATTGCAGCCTGTACTGGTCAGGCCGCTTGACGAGGAGGCGCGTGGTACGACTTGGTTTTGCCTGGAAGCGAAAGCGGGGGAGGTAATTCACGCTCTGAGAGGTGCCTCAAACAATGCAGATCCAGCCTTGGACCCCTTCCTACCCTGAGGACCCCATCCCTCAGGCGGCCAGGGGCGAGCGAATGCGACGCGGGAAGGCGCTGCACCGGGAACGGACCGCGTGCAGCAGAGGTTTTCCAGCGGCGGGGCTGGCGGAGAGGGCGAGGTCACTAGAGGCCTCTCAGATGGGGTCGGAGCAGGTGGAGTCGGAGGATCGCGCCGCATCGCCAATGCATCGCCAGTGCATCGGCGATGCATCGGCGACGCATCGCCGACGTCGGCGAGGCATCGGCGCCACCGGCTTGGAGGAACTCCAGCTCCACATGGAGCCGCACCGTCGATGCATCGCCAATTCCGAGCGATCCTTCGATCCCAGCTGCTCCGACCCCATCTGGGAGGCCTGGGGCCACCCCGCGCGCACCGAGGGGCGGCCCCGGGTGAGCAGCCGCAGCCCGGGGAGGCCGTCCCCCACGGGGGCCCTCCAGCGCGCGGCCCCGCCCCGACGGGTGGGGGAGCGAGCACGGCCAGAGCTCTGCCATGAGGGCCCCTGGGATCTACGAACCCGGGCCAATCCAGACCCGGGTCAGTCAGGCTCTGCAAGATCCTGCACCCACGCGTCGATGCGACCTTGGCTCTGCAGGATCCTGCAAGATCCAGCGCTCTGACTGACCCCCGCTCGCCTCGTGAGCCCCGAGGGGGGAGCGCGGCCGCCCTCCGGGCCCCGGGCTGCGCCCCGCGGTGAGCCGCGTCCAGGCCGGACCCGGGGAGAAGCGAGCCCCCTCTGGAGGCCAGCGGCTCTCTGGTCCCCAGGGGGGCTCACAGAGCAGCGCCGAGCAAGGCTGGGGCGGGGGGGGCGGCGCGCTGAGCGGCACGGAGCACCACGGAGCAGCACGGGCAGAGACGGGGCGTGAGCTAAACGGTGTTCTTCTTGTTCGTGATGATTTCGTTGTCGTTCTGTCTTCGTTCTGCCTTTGCTGCGAAGCGAAATGGAAACAAAACCGGCCCACGAAATCGCCAAAACGCAGTTTGGCTCGAGCCATGGGCAGGAGGAGACATGGAGACTGGCCCAGGGTCGGCCGCGCAACAGGGCGGACCTACAGTCAAAACGCATGTTAAGGACGGCTGGTAAGGATGCAGGACCCCTTGGGGGCCGAAGTGGATTTCTGGGGGGCGACGCGCGGCCAGTGAAAACGGCAAAGGACGGGCCCCAGAGGCAAGGACACCAAGGGTACCCTAGATGAAGGCGCGCGCCCTTACCAGGCGCGTGGACTGCACCGCCTACATCCCTGACCGCACATCGAGCCTCCAGGACTCCTGCCCCCTCGACCAGGGCCTCTCTGCCAGCACCCCTCCCGGCCGCGCTTGCAGACGACCCCACGGCTCCTTCCATCAGCATGTCGCCGAGCCCGCCCTGCAGCAGATTCGCCTCGGCGCTCTCTGCCGAGGGGCTTGTGGCGCGGCCGCGGCGGCTGCTGGGAGATGACTTCTCGGACCGATCGAGGAACGCAGCTGGGCAAGGTCGGCAGGAATAGTGCAACATCAAAATGAGATCGAAGATTTCTGAGAGCCGACGAATCTGGAGGATGCATCGGGCGCCGCGGCCGTTCCAGAGCGATCTGGAACGAGCTGAGAGCGTTCCGGAATTCTCCTTCCTGAGCCTGCTGGGATTTCCTCCCGCGAGGCTCGCCGGCCGAGAGCGACGCTTCCGAATGCCAAACGGAGAGCGAATACATCGGCAACGTATCGGGCATGGCTCCTCACCCTCTTTGTCGATCCGAAGCCTGGTGCGAATTGTCTGCGCGTGGCTCCACAAGGACCTCGCGCCCCGAAAACGATAGCCGCTTCTGACGAATAATATACGAAAGAGGGTTAGCCCCCGCCGTCAGTACAGTCATAAGATGAGATGCCAATCTAGTAGACCGCCTTGCAGCCGAGAAAGAGACTGGAGGGTGGCGAGATGGTTGATACATCAATTCCACGTATCCTCCACCACTGTGCCGATTGAATGTATGCCATGACCTGACTGGAACCAGTACGCGGCTGGACACCATCGGAACACCTCTGAACGATTAAACGGGACATTCTCTTGGAAACCCTAGACACTATCGAATTCCAATCGAGATATCATCGGGACACCTTTGGTAAGTCAATCGGTGCACATATCGGGACACCGTCCCAAATACATGGGGACACGATGAGGGAATCTCAAGGATCGATCAGCCGACATCTGGACACCATCGAAAACGCAGTCGGGACAACCACCAGGGCAGCGTCGGAACAGCATCGGGAAAACACCACTATCGCAAATCATGACACACTAAAAACCCAGGCGAATGACCCAGCCATATGCAATTGTGAATACCATGTTGTGGGCACCGCTTTCGGTGGAACTTCCCATGGGGCCACGAAGCGTGTGAAGGGGGTGCCGACATAACAGAGAGAATATTTGCGGCAACGGCAGTATTGCAATGAGGGGGCGGGGCCGAACGGTCAGTCGGTCGTTGTCCCCTGGGTGCGCGGCTGTAATGAGATTCCGCGGCAAGGATCCTGCTTGTTTATTGGTTTGTGAGATGTTGTTGATTGTTGGTGTCGTCGTCCTCACCCGCGACCCACCCCGCGACCCAGCCCACGTCCCACCCGCGACCCACAAGCATTCCACGCTTCCCTCTCTCTCTTGTCCGCAAGTGCGGGGTGCTACGTACGTGCGCATTGATGTCGATACCGTCAGAGATAGAGAGAAAGAGACACAGAGAGTCCGCCGACCCCCCCTTGCCAGGGGTGAGAAGGCGTGTGACATGATTAGCTGCCCCCCCTTGCCCTTTCTCCCCCCCCAGGGCTCCAACTCTCGTTCAAGAGAGGGGTGGGGGCGCGATCGAGCACCCGGGCGCCTCCCTGGAGACTCCAGGGCATCCAAATCTGCCTTCCGTGGCCTCGAAGACTTTCCAAGACGGTTCCGAATCACCGAAAGATTGGCACAAGACGCCTACGATGGATCCAAGACCCCTTCGAGACGCCTTCGAGACGCCCGAAGAGAGGCCCAAGGGCCTTCCCAAGAGGGCCCCGAAAAGCAAAAATCCTAGGGTCATCATCCTCGAGCTTCCCACCGTCCAAGACGGCACAAGAGACCCCGTAGACCCGTAGACCGCCCCATAACTGCCCAAGAGGCCCCCACGAGGGCCCGAGGACGACCCATGTGGGATCTAAGACGGCCCCTACAAGAGGGGCCCTAGGCCCAAGACGGCCAAAGATCGCCCCCAGAGGGCCCCGAGAGAAACCAAGAGAGAGAACACAAACCGAAAATCCGCCGACAACGTCGGCGTGTGGAAGATGCTTTTCCGTTCGTCGTGAACGTCGTCGCCGTCGCCGTCGCCGTCGCCGTCGTCGCCGTCGTCGCCGTCGTCGTCGTCGTCGTCGTCGTCGTCGTCGTCGTCGTCGTCGTCGTCGTCGTCGATGCTCTTCCGTCGTCGTCGTCGTCGTCGTCGTCGTCGTCGTCGTCGCCCTCCCCTCAGGCGCGCCAGCCAAAGCGAAACCAAAGCGAAATCGAGCAACGTCGTAGCTGAGTCGAAGGCAAAGCGAAATTGAGCAACGTCGTAGCTGAGTCGAAGGGAAGCCCCTTCCCTTTCATCCCTTCCCCGCCGGGGGGGGGTCCCGGGGGGGGGTCCCGGGGGGGAGGGTCCCGGGGGGGGGGGGGGAGCAGATACGCATCCCCCCCAGGATGTCCCGGGACCTAGAAAAGCCTCCAGACTGGCCAAGAGTGCCCCAAGAGGCTTCCAAGACGGCTCCAGAGGGCACCGAATCGCCGAACCATTCGAAGACGCCAAAGTAGCCTCCAGACGGCCCAAGAGATTGCCAAGACGATCCAAGAAGTCTCCAAGAGCACTCCCAAGAGGGCACGAAGAGGGAAACATCCATGATTTTCTTAATTTTTTGACAGAGTTTGGCGTTCTCGCCGTTTCAACTTGCCGACGCTCCAAGACGGCCCCAGATGCCCCCAAGATTGCCCCAAGATAGCCCAAGAGGCCTCAACAGAGCCCCAAAATGACCCAAGAGAGCCTCAAGACCGCCCAAGATGCCTCCAAGATGGCCCCAGAGGCTCCCCAAACGGCTCCAACAGGGTGCCCAGACGGGGGGCCCGACGAGCCCTCGGCGACAGAGGCTCCCAGGAAGCCCCAAGATGCCCCCAAGAGGCCACCACGAGACCCCCAAGAGGCCCCCAGGAAGCCCCAAGAGGCCCTCCCCGCCACATTAGAGAACGCATGGGTCGCCCTCCAGGGTCGGCGGCACTGGCCGTAAGGCCTTCGCAATCTTACATGTCCGTCCCAAGAGGCCTCCCAGAAGCTCAAAGAAGCCCCCAAGCGGCCCAAGGCCCCAAGAACCCCCAAACTGCCACCGAGATGGTTCAAAAATGCATCCTAACAGGCTCAACCAGGCCCCCAAGCAGCTCCCGACATGCCCATGGGAGCCTCCACATAATGCCCAAGAAACCCACAACGTCTCAACCGTGGACGCCCCGCCTCTCTGGTGGTCGGCAGAATGATGTAAGCGTCTTGAATAGATGGTACAGACGAGGGAGCACAGACCGGAGAGTTGAGTAGAGCTGATAAAAAAACGAGAGCGATATGAAGTAGAGGTTGGATCGTATATAGTTCTGGCGCAGAGCAAGTTGAAAGGGCAAATCACGTTTACATGGTATAGAGACACACAGGGAGAGAGGGAGAGAGAGAGAGAGAGAAGGCGTGGGCCTGCCACAATTTCAGAACATGCACATGTTGTGCTTTCTCTAGCGTCATTGAACATCATTCGAATCAGCATCGCGACTTCATCGGAAATCAACGGGGACACCACCAGGTACAGCTGTGCAAAGAGATCGTATGTCACATGTGCGGGATCGCACGCTGTGGGCGGTAGACAACAGCCAAAGCGGTATCATAAAACGATGCGCCAGCAAGTCCAACAGTCAAGCAACAATAACTCCCTGCGATCAGAACAAGGTCTGCTGAACAAGGCTTCCTAAGGCACCTGCTCTCTGTGGGTGCTTGCGCTTGCGGAAATGACGTCCCAACAACTGAAAGACAACGAAATCGGGAGACCGTCCCTTGCCTGGCGTACGTAACTGGAAACCTCCCCCCCGATGGTAAGCCAGGCATCCGGAGAGGATGCCCGGAACGCACACTAGCCTCGCACGCCAGGGAGGTCCAAGGCACGGTATCCGTTTTCGCTGGCGAGCCTGGTTCGAATTGCCCTCAATGTGGTCGCAAAGGGAGAACGGCTTGTTCGGGTCGAACCGCTGCGAGGACGTGAGGCTGGGCACCTGGTCGAAGCCGCCACTGCGCAGCTCGCCTCGCAGCCCCGTCAGCAGCTCGGCGTGGGTCGGTGTCCTGGTCCGTTCCAGCGTGTTGCAAAGAGCAGTGGTCATGGCCCCGCAGGGCCTGCTGTAGCTGCTCCCGCCACAGTCTGCGCTGGTCTGGCTGTCCTGGCAGCCTGAGATTCGCCTCCGCGCCTGCGCGAATGGTGGGGTGTTAGAGTGCTGGTTGGTTATCTGGCCAGGTTTCTAGATTTGCTCGAGCCCACCCCCCTGGTCCCCTGGTAGTGAGAGTTCCCAAAGACCAACCAGCCTCCTGATGAGAATTCCTTCCCGGAGCCTTTTTCGGCATCTAGGCGGCTCCCAGCCAGCCAAAGGTCGCCCCCCAAAACGGTTGAAAGAATCGAGAAGACCAAGGTGGCGTTAAGATGCCCCCATGGCAAACCCCCAGCGAGCAACCCAGCGAACCCCCATGTGGTTGAGATGTCCCGAACATGTCCCGCGAGGCTTTAACGTGCTCCCCGTAGACGCTCCAGGAGGCCTCCTGCCCACCCAGCGAGGTAAATTACTCAAAGACGTGCCCAGCACATCTACAAGCTTACGGGCCCACGGAACCTGTATGAGGCGAGGCCAAGGATGAGGACATGGAAGGAGAGACATACGGTCGACAGCGAGAAGGAGACAAGGCGTGAATAGATGATGGGGAGGTCGGCGAGCATGCCCTCCTCGTGAACTACGCATGCGTTCCGACACCACAAAGCGCAGCACACCGACGGCCGCATCGGAACGCTATTTGGAGAATAATGCCCCCTTGTGGACAAACATTTGTCAAGTCGCTCAGCATTTCTTCCGTAAAAATGCGCCTCATGGGTGGCGCTTGACTGTCCAGAGGACGACCGTTAGGCCAAAATGGAGGGTTCACTTCTAGTCACATGGAAAGTGCCCCTCTGGTTCCAAAGGGAGTTCCAAAGCCAACATCAACAAAACGTGTTTCGAACACCTGGATGGTGTTTCTGCGGGTCCAAATGACGCCAACTGAGCCTGCAGCATGGTAACGCTTTCGGGTCGGCTGGATGGTGTTCCTGTGGATCCGAAGAACGATCGCTGGGCCAAAGGACACGGTCGCGGGGCAGTGCGGCTAGCAGCGTACAAGGAAGGTGAACTCTCGTTCCCGTCTTCGTAGAAACACACTCCGCTGCACCCAACGGGAGCCCACGAACATGCCGGCAGTCTCGCGGTTGGCAGCGTCCAGGAAGGGTGAGATCTCATTTGGTGATGCGTAGGACCGCACTCCTCTGGACCAACTAGGACCTCACGAAAAAGGCGACGCTTGCGCTCGTTTGAGTCTGTGTAGGCCCGCACTACGCAGGCTGCAGGACCCCCAAGGAGCTCACGACAGTGATGATAATTGCAGAGTTAGCAGCACCCAGGCATGGCGAGGTGTCGTTTGGGTCTGCGAAAGGACCCAGCTCCGCAGGTCATCTGAAGGGTATCAAGCCAGCGGCGACAATCGCGCAGTTAACAGCGCTCAGGGAGGCTCGGTTGACTCCGGCACGCACTCGGCTGGGTTGCAGGGCGGGCGCGGTGGAGCGGCTTGCCGCAGGCACCTGGATAAGCACCACATCTGCTTCGCTGTGGCAAGGATTGTCCTCCTCTGTCCAACTGCCGTACCGCAGCTCAAAAGGAAGGTCCAGCCCGGTGCCGCTGTGGCAGCAGTCCATGACCGCCGTGAGCTTCACCCCGGCGGGCAGGGAGGCCACGACAATGTCGAAAATCTCTGTGTCCACTATCATCCCGGCGGACTCGAAGTCGCAGGGGCAAATCGTCTCGTCGTAGCCGTCCTCCTCCATGTAGGTGGGGTCCTCCTGCTGGGCGCCGTGCCCGGAGTAGTGGAAGAACAGGCAGTCCCCCGGCAGCGCGCCTTCCACGAGCCAGCGGAGCCCGCCAACGATGTTCGCCCGGGTGGGCGCCTCTCTGCCGCGCCTGTCGTCCGTCAGGATCAGCTGGGCGTCCGGCGAGGTGGGGAAGCCATACATCTGAGACAGCAGCCTCGACATCCTGTGCACATCGTTGATGCACCCCTGCAGCTCTGCTCGGGTCCCGAAATCCACCCACGTGCCTCTTGGCACGACGGGGCACGGGAGAATGCCAAGTCCCGCCTGGTTTGAGCAGGGACCGACCGCCCTGGCATTCCTATAGTCCTACCACGACATGTTCTTAGAACCCCAGAATGTTCTAAGAACAAAAGCGATGCTCTTAGAACATAAACCCGATGTGATAAAACAAGGCAGTCCCAACCGGAAATGTTCTAAGAACATTTCGTGGGAAGCACAAAAGGTTCTCAGAGCATTGTTTGGTAGGGCTATGGGCTATAGGCGAGCCAGGACGCTTCGCCACTGCTTGACTGGTAGGGCTCCGTATGTTTTTGAGGAGCCGCTCACGCTCAGCACGCTCCACGGTGTGCGCTGGCACTCCGAGCCTACCAATACGGCCAAGGAAGACTTCCAGTGCATCAAGACGCACCCCAGACACCCTAAGAAGCGCCCAGTACGTCCCAAGAGGATCCAACCGGCCTACACACCCCAAAAGCATGTATTTCCATATGGCGTTTGAATGTGCTTCGCTTCGCACACTCTTCGGTCGAAGAGTGGTCCACTTGCGGTCTCCGATGGCCCCAAAAAACCCGTCGAGAGCCCCAAACAGACGGCCCAGGATGGTCCCAAATCAGAAGGGACCTATCACAGTCTGAGAGGGCCCCTAGACGGCCCAAGAATGCCCAAATGTGGCCTCACGACGGCCCCGAGACACCCTAGACGGCCACGAAAACCCCAAGACGCCCCAAACCGGGCCCGAAGATAGCCAAAGAGGCCCCCAAGAGACCATCAAGACTGCCCCACAAGAGCTCAAGATGGCCCCAAAGCTGCCTAAACAAGCCCCAGGAGGGAGCAGCTTCAGAAACACTGGAGACGCTAGGTGTCGCATGCATCCGCGTTGGGAATCGTCACGCAAAGCAAGTCGCTGGCACGGTGGACCGTCTGTCGGTGGTAAAAACTGTTCTTCTGGTGACGGATTGCATTGGGCACCCACGCTGGCGGATGACGGGAAGCGCCTTCCCAGAACGAGAGGGTGATGGGAGGTCTCGAGCATTACTGAAGAAACTATGAATTCAAAAACTACGACGCGAAGGGCAACTGGCTGCCGGCCGTAAAGGTTCATCGCTTGGCCGATGACGGGAAGCGCCTTCTCGGAACGAGAAGGTGATCGGAACTTTCTAGCAAGACTGTAGAAGGTATGAACAACAAATAAGACGCGGTGGACAACTGGCTGCCGGTAGTAAGAGGTCGATGGCTTAGCGGATGACGGGAAACGCCTTTTCGGAACGAGAAGGTGATGGGAGCTTCCTAGCAACACTGAATATGGAACAAGCAAAGCAATAAGACGCGAGGGACAACTGGCTGCCGGTTGAGCAAGGTCGATCGCTTGGCGGATGGCGGGAGACGCCTTCTCAAGGCCCTGGCTCGAGCGATTCTGGCGTCATTTCTCTTGTCTGCGGGGTCGCAGGCCCCCGCGCAGCATGATCATCAGTCGATGGCGGGACTGGTCATGTTTCGTTTCTCTTCTGCGCGCCATCGCTAGCCGAAGTTCACTACACTGGAGGGCCGAGCGTTCGGTGGCGGCACGACCGCAGTGGAGCTCCGCGTCGCAGGATGACTACTATGACGGGAGCGAGCCAGTGCACAGCATATGGAGCTATCACCGCGCCCGCCGTGCTATGCTCGCCAGAGGGCGGGCGTGGCCTGAGGTCGACCTGCATGAAGGCCAGGACGATGCGGCACGCTCACGCTATGTGGTTACCTCAGACGGCGACACAACTTACTCGCCTGAAGCTCAGATCTGGGATCACCCCGACTACATCATCACGCCTTCCCCACGGCTAGAGTCCACGCGGATTGCTTCACGGGAAGGTATCACAGTTACACAGCGGTGGCAGCTGGGACAACTGGTGGGCATACGCATGAAACGCAAGCCGCACGCCCCAAGCACGACCTATCACGGCGGCTGCCCACGCAGTATGCCGACGCGAGAACGATGAGTTGTTCGACAATGTGAATCGAGCCTTGGGTTGTGCTCCTTCTCGATGTGCACCGTTACTACATGAAGTGGGACTTGCCAGCTCGTGGAGCAAGTACCAACCACAGTGGGCCGACAAGGGACGGCGCCTGCATGGCATCCTCTCCCAGGATTACAAGCGAGCCCTCAACGCCTTTGGACCAGCAGCAGGGCGCAGCGCTGCATGGAAGTACCCCGATGGCCAGGGTGAGACAAAGATCGACCACATCGCTACCTCGCACAACACGGGCCCCCGAGATTCTGCAAGGTTCCTCCGTGAGACCCCGCTGGCCATGGGCCCCTCTCGGGACCATATGATCGCCGGGGCTTCTGTACATGTGGGCCGACACTTCACTATGCGACTCCCAAAGACACCGACGCCGTGCACCACGCCATCGCCCCCATAGATTACCTACAGTTGGTGCTTGGCGCCCACAACGCCGCCGTGGAGGAGGACGTGGCCGAGAGCACCTTGCCGCAGGTCCCTGAGTTCGAGAGCAAGGCCAAGATGAGGCTGAGCATGGACCGCGCGGTGGAGTCCTACGAACCCGAGGGCAAGACCGCCGCGGCGGCGGCCGCGGACGCGGACGAGGTGTGCAAGGGGCGCCCACAGGGCAAACGCCCCAACGCCCTGTTCCGAACGGTTCTGTACCACCTACAGCTGGCACTTCGAGAGAACGGAGACACCCTGGAGGAGGACGTGACCGAGAGCGACCAACGGCAAGTCCCGATGGCCTCGAAGGCGGCGTCCGCTGCCAGCGTGAAGGCCCTTTCAAAGGTATTCGTTCCAGGCATCGCGCTGCTGGATCGGAGTGACTGACCGTCACCGCGTGCACAATCGCATCCATCCCACAACCCGCGGGGCGTTCAAGTGGCAGGAGCTCGCGGGACGCATGATCGACGACGACCATGCTCCTCTCACCGCGCCGTGAGCTCAAGGAAGTGCAGTAGTAGACTGGGATGTTGGGTTTTACTTCAGGTGAGTCCACCAGGTGGCATGCACCAGTGCTCACTTCTTCAGTAACGCCTGTTGCAGGCGCCTGGCTTAGTTTTATTATTTTTGTGTCGAACGCTTGTGCCTCCTCGTCCACCCTCCTTCCTTCTGAACCCGCTGCGTTGGTGACTTTGAGTTTGGCTCGGCCCGCAGCCCCGCCCTTGTATAGCCTGGAGCGTTGCCGACTTCGCATTGCTGGTAAGGGCGGCTCTCGCTATGCTGCACTATGCTTCTCCTGCACATAGTGTGTTCATCCCGCCCGCCCGTCGCCCCCATTACGCATCCCGCGCGCACGCCGCACATCCCTCCCGCCAGTCGCTCCCGTAACACATGCCGCACGCGCGACGTACATCCCTCCCACCAATCGCAACAATAACATATCCCGCGCGGACGCTGTGCATCCCCCCCTCCAGTCGCTCCCGTAACACAACCCTGCGCACACGCGCGCACACACGCACACAGCCGCTCACGCAGGCACATACACAGGCACGCATACATACACGCACGCTAGCACCAGAGTCACCGCAGCAACCACTAAGCTCTTGGCGTGCTCAAGCAGACGTTATCTGACAAGCCTCGTGGACAAAGCGGCGCTTCCCGTTCTTGTCCGGTCAAGTTCCCCTCAAAATGGAAGCTTCGCTCGAGACATCCTCGAACAAATGGAATGTTGAAATCGTATGTTTGAGACGCCTTTCGTTAAACATGAGGCTCTCGCTCGAGACATCCTCGAACAATGAGTTTCAGAACGAATCGTTGTACATTGCAGTTTCGCCTGAGAAATCGTCGAAACATTGAGATGTTGAAGCCGTGTGGTTAAGACGTCTTTGGTAAAAAATGAGGCTCTCGCTAGAGATATCCTCGGACAACGGCATTCGCAACATCGGCGAGTTAAAAACGCCATGCGGGTTAAAACGTCGAACAGGTCAGGTGATCAGCAGCAGCAGCAGCATCATCATCATCATCGTCATCGTCATCATCATCACCACCATCAGCATCATCAACATTAGCAGCAGTATCATTGTCACCATCATCGTCACCACCATGGATGTTATCAGCGTCATCGCCATCGTCATCATCATCGTCAGTGTCATTGCCACCTTTGACTGCCACACGACACAATACACGACGCATGCAACACACAGAACACATGACACACTCCTAGCACGCAAATGGCCATATAGAGACGTACGCCACGCACAGACCATACTCATGCCGTACATCCCTCCGCCCGTCGCCCCCAGAACACATCCCGCACGCCCACCGTACACCCCCCCGGCCCGTCGCCCCCAGAACGCACCCCGCACTCCCACCGTACATCCCCCCGCCCGTCCCCCCCGGAGCACACCCCGCACGAACGCCGTACACCTCCCGTTCCGCCCGCCCAGCACACACCCTGGACGCACAGCCGCACACACGCGCACAGCCGCACGCAGGCACACACAGACACACAGGCACACGCACGCACGCACGCACGCACGCACGCACACACAAACACACACACACACGCGCACACACACACGCACACACACAAGCACACACACACAAGCACACACAAGTACACACAGACACACGCCACGCAGCACCTGACCAGAGCAAACGCAGGCAACCACTAAACGTAAGCTACCAATGGCAACCATCTGGGCATGCAGGGGATCCCAGCGATTGCACCCCATGCGCACACATGCGTGTTGGGTGCAACTCCACGCGCGCGTGCGCACGAAAGCTCAGAAAATCGGCGCTTCCCGTTCTTGTCCGGAAAGGTTTCTGAAAGCGCTCTAGAAGCCACCCAGACAGCTAAAAAGAACCCCAAGACGGCCCAAGAAGGGCCAAGAAGGCCCCAAGAGACTCCCGGGAGCGCCCCAAACGGCCCAAGAAAGCCCCAAGACGGCCGAAGGTGGCGCCGAGACGGCCTAAGAAAACTCCCACAGAACCCCACGACGCGCCCAGACAGCCCAAGAAGACTACAGAAGGCCACAAGAGGACCCAAGAGGCCCCCAAGAAGCCCACAACAGGCCCCGAGACAACCCCGCGCGGCGGGCGCCAGGAGCAACGTCCTTCTCCAATTACCTCTTACTGTCCTCTGTCGTCGTCGTCGTCATCGTCCTCCGTATTCCTCCTCCTACTCGCCCTCGTTCTCTTCGTCCTCGTCCGTGTGCTTCTCTTCCTCCTCGTTGTCATCATGCTCCTGCTCGCTATCCTCACGTTCGCCACGTAATCCTCGTCATCGACTTCTCGTTGCCCTCGCCTTCCTTTTCTTCGCCCAATACGCCCATTAGACTAAAGCAATGCTTCCCTTGTCCGATCAGGTTTCTGACAAATAGCATTTTTGCTGGAGGCATCGTCGAACAATGTGGCCCAGAAGGGACTCCAAATCGACGTCGTCTTCGCATCGCTCCCAGAGGGCTTTTCAACGGCCCCAGGGATGCCAAATCTCTATATGGGGCTCCGCGCTGAACTTCGGACAGGCGTTGGTGGATGACGGGAAGCGTTTTCGAGGTACGAGAAGCGAGCTGGACGTTGTGACTGCATCTGCAACATATCAAAAATCTATTACTGGTATAGGGTGGCGGGTGCAACGGGAGTGAAGGTTAGCGGATCCCCCCAAATGGCGATCTCGCCAGAAGCATCCTCACAAAAATGAATTACTCCGACGGTAGGACCCCACATGAAAACCTGTTTAGCTTACCCTTTGCCCTTTCCTCCTCCCCCTGGCGGACATCCTCTCCTCTCGCCCTCTGCACTGCCCTCTCTTCCTCCTTCTATTTCTCTTCTTCCTTCTCCTCCTCCTCCTCCTCCGTGCCTTTTTCGGGCCCCGGGGGTGACAGAAACCGATTGAAACCAGAACGGGCCAAACAACAAATTGCGTTAGTGGCCCCTTACCCACTAACAAGCAGGGCGTTTTTTGTGGGCGGCTGACGATGGGTTACCACCGCCAGCCCGGACGCAAGGGTTTCCCCCTGCGCCCGATTCGGCTGACGATGGGTTACCACCGCCAGCCCGGAGACAAGGGGTTACCCCTGCCCCCGATTCGGCCGAAGATGGGTTACCACCCACGGCCCGGACGCAAGGGTTCCCGCCTGCGCCCGATTCGGCTGACGATGGGTTACCACCGCCAGCCCGGAGACAAGGAGTTACCCCTGCCCCCGATCGGCCGAGGATGGGTTACCACCCCCGGCCTGGACGCAAGGGTTCCCCCCTGCGCCCGCTTCGGCTGACGATGGGTTACCACCGCCAGCCCGGAGACAAGGGGTTGATTACCCCTGCCCCCGATTCGGCCGAGGATGGGTTACCATCCCCGGCCCGGACGCAAGGGTTCCCCCCTGCGCCCGATTCGGCCGCCGATGGGTTACCACCGGCGGCCCGGAGACAAGGGGTTACCCCTGCCCCCGATTCGGCCGAAGATGGGCTATCACCCCCGGCCCGGACGCAAGGGTTTCCCCCTGCGCCCGGCCGCCGCTTCGGTCGAGGAATGGGTTACCACCCCCGGCCCGGACGCAAGGGTTTCCCCCTGCGCCCGGCCGCCGTCGTCCTCCTCAATTCCTGTTCCTCGTCCTCCTCCTCCTCCTCCTCCTCCTCCTGCGCCTCAGCTCCAGCTCGCATGCTTCGAGCTGGCTCAGCGCGGGGACTCCCGCGGGGACAGACCGGCGGGCTCCCGCCTGTGACCTCCTCGCGAGTCACTCACAGACGAGGCTCCCGCCTGATACATCCTCCTTATTCAAGCCCTCAGGAGGCCAAAAGTGACGACGGTTACACGTTTCGGATGACCCGCCTCGGATTAAAAACATGAGGTGCGGGCCCCAAGGCTTCCCGCCTGAGACTTCGTCGAAATTCACTCACAGACGGCGCTCCCGCTTGATACTTCCTCCAGATTCACGCCACAGGGGCCCAAAAGTGACGACAGTTACACGTTTCGGATGACCCGCCTCGGATTAGAAACATGAGGTGCGGGCCCCATAGGGAGAGGCTTCCCGCCTGAGACTTCGTCGCAATTCAATCACAGACGAGGCTCCCGCTTGATACTTCCTCCAGATTCTCGCCACAGGGGCCCAAAAGTGACGACAGTTACACGTTTCGAATGACCTGCCTCGGATTAAAAACATGAGGTGCGGGCCCCATAGAGAGGGGCTCCCGCCTGAGACTTCCTCACAATTCACTCACAGACGAGGCTCCCGCCTGATACTACCTCCATATTCAAGCCAGGGAGTGAGTGATGACGAAATGATGAGTGAGTGAATGATGATGATGAGTGTGTGATGAATAGGTGATGATGATGCTGATTATGATCATGATGGCCACTGAGTGGGTGGTCGAGAGATTGTGATGGGGATGGTGACGATGATGTTGAGAGTGGCGGCGGTCCTACCGTCGGAGGACCACTGCCTCCGAAGCCTACTGAGGATGAGTGAGTAATTGAGTGAGTGAGTGGGTGATCGAGTGGTGATGATGGTGACGATGATGATGATGATGATGATGATGATGATGATGATGATGAGGATTATGATGATGAGTAGTGATGAAAGATTATGATGATGAGTAGTGATGACGGTGATGGTGGTTGATGGTGATGATGATGGTAATGATGATGAGTGTGTGCGTGTGATGACGATGATGGTGGTTGATGGTGATGATGATGGTGATGATGGTGAGTGTGTGTGAGAGAGAGAGAGAGAGAGAAGAAGGGGGGGGGGGGATCCTGCGCGGCGTTTGCAGAGAAAACAAGAACCCCACTTTGGATGTGGGGGAAAACATGAGGTGCGGGCCCCATGGGGAGAGGCTTCCCGCCTGAGACTTCGTCGCAATTCACTCACAGACGAGGCTCCCGCTTGATACTTCCTCCAGATTCTCACCACAGGGGCCCAAAAGTGACGACAGTTACACGTTTCGAATGACCCGCCTCGGATTAGAAACATGAGGTGCGGGCCACATAGGGAGGGGCTCCCGCCTGAAACTTCCTCACAAGTCACTCACAGACGAGGCTCCCGCCTGATACTACCTCCAGATTCTCGCCACAGGGGCCCAAAAGTGACGACAGTTACACGTTTCGAATGACCTGCCTCGGATTAAAAACATGAGGTGCGGGCCCCATAGGGAGGGCTCCAGCCTGAGACTTCCTCACAATTCACTCACAGACGAGGCTCCCGCCTGATACTACCTCCATATTCAAGCCAGGGAGTGAGTGATGACGAAATGATGAGTGAGTGAATGATGATGATGATGATGAGTGTGTGATGAATGAGTGATGATGATGCTGATGATGATCATGATGGCCACTGAGTGGGTGGTCGAGAGATTATGATGGAGATGGTGACGATGATGTTGAGAGTGGCGGCGGTCCTACCGTCGGAGGACCACTGCCTCCGAAGCCTACTGAGGATGAGTGAGTACTTGAGTGAGTGAGTGGGTGATCGAGTGGTGATGATGGTGACGATGATGATGATGAGGATTATGATGATGCGTAGTGATGAAAGATTATGATGATGAGTAGTGATGACGGTGATGGTGGTTGATGGTGATGATGATGGTAATGATGATGAGTGTGTGCGTGTGATGACGATGATGGTTGGTGGTGATGATGATGGTGATGATGGTGAGTGTGTGTGGGAGAGAGAGGAAAGGGGGGTGAGATCCTGCGCGGCGTGTGCAGAGAAAACAAGAACCCCACTTTGGATGTGGGGAAATATTCGCGACATCGCGTTTAACACAAACAAGCGTTTCGCTCAAGACATCCTCGAAAAACTGAGAGCCGCGAAACTCGCTAATATGTAAAACAGTTGCGTTTCGCCTGAGACATCCTAGCCAAAATGAGGTGCCGACGGAGATGGAGTACTAACTCATGTGTTGAAAACTACGTTTTCGCTAGGGGCGTCCTCAGAAAATGAGCGGCAGCAAAGCGAACCAGAAAAAAAGACGGTAGACGATTTGCATCTCGCTGGGGAAATCCTTAACAACATGAGGTGTTCTGAACATCGTCTTGACATCATTCTTGGAGTGCTTCAAGATGAAGACATGAGGGCCCAAAAAGGACGCAAAGACAGCTCCAAGACCGCCCTGACGACTGCCAAACATGACGATCTCGCTAGGGACATCCTCAACCAATGGACAACTAATAGAGCATCGTTTCGAACATCGTCTTGGAATCGCTCCTGAAAAGCTTCCAGACGGCCCAAGTCAGCCTTCTAAACATGACAATCTCGCTAGGGACATCCTCAACAAAGAGATGTGTGTGACATCGCACTGGCATCAATTTTCAAGGCATCGAGACGGCCCCAAGCGAGCCCCAAACGAGGCCCAACATGTCTCCAAGAGCGCCCTCGAGATTCCTCAACATGCATATTTCTGGAGACTTCCACAAACAAGTTGTTCGCAACATCGCTTTTCACAACAACAGGCGTTTCGCTTGATATCCACCAGAACATGAAAGTCACGAATTTAACACCTATTGAAATGGGGCTATCGCATGAGCCATCCTCGAATACATGAGATTTTGAAACGGTTGATTTAACACCATGTTGAAATTAAGATGTTCGCCTGAGACATCGTCAGAACATGGGCAGGATCACGGCAGACCAACACCCAGAGGCACGGCAGAACGCGCGGGAGCACGACACAACACACTGGGGCGCGGCAGAACACACAGGAGCGCGACAAGACCCAAAGAACACACGGGAGAACGACAGAACACACAGGAGCACGAGCACACGAGGAGCACACCAGACCATGCAGGATCACGAAGAAAACAGCAGAATACATAGAAAACATAGGAGTACGGTAGCACACGCAGGAGCACGGCGAACACACACACAGAACACACAGGAGCACGGCAGAACATACAGGAGCACGGCAGAACAAGCAGAAGCACGAGGAGCACGGCAGAACACAGAATACGTAGGAGCACGGCAGAACACACAGGAGCTCGGTAGAACACACAGGAGCGCGACAGAACATAGAAAACACATAGGAGCACGGTAGAACGAGCAGGAGCACGGCAGAATACACATGAGCACGACAGAACACACAGGGACGCGGCAGAACACACAAGAGCACGGCAGAGGACGCAGGAGCACGGCAGAACACGCGGCAGAACACACAGGAGTACGTCAGAACTCACAGAAGTACGGCAGAACTCACAGGAGCACGGCAGACCATGCAGGAGCACAAGGCGCAGGGCAGAATACACAGAATACATAGGAGCCCGGCAGAACACACAGGAGCTCGGCAGAACACACAGGAGCGCGGCAGATTACACAAAACACAAAGTAGCACGGCAGAACACGCAAGAGCACGGCAGAACACACAGGAGCACGGCAGAACACATAGGAGCACGGCAAAGCAGGATCATGGCAGAACACACAGGAGTACAGCAGAACACATGGGAACACGACAGATCACGCAGGAACACCCAGAACATCTATTCACACAGCCGAACGCACAGGCACACGCACACAGGCATACCCACACACAGGCACATACGCACACACAGGGAGGCAACATACATTCACGCAGACCGCAGGAGCACGGCAGAGCAGAACGCACAACACAGCAGTGCCGCAGTCCACCACGCACGGACGCACATGCACAGATTCCACGCACGCACGCGTGCGCGCAAACACACGCACGCCACGACAGACTTGCGCAGCGCATACTGAGAACGTCGGATAACTCATCAGCCCAAGACACAAAAGACGCTTCCCGTTCTAGTCCGGTCAAATTTCAAAAATGCTTGTTTCGCTCGAGACATCCTCAAAGCATCGTCTTGGAATCGCTCTCGGAGGGCTTTCGAACGACCCAAAAGACGCCCTGGAGGGCCCCAAGAGCGCCAAAGAGCGCCCCAAGATGACCCCAACAGACCCCCAAGAGCTTTCCAGGAGGCACCCAAACAGCTCTCAAGAACCCCAAGACGGCCCAAGACGGGCCAAGAGGGCTCCCGAAGACTCCCAGGAACGCCCGAGGAGGCCCCCAAACGGCCTAGGAAAGCCCAAAGACGGCCCAAGATGGCGCCGAGACGGCCCAAGAAAGCTCCCAAATAAACCCACGACGCGCCCAGACAGCCCAAGAAGACCACAGAAGCCCACAAGAGGACCCAAGAGGCCCCTAAGAAGCCCCCAACAGGACCGAAGACAACCCCGCGCGGCGCCAGGAGTCCCCAGGGTATCCGGATAGGGTCACCATGGCCCTCTCCTGATTCAACGTCCTTCACGAATTGCCTCTTACCGTCCTCCGCCGTCGTCGTCGTCGTCGTCGTCGTCGTCGTCATCGTCGTCCTCCGCATTCCTCATCGTACTCGCCCTCGTTCTCTTCGTCCTCGTCCTTGTACTTCTCTTCCTCCTCGTTGTCTTCATGCTCCTCCTCGCTGTCCTCACGTCCTCCACGTCGTCCTCATCATCTCCTCCTCGTCGCCCTCGCCTTCCCTTTTTTCTTCTTCGCCCAATACGCCCATTGGAATTCGCCGCCGGCCCAACGGGCCAGAGGCGTGCTAAGATCTCCGGTAACTGGTTAACAGTATTTCTAGTTCGCGCGCGCGCGGAGCGGCCCCTGGGGGCCCCCGGACGAAAAGTACCCCGGTGAGGTCCCGGGAGAAGCCACCAGAGCACTCCAGGGGAGGGCCATTTTTCGACACCCATCACGAGGATCGTGGACTCCGATGGGGGAACCGCAATCGACTACCCCCCCTCCCGCCGCAAGAGGCCCCCCAAAGCCCCCCAAGAGGCCCTGGGGGCCCCCAAGACGCCGCCAAGGAGCCCCAAGAGACTCCCAAGAGGTCCCCAAGAAGCCCCCAAGAGGCCCTAAAGAGGGCTCCCGGGCCGGCGGAATGAGCGAAGCGATTAAATCAAGCGGCATTTCCCGTTCTTGTCCGATCAAGTTTTAGAAACCTCCAACATGGGGTCCAAGTAGATGGGATCGGAGGATCGCGTCGCATCGCCGATGTATCGGCAATGTCGGCGATTCATCGGCGATGTCGGCACGGAGAGAATGAGGCTTCACATCCAGCCGCACCGCCGATGTGTCGGCGATGCGGCGCGATCCTCCGACCCCATCTACTCTGACCCCATCTCTGGGGGGGCCAGACATTTGCCGCAGGCACCTGGCTAGTTGATGCCCACCAGCAGCGACCGCTTCCTGCCCGACACCCTCGGACCAGGTTGCCCGCAGGAGTCCGCCTGCTTCAGGCCGGTCGGCTGGTCGTGCAGCCTCAGCGGGACTTTCGCGTGCTGCTGCTGCGGCACGGCGTTCACCATGTTGCACTTCGGGCACCGGACCTCGCACGCACGGTTACATCCAGGACGAGTCCGGTCCGGGGCAGCTCCGTCGTTTACCAGCCTGGAACATATCCCTATCCCTAAGCTGGGCATCGCCTCATCACAATGCCAATCTTAGGGATTCCCTTAGTTTTTCAGGGCGCATCCCTAAGATTGTCATCGCCTTTTGGCGCGTCAGTCTTAGGGATAGGGATAAGTTCGAGGCTGGTGAGTTTTTTGGCCCAGGACGCACGAGCCAGGAGTTTCCTCTGATCGCCCCCCAGCCCCGATGGCTCGGGAATGGTTGGGCGCCCGAAGTATCCGGGATGATTTCGGTCCGGGGCAACTGTGGCTCGGGCCCCCGAGGCACGAAGCAAGAGCTACCCCTGGCACACTGAGCCCTAATGATCTGGGGCTCTGACCTGCATGTGCCCGGAGGGGATGCCGAAAACCTGGCCGCAGTTGCTGCACCGCATGGCTCCGTGGTCTGTCGATCACCCACGTGGACGCGGGGGGCCCTGTCCGTATTGATTGGATAACCTCGCGTGGGGGGTCGTCTTGCGAATTCCGAGGCCATCCTGGCCCTTCGTAGGGAGACGAGCACCTCACCACCGTCACCACCACATGCAAGGAAGAAACAACTGTATACTCTGTAGACACGTTTTGTAAGTCTGATCCGGCTTTGGAAAATACTAATCTACCGATCTGGATGTCTACCATAGAACATGGAAAAAAGCCGTGTTCGAACATACAGGAACCGTAATTTTCGAAGCTCACGCGTTTGTTGCTCAAGACGCGCTTAATCGCTCGGCGTTTGGTGATGGGGTACACGGCTAGGTACAAGTGAATATTCGAGTAAGCCTTTCTTTTACCCAGCTGCTTTCCCCTTCGCCCACACGCTTTCCACCAGCCAAGGGGGAAGGGAGGGGGGAGCGGGAATGGGGGTGCAAATGGGAGCGATTGTGTGAGGGAAAAAAGGAAGGAGGGATAGCACCGTCTTGGGGCTGTCTGAGGACCCTCCAGAAGCCTTCTTGGGGCAGCCTTGGGCCATGTTTGGGCCCTCTTGGGCGCAGTCTGGCTCCTCCCATGCAGCCTGGGAGTCACGTTTAGCCGAAAAGTGCGGAGTCTCCGACAGGACACAAATAACAGTGGACAGCATCAAGTCCTCAGTTCCCGAACGTCGAGATGCTTGATGTCTCGCTAGGTGCTCGACCTTTTCGGGCCCCCCGAGACGTGAGGGGACCTCCTTCACCCCCGCCTCACCAGGTGGCAGCCTGGAGGCGCACAGAAGGAAAAGCAGAGCCGCTGGGGCGTCCTGCTCAGAAGCCTCCACCCCCCAGCCTCTTGGGAACCTCGTGTGTCTCTGAATGCTCTTCCGTATCACCTTCTGCGAAGGCCACCCTGCCGTCTAATATAAAGGGAAATTAGGACACACAAATAAATACACACAAATAAAAATATTCCCCATATTTTCCCATATTTTCTGGGTTTTTGTCTTCCCCCCCGCTTCCCATATTTTTGCATATTTTCCTGGGAGTCGACGATTAATTGTGTCTGTGTGTTTCTTTTCCCCCTGATAATAAGCCCTCTGCCTTCTTGAAGGCCGCCCCCCCCGTTGCCCTGCCCCTGCTGCGCGCCGCCGCGCGAGCGGCGGTTGCAAACACGGCCCTGCGGCATGGAGGACACGGCGATCTTACGCGATCGCCTACGCGGGCCGCCAGCGCGGCTCACGACGAGGGGAGGAGGCCGCCCCCGCGCCACCATTCGCGGGCAACTCACGCGCTACTGTCCGCACAGTCGACCCCGTTACCTTATGGCGACGGAATGCGGGGGCCTTCAGATGGGGGTCCATGCAAACAGAGGTTCATCAGAGCGCCGGAGCTTGCAAATTCCTGCAGAGCCAGCGTTGCACTGACCCGGGCTAGCGTGCAAAATCCTGCAAGAACCCTGCAGGATCTCGCAAAATCCTGCAAGGCCCGACTGACCCAGCTTTGGACTGACCTGGGTGAAAGAATCCCCGACGAATGGTGGTGACGATCACCCCGGCTCCCATCACAACAGGGTGCATGTAGAATACCGCTAATCTGAAGGGGCCCTGGGACACACAAATAAATGCACACAAATAACAGGAATCCCCATGTGTCCCCATATTTTCTGGGTTTTCGTCTTCCCCCCCACTTCCCATATTTCCCCATATGTTCTAGGGAATCGACGATTAATTGTGTCTGTGTGTTTTTCCCCTCCTGATAATCCTTCCCCAGACGCCCAGGTCTATGCCGAGGTGCGCTCTGACCAGGACTTCGAGGCGGGACCGCCCGTGGCGACGAGCCCCCCGCCCAGGAGGCCAACAGGAGGCGCCAACGTGGGGACGGGTGCCGGCATCGGCGTGCCTGCCCTCAACGATTCTCATCCCTTCCCTCCGATCCTGCGATGGAAGCGACGGTGGGAAGGCCACGGAGCAACCCCGGGATCGAGGGCATCCGAGAGCAAGCGGAGCTGCAAGGTCTCTCGGG
>CAUYUJ010014893.1:262500-265000 GCA_963575745.1 Prorocentrum cordatum
CTTCCTCCTCCTCCTCCACCTCCTCCCACCTTCTCCCTCCTCCTCCCTCATCCTCCTCCTCCTCCCTCCCACCTTCTCCCCCTCCTCCTCCTTCTCTCCTCATCCTCCTCTTCCTTCTCCTGCTCCTCCTCCTCCCCCTTGTCTCCCTCCGCCTCTCTTCTCTCAACGCACCCAGTACACGGGTACATGCTGGAACGCGTGCCGGGAGCCTTTTTGGAAGCATTGTGGCAGTCTCTGGAGCCTCTCTGGGCCTTCCTTTGGAGTCTTTTGGGGCCTTGGTTGGCCCGTCTGAGGGCCCATTTCGGCCGTTCCGGGTCCCTCTTGGCTCGTCGTGGGGAGCTCAGCCCGTCTTGGGGCCTTCCTGGGGCCCTCTCCGATCATGTGGGAATCCTCTGGTGGCCCCCTCGGGCTTCCTGGGGGGTTGGAACCATCTTTGGGGTCTTTGGGGCCCATTTTGGTAACATCTTGGGCCGTCGCGACCGCTGGTAGAACTGAAAAGCGAAGCTCCCCGAAATCTACGTTTTTCCCCAAACAGCTTGCTGAACGGGGTGCTATTGTGATAGAAGCTGACTCGGGCCGAGGGAATTCAAAGCAGAGACGTCCTCAAAAAAATTTGGTGGTCCGGGCCGTTTCGCCTGAGACATCCTCGCAATTCTCGTTTTTGAATTGGCCAGGATTGGGCGTTTTGCGTAAGACATTCTCCAAACTCTGAGCTCCCAGATGCCGCGCAGGAAGTGGTCGGGCCCGTCTCGCCTGAGACATCCTCGAAACTCTGAGCTCCCAGATGCCGCGCAAGAGGTGGTCCGGCCCATTTCGCCAGAGAAATCCTCCAAACTCTGAGCTCCCAGATGCCGCGCGAGAGGTGGTCCGGCCCGTATCGCTTGAGACATCCTCGCAACTCTGAGCTCCCAAATGCCGCGCGAGAGGTGGTCCAGCCAGTATCGCCTGAGACATCCTCCAAATTCTGAGCTCTGAGATGCCGCGGAAGAGGTGGTCCGGCCCGTTTCGCCTGAGACATCCTCGAAACTCTGGGCTCCGAGATGCCGTGCAAGAGGTGGTCCGGCCCGTTTCGCCTGAGACTTCCTTCAAACTTTGAGCCCTGATATGCCGTGCGCGAGGTAGTCCGGCCCGTTTTGCCTGAGACATCCTCACAACTCTGCGCTCTCTGATGCCGCGCGAGAGATGGTCCGGCCCGTTTCGCTAGTGACATCCTCCCAACTCTGAGCCTCGAGATGCCGCCCAAGAGGTTGTCCAGCCTGTTTCACTTGAGACATCCGCACACTTTTGCATTCCGAGGTGCCGCGCGAGAGGTGGTCCGGCCCGTTTCGTCTGAAACATCCTCGAAACTCTGAGCTCTGAGATGCCTGCCGCGCGCGAGGTGGTCTGGCCCGCTCCGCCTGGGACATCCTCGAAACTCTGAGCTCTGAGCTGCCGCGCAAGAGGTGGTCCAGCCCATTTCGCTTGAGACATCCTCGCAACTCTGACCTCAGAGATGCAGCGCGCGACGTGGTCCAGCCCGTTTTGCCTGAGACATCCTCGCAACTCTGAGCTCTGAGATGCCCTACGCGGTGGTCCAGCCCATCTCGTCTGAGACATCCTCGCAACTCTGAGCTCTGAGATGCCGTGCGCAAAAGGTGGCCCGGCCCGTTTCGCACAAGACATTCTCGCAACTCTGAGCTCCCAGATGCCTCGCAAGAGGTGGTCCAGCCTGGGGGCCCAGAAGACCACATGTTACATATCCCCCCTAGGACCCTGGGAGCCCCAGGAGGCCCCAGAGAGCTTCAGGAGGCTGCAGGACGCCCAGGACAGGCCCCAGGGTTACCCAGGAGATTCCCAGGAGGCTCCCAGGATGCCCCAGGAGGCCCCCTTATCAGAACGTGTCAAAGTAGTACACATCCGGTGCCGATTCGTTGATTTTTCCTGCTCTTGTGGCCCCCCCCCCATTTAGGGGGGCCCAGACGGCCACATGTTAGATATCCCCACCTGGGACCCCAAGAGGCTTCAGAAGCCCCAGGTGGGGTCCAGGAGGCCACAGGAGGCCCAGGAGGAAGCCCCAGGATGTCCCCAGCATTAGCTTCCTGATAGGCATGCGTCACACAAGTTTTCGGCTAAACATCGCATGTGCAAACGTAATGTCATCATGTTCTAACATGCCATGCCAGCCCGCACTGGACGGGCACGCAATCGACCTTGGAAACCGCAGTGGGTAAAAAAACTCTGTTTGGGGATACTGCACTCGGGCTGTAATTCCATAGGGAATGGTTGATGTTTGCCTTTGGAGGGCCTTCTCAGCGGCCTCTTGGACAGTCGTGGGGGGGTCCTTTTGGTATTTTGTGGCCCGTCTGGGAGCCCATTTCGGCTGTTCCAAGCCCCTCTTGGCATGTCATGGGTAGCTGAGCCGTCTTGGGGTCCTCATGGAGCCCTCTCCGACCATGTAGGGATCCTCCCGTGGCTCCCTCGGGCCTCCTGAGGACTCTCTCGAGCTGTTTTGGAGCTCTCT
>CAUYUJ010014893.1:270000-300000 GCA_963575745.1 Prorocentrum cordatum
TTAGTAGTAGTAGTAGAAGTAGTAGTAGTAGTAGTAGTAGTAGTAGTAGTAGTAGTAGTAGTAGTAGCAATCGTAGTAGTAGTAGTAGTAAAAATATGGTAGTAGTCGTAGTAGTAGTAGTAGTAGCAATAGTCGCCGTAATCGTAGTAGTGTAGTACAAGTAGTAGTAGTAGTAGTAGTAGTAGTAGTAGTAGTAGTAGTAGTAGTAGTAGTAGTAGTAGCATCAGTAGTAGTAGTAGCAGTAGTAGTAGTAGTAATACTAATAGTAGTAGTGGCGAAAATAGTAGTAGTAGTAGTAGTAGGAGTAGTAGTAGTAGTAGTAGTAGTAGTAGTAGTAGCAGTAGCAGTAGCAGTAGCAGTAGCAGTAGCAGTAGTAGTAGTAGTAGTAGTAGTAGTAGTAGTAGTAGTAGTAGTAGTAGTAGTAGTACGAGAACTAGTAGCAGTAGTAACCGTAGTAGTGGCAACAGGTCACTACCGGTTCGAACCCCTCCCCCCCCACGCTCACAGCCAGCAAACGACTCCTGGGTCCCTACCACCGTCCGCACCACATCCCTCACTGCTGTCCCCAGCACCACTGTCCTCACCACCAGTGTCCCTACTGTTCCCACCACCGTCCCCACTGTCCCCACCAGTGCCCCCACCACGGCTCCACTCTCCCCACTTTCTACACGGCCCCAACCACTGTCCCACAGTCCCCACTGTCCCACTGTCCCCACCGCTGTCCCACTGAGCTGTCCCACTGTTCCCACCACTGTCCCCACCTCTGTCCAAACTGTACCTCTGTCCCATTGTCCCCCCGCCGTCCTCGCCACCGCCACCACCACTGTCCCCACCACCACTGTACCCTCCACTGTCCCACAGTTTCCGCCACATTCCCACTGTCCCCACACCGCTGTCCCCACCACCACCGTCCCCACCACTGTCCCACTGTCCCCACTGTTCCCACAATTGTCCCCGCTGTCCCCACCAGTGCCCCCACCAGTGTCTCACTGTCCCCACTCTCCCCACCATTGTCCCACCACGGTCCCACTCTCCCCACTTTCCCCACGGTCCCCACCACTGTCCCCGTGTCCCCACTGTACCCACCACTTTCCCACTGTCCCCGCCGCTGTCCCACTGTGCTGTCCCACCGTCCCCACTGTCCCCATCACTGTCCACCTGTCCCCACTGTCCCCACCACTTTCCCCACTGTACTATTGTCCCACCACTGTCCTCACCACCACCTTCACCACTGTCCTCACCACCGCCTTCACCACTGTCCTCACCACTGCCGTCCCCACCACTGTCCCGCTGTCCCCACCACTGTCCCGCTGTCCCCTCACCACTGTCCCCACCGCCACCGTCCCCACCACTGTCCGCACAACTGTCCCACTGTCCCCGCACCACTGTCCCCACCACCAACGTTCCCACCACTGTCCCAGCATCCCCACCATTGCCCAACTGTCCCGAGGAGCGGGAATCGTTTGCCGGCGGCGAAGGGGTTCGAACCGGTTGTGACCCCCCCCCCGGTTTCCGAGGGGGGGGGGTCGAACCGGTAGTGACCCCCCCTTTTCATGATGGACTGGGGGGGGGTTCGAACCGGTAGTGAACCCCCCCAGTTTTCGAGGGGGGGGGGACGGGTTGGGAACCCCCAGTGACCCCCCCTGGTGTTCCGCCAGCAGCGGTAGAGCACGCTCTTTCTCTTTCTCTTTCTCTTTCTCTTTCTCTTTCTCTTTCTCTTTCTCTTTCTCATCATCATCATCATCATCATCATCATCATCATCATCATCATCATCATCATCATCATCATCATCATCGACATCGTCCTCGTCCTCGTCCTCGTCCTCGTCCTCGTCCTCGTCCTCGTCCTCGTCAACATCATCATCATCATCATCATCATCATCATCATCATCATCATCATCATCATCATCATCATCATCATCATCATCATCATAATCATCATCATCATCATCGTCATCGTCATCGTCATCGTCATCAACATCAACATCATCATCATCATCATCCTCCTCCTGATCATCATCATCATCGTCATCATCATCATCACCCGCATCCTCCTCCTCCTCCTCCTACTCCTCCTCCTCCTCCTCCTCCTCCTGCTCCTCCTACCCACCTGCCTAGAGGGAACGCCGCGAAACTGGAATTCGGACTTATTGAATGGAAATGCTGATCGAGGGCGAGAATGCGGGGTCGTACGCCAAAGGCCTCTTCGATGTGTTTGAGTCTGTGGGGAGGCATCTCGGGGTCGTCGCGGAAACAATGTTGCTGGTTTGGGAGATAACTTGGAGCCCCCTTTGGTTTGGGGACCTCGTGAACCCTGGTTGGGGCGTTTGGGCGCCTGTTGGCAGTTTCGTGGGTCCTTTAGGGCCGGAGGGCTCGCGCCTGGTGGCGGTCTGAAGGTCCGTCTTGGGGCCTTCTTCGGGGATCGGGGGGGCATCCTCGCCCGTCTTTGGAGCCTTCTCGGGCCGTCATGGGTTGTCCTGGGGCGATGCTTGGTGCCTTTAAGTCTTCGTGGGGCGTCTGTAGCACGAAAAAACGATACTGCCAAAATCATGCAACAAACTTATCGGAGACGCACAGGTTTTGGATTCGGAGGCCCACTTGGGGGTTCCTCATTGGAGCTTTTTGGGGCGTTTGGAAAGTCTCTTGGGCCATCAGGAGGCCATGTTGGACCCTCTTGGGGCTACCGCTGGCTCGCTTGCACGACTTGGCAGGGACTCCTAGTCTCATGGGCTCTCGGCAGGGGCGTCCAGGAGCCCCAGAAGCAAGGGATTCCGGAAGGTCCGGCTGGGGGGTCCCACCCCCCCGGATTGCAAAAATAAAGCAAAAAGGAAACATCCTTTTGACGATTCAGATTGAGAAAATGTACCCTCTAGAAGAACACTCTAGCGTCAAGCCTCTAGAGGCACACACGCTCTCCCTCTCTAGAGATGCTCTGTTTCATCAGCCGAATGGCCGCCTAAGGCCCGAGCTGCCGCCTCGAAACGCCGACCCCGACGCAACCCTGGACAATCCTCAGTTCCATGTTTCACCCTGGACCCTGAGTTCGAGGATCGTGGTTCGAGACGGTTCTGTAAGTTTCTGGGGCTTCCCTCTGTGAAGGTGGCCTGATCTGCTTCGACATTCCAATCCACTCCATTTCGAAGAGACAGAAATGAAGGAGCGGGACGAGGAAAATACGGGGAAGGGGCATAGAAGACTCAAACGTGTGTTGCTCACCTTTCGAACTCTGTCCGCCTCCAGAACCTCCGCGTGCCCACGCCTGGATCTGCTTGGAAATTCCGCCCCTCCCTTTTGATCCCGACGCATCTTCCAGGATCGTGGTCCAGACGCATCTGTGAATGAGCCCTCCGCTCGATGTTTCCACCCAGGGCCCACTCCTCTCCCCCGCGCTTCCAGCAGCTACGGCACGCCGACGCCGCTCTGGCGGTGCCCGAACCGCCCCGAACGGCCGCCCAGGGCCCGAGCTGCCGCCTCGAACTGCCGACCCCGACGCACCCCTGGACAGCACCCAGTTCCACAAGGCACCCCTGGACCCTGCGTGCTAGGATCGTGGTTCGAGACGGTTTTTTGTGAGTTTCTGGGGGCTTCCCCCCGTGGAGGTGGCCTGGAAAACTTCGGCATGGTCCGCCCTTAAAATTTTGATCCCGACGCATCTTCCAGGATCGTGGTCTAGATGCATCTGTGAATGAGCCCTCCGCTCGATGTTCCACCCCGGACCTGCTTCTCTTCCCCACGGCACCCCCTCCAGCAGCTACGCCACGCCGACGCCACTCCGGCGCGCAGTTCAGCGCGCGTCCGGAGAAGCCCCCGGAGGGCCGAGAGCGGCCCCAGAGCTCTCCAAGACAGCCCCCCAAGATCCCCGGGAGCCCTCAGGAGGCCGTGACGACGCTTCGCCCTGTGAAGTGACCCTGGAACGGCTCCGCACGTGCCCCACATGCCCGACAGACGAGGCCAACGGGCCTCCAGGCGGCCCAGGAGCGAAGAGGACTTTGACGTTTTCGCTTGTTCGGCTCGCGGACGCTCCGCGTCCCATGAGAACCCGACACGCTGAGAACGCGTTTCTTTATGTTCGGCGATGACGGGAGTCATGGGGGGAGGGGGAGGGGCGAAAGGGGGGGTATGACGTAACGCCCTCCCCCGCCGTGTGGTTCCAGAACCACAGCCGCGCCCGCGCGCACAACGCGACGACCGACGAGCGACGTCGACGACGACGACGCGAGCAGCATGTAAGTAGCGATGTGCCCCACTTCTCATGTGTACACCACAACGCTCGCGTGCACCAGAGCGCACGTGTACACCACAGTGCTTGCGTACATTACAGCGCCAGCGTACCATGTGTACACCGCAGCAACCATGTGCAACACAGCGCCTGTGTACACCACAATGCTTGCGTGCACCGCAGCGCCTGTGCACGTCACAGTGCCTGTCTACACCACAGCATCCGCGTGCAACGCAACGCTAGTGTACACCACAGTGCCTGCGCGCAGGGAAATGTTGATAATCGAATGCGATGTTTTTCGCTCCTCCCTCCTCCTCCACCTCCACCTCCTCGTCCTCTTCCTCCGCCTGCTCCTCCTCCTCCTTCTCCCCTGTCGTGCGGGCTGACGCCACAACGCACGTGCGCATCTCAGCGTGCACCGCAGAATGGTTGATTGAATCGGTCCACTTGTTTCTCGCACGGCCAATTTAGCTGGAGCCTCCTGGACGCAGATGGGAAGAGTTACGGTGATGCGGGCGGACTCTGAAGGACTCGTAGATTCCAGCGGCGCTCCTTTATCCATAGGGATTCGTTTTCTGTTGTTTTCTGTGGAATCCACAAGCGTTCCATTTTGTCACAAGGATCCCTTCTAACATTCTACATACAACAGTGGTGTCGTGTTGCACACGGTTGCTGTGGCGCACACAAGCGCCGTGGTGTACACAGGCACTGCAATGCACGCAAGCAATGTGGTGTACACTGGTGCGGTGTTGCACACGGCTGATGTGGTGTACGCAGGCGCTGTGGTGTACGCAACAGCTGTTGCGCCCGCAGGCACGGTGGCACAAACTGGTGCTGTGTTGCACGCGGCTGCTGTGGTGTACATAGGCGGTGTGGTGTACACAGGCGCTGTGGTACACGCAGGCACTGTGGTGTACACAGGCGTTGTGGTGCAAATCGCCACCTACATGCTGGTGCTACCCGTCCTCCGTCATTCCCAAGCATTCCCAGACGCCGCCGGCGCGAAACGTGACGTCATCGACCCCCTCCCCCCCGAATGATTGCCGTCATCGGCCCGGAATAAAAAACAAGCTCCAGCCGCGTCCGCGATGAACGACGAGCGACGAGCGACGACGACGACGACGACGACAACAACGATGACGACGACGATGACGACGACGACGACGACTGCGGAACAGACTCCTATGCGGATTCCTACGCGGACACCCACGCGGATCCCAGCGCGCACGGCGGCAGTGCCCGGAGCGCACTGCGGGGCGGGGGAGCGTTACGTCATAGGGGGGGGGAGCGGGGGCCATGACGCCCGTCGTGCCACACATCCCCCACTTGGGTTTGTGAAGGACTTTGGCGTTTTCGTTCTTCCGACATGCGGGCGCTCCAGAACGCCCCGCGCGCCCCCAATACCGCCTCAAAGAGACACGGGGGGCGCCCAACACGACCCCGAGGCGGCTCAACGGAGCCCCTAGACAACCC
The DNA here is from genome assembly GCA_963575745.1 of Prorocentrum cordatum. Lineage (NCBI taxonomy): Eukaryota > Dinophyceae > Prorocentrales > Prorocentraceae > Prorocentrum > Prorocentrum cordatum. The sequence continues at coordinate 275,693 of CAUYUJ010014893.1, forward strand.
CACGGGTCCCACAGATGGCTTCTGACGGCCCATCGTCCGAGCAAGGTCAGCGCGCTTCCTCCTCGCCGATCGCCACTCTTCACCCCCACGCCAGAGCCGCCTAATGAATCAAAGGTTCGACAGCGCAGCGTAGCAAGCCGTAGAAAACTTGCGTTTACATACGTGCATCTATAGAGCAATCTCAATATCCACCGCCGGTGGGGGCCCGCGAAAGTCGATCCTCCAGGCAGAGGTCATGTATAAATCCCCGCCTCGGACGTCACTCAGCCCCCTTCGATACTTGGGCAGAGTCATCCTCGCCTTCGCGCTCACACACTTCTCCTTTTTGGCTGCTCTGAGGCGGCCCCCCGCCTGGGCGGGGCGCGTCCCACGTCGGAAGCACGGCGAAACGGCTCCCGGCGGCTTCTTGACGGGCAACTGATGTGCGAGGTGGGGACATGTCCGTATCGAGCCTGGGAACCTGAGGCTTTGGGACCCCAGCGGGCGGTGGATTGATATATGTTGGCCCATGGGGGCCCGAATCCATATATATATATATATGTATAAATATGTATATATATACACATATACATACATATATATATATACATATATATATATATATATATATATATATAGGCAAGCGACGGGGGGGAAATGAGAAGGGGCGGGCCTTCTCAGAAGGCTCGAAAGTGCCCCGGCCGTCTGAGAAGTTTCCTAAGCCGAAGGCTTCTGAGAAGTCCCGCGGCCTTCTGAGAAGGCCTTCTCCTTCTCACTTCCCCCCCTCGCCCGCCGCCGAATGTAATTATCCATGTTCACCGCCTGCCGAGGCCCCCAAAGACCGATCCTCCAGGCGGTGGTGATGGATACATTCCCGCCTCGGAAGCCCCAGCGAGCCGAGGCTTGCAGCTGCGGCCTGCGCCCAAGCGGTGTCTGGCCTCGGATGCCTGCCAGCTCGATGAGGGTGGGGCTGGGGGAGGTCCCAGACAACTGGGCTGCAGGAATGACCGTGTCGCACGCGAGATGGCACAGCGACCTTGCGCCGCAGCTTAGGCGGGCCGCCAGCGCGGCATGCTACACTGGAAGCGAGGGCGCTTACGCGCGACCTTGAGCGGGCAGCTTACGCACGAACGCCAGCGCCAGCGACCCCGTGTTCTTCTTTCGCTCATTTGGCGGCTCGGACAGATCGAGATGGAATGATTCCCCAGCTTTGTGCCTGCACGATGGGGTTCCCTTGAAGGGGCCCAAGGACACACAAACACATACACACGAGTCCAACAATTCCCAACATGTTCTCAAATTTCCTTGATTTTCGCTTTCCCCCCACTTCCCATACTTTCCCATGTTTTCCTGGGGATCGACGATGCACTGTGTCTGCGTGTTTTTGTCCTCCTAATATCACTTCGACAGAATGTAATGGAGACTTGTAGCCGCCACGGTGCCGTGTGCGTGGTGCTCCATGGCAGGGGCTCCATGATCCGCCAAAGCTGGCGAGTTGGGGTGATTGCCTGTGCATCCTGTGGGCCAATCCTTTCTTATGGCTGCCGCCCCAAAATGCCCCAAGCGTTGTTCTTGCCTTGGTTCCTCAGGGAATTGCCGTGTGCCCCACGTGCTGAGATCCACAGCCGTTCCACGAGACAGAATTGGAGTGTCCGAGGGTCCCTGGGGCTCTCCGTTCGACATACGCAGAAAGCATCTATACACCACCACCGTGCCAGGCCAGGGCCATCCTGGGCCCTAGGATGGTGTATACGCCCTCCTGGCCGAATCAGGAGGGTCTATACACCATCCTACGGCCCAGGATGGCCCTGGCCTGGCACGGTGGTGGTGTATAGATGACTTCGTCGTTCGACACCCTCAGGAGTGGGACCCGTAAGGGCCACATGCCCCAGATTCTCGGCTTTCTTGGAGACGTGCCGCGTGCTGGCGCGCGGCCCTGCGTGCCGCCACCACATTTTTTCCAGGGGCAGAGAGCGCCCCAAACGAGGCCAAAAGGGTTCCAAGATGCCCCCGAGTTGGGCGTGGCTTAATGGGGGGGTCACAAATGGGGGGGTCAGAAACGGTCCCCTTTCGTGCCCCTTTCGGGCCCCTCCGGAGCCCCAGGGGGCTCGTTTAGGTACCGTTTGGGTACCTTTTCGGACCACCCTCGCCACCCCCCCATTTATGACCCCCCCATTACGCAACGCCCAACCGAGACTGGTCAATAGGGATCCGGGACGTCCCAGAAGTGCTGCAGGATGACCGAGATGGCCTCCAGGCGGCCATGGAGTCCTCGAAGACGCCCCAATAGGGCTCCAAGATGTCCCCAAGAGGCAAATCCGCCGACCCCTTGGGATTCCATCGGCGTGTGAGATGCTTCCTCCTCCCCAAACCCCTCCCCCGGGAGCCTGATTCGGTCGATTTGGAGGGCCGGCCGGGAAGGTACTTTGCTCCAGAAATTATGCCGGGAGGGCATCGAGGGCCTCAAAACGGGCCACGAGGGCCCCAAGAGACCTCCCAGACGGTCCAAGAGGGCCCCGAGTCGCCGAAACATCGCCCCAAGACGCCCAAGATGGCCTCCAGACAGCCCAAGATGCCTCCAAGACGTCCCAAGAGGCCTCCCAAGAGGGCTCCAAGAGGCCAAAATCTGTGATCTTGATTTGTTTTTGTTCTGGAATTTTTGGTTTTCTCGTCTTTTCCAGCTTCCGACGCTCGAAGACGGCCCAAGAGGCCCCCCCGACCGCCACAAGACGGCCCAAGAGGCCCTCAAGAAGGCCCCAAGACGCCCCAAAAGGGCCCCAAGACGGCCCCAAAGGGCCGCAAGACAGCCCCAAGAGAGCCCCAACAAGGGCCCAAGAAGGGAACCACGAACCGAAAAGTCTAGCTTTCCGCCCTGGGAGGCCCCTGGGAGGCCCCAAGAGGCCCCCAAGTGGCGCCACGAGGCCCCAAAGAGACCTCCAAGAGGCCTAAAGGCCCTAACAGGCCCTCAAACAGCCCCCCAGAGGCCTCCAAACTGACTCGGGCAGGCCCCCGAGAAGCTTCTCACAGGATCCCAACGAACATCCAAGAGGCCTCTGAAACACAACCCAGGCATGGTGGCGGGATGGACCGAAGGCCACTATAAATTACGCAGCACCGACAAGTCGCAACAGCGACTCTCCCCCAAGGGGTCGGCGGTGCGGCGTAAGCCATGTGTGTGAATGTTTGCCCCGAGAGAAAAATAAACGTGCTGGCCTTCTTGGACTTCCCACGCTCCAGGATGGCCCATGAGGCCCCACAGATCGCCCACAGACGGCCCTAGAAGCTTCCAGACGGCCCACGCTGGCACCAAAACGGACCAAGGGGCCCAAAAGACGGCCCAGGAGAGCCCCAAGAGAACCCAAAGAGGGGCTACATAAACCGACGTCGGGAGCCCTCCGCCCCAATGTGACCCCCAACACCGCCAGCTGACCCCCAAGAAGCCTACCCGAAGCCTCAGGAGGTCCCCCAGAGGCCCAAATCAGGCCACACGAGGCCTCAAAGAGGCCCCAGAAAGGCTCCCACGGCATCCCCAATCGCCTCCAAGAAGCTTCCCCAGGGATCCCCGCAGGCATTGAAGAGGCCCCTGACCTGCAACCCAAGCACGGTGACGGGAAAGGCCAACAGCCACTGGATACCTTAATGGTTGCGGCCACTCGTTCTTGGCCTGGTGCCATATGGGTGGTGTTCTACGGCTGGTGGCCTATGATGTCTTAATGGCTGCAACTTCTTGTGATTGCCCTGGTGCTCTGTGGGTGGTGCTCTATAGCTGGTTCCCTGTGATGCCTCAGAGAATGCGTATCGTCTTTGCCTTCGTGCCCTACGGTTGGTACTTAACGACTGGTGCATGTGCGGCCTTACTGGTTGTGGCTTGTTGATCTGAGACTCAGACTCTTGGTCTTGCCTTGGTGCACTGTGAGTTGTGTTCCATGGCTGGCGCCCTATCGTAACATTATGGCTGCACTGTTTTGTTGATAACGGTGTCTCGTGCTTGCCTTCGTTCCCTGTGGGCAATATTGGGTGGCTTGTGTGCTTTGACACCTAGATGGTTCCGGTGGTTCGGTCCTACCCAAATGCCCTCTACGTACTACTCCATGTCTGGTTCCATGTGGCATTGTAATGGTTGCGATTTCTCGCTCTTGTCCTGGTGCCATTGGGGTGGTGTTCTACGAATGGTCTCATATGATGCCTTGTGGCCGCCGCTTCTTGACAAAACCCTGGGTCATGGTGTCTTAGGTCGGCGCTCTGTGACGCCTTAGTAGCTTCGAATCCGTGACTTTGCCATGGTACCCTATGGTCGGCGTGCGCCCCAAGGTTGTTCGTTCTTGTCCTGGTGCCCTATTAACGTGGTGCTAAATGGCTGGTGTCATATAGCGCCTTTGACAATTGCGTATCTCATACTTCTCACCGAGCAACTTCCTGCTTCTGGTCCGCACGAACAATCTGGCTTTTGTGCAGATAGCTACTATGAGACATCCAGAAACAGGTTCTGGGCCCCGTGGCTGTCAACAACAGCCCTGGATGAAACAACGGACCTGCGGAAGGGGTCGAGAGGTCTGGGATCCCATGTCTCCAACGACTCGAGCTGCAGGATAACTTCAAGCGATGGGCTCCAGAGAGTCAGCGAGAGCCTCGGTGGCGTAGATCTGGCAGCCAGAAAATGACCCCCAAACACTCCCACTCCTGCTAGCTAGGGGCCCCTCATGGCTGATTTAGCGGGACTCGGGGAGCACGCGGCCGCCAGCACCCCAGTGCCGCCACCTTTGAACCCCCCTCCCCTGGAAGGAACTCCTGGGATCGGGGGTGCGGACGTCTTTCCATGTCCTGAGTAGAGCTGGACGAGGGCAGTGAGAGGTGGTGGGAGGCGAAAGATGAGCAAGCAAGCAGCCAGAAAACCTGTACACCCGAGTAGCATGTTCTGCGGCGACAATGGAAGCGTGGCAATAGAGAGGGAAGTTTGAACGAGATCCAGGTGTGCAAAACTTCCCAACACCTTGGTTACAACCGATCTTATCATGAACATCTGTGGTGCCCTTCATCCGAGGAGCACGCTTACCCAGAACCGCACGACGAGATCCTGACTCGAACAAGCAATGGCATGACCGTAGAAACTCGGAGGTCCGCGCGGATTTCCCGGATCGGCGCTGGACCCCTCTCCCTGGCGCGCGGAGCGCGCCAGGGGCTGCACCGGAGGCACCGCCAAGGGTCCTGGGCCCCGATCTGAGGAATCGGAATCCGCGCGGACCTCCGAAGTTTATGTTTTTGCCCCTTTTTGTTCCCCTACTAAGACGAAGCCAGGACGAGGAACCATTCGGGTGAGGACAAATCGAGAATCTCCAAGATCTGGCGGTTCTGGAGGATCTCTCGGACGCCGCGGCCTTCTCAGAGCGTTCCAGAACGCTCTGAGAGCGTTCTGGAACGCTCTGGAAGGGATTTGTCCTCGTCCTATCCACGTCCCGTCCGACCTGCGGCTTCAAGGTAATGACATCCCTGCCGGCTCCCTGCGACTGGCTCGGGTGTTCCTAGAAGTGCCCCTGGCCCAGGGTGCCACGAGGATGTCCAAGGAGGCCCCCACGGTCTCCAGAGCACCTCTCGGCCCCGAGGGCCCCCGGGGGTCCAACATCGACAGCAAGGCCAGGAGCACCTCCAACAATCCCCGAGGTCGGCCACAGCGGAGGGCTCGACGCGCGAGGAGCGCCACGGGGGCCCCTGGCTCGCCTCGCGCGCCAAAGGGCCCCCAGCGCCGACCCCAATACGGCCCTCCCCGCCCCCGGGGCCCCGCCCACCTCGCAACCATCTGAGGCAAATCCCCGGTACCGCATTCCTGGGCGTCCAAGAGAGCCCCCAAGACGGCAGCCCGACGGCTATGGACGCCCCTGTCTGTTCCTCCAATCTCATGGAGATCTCAAGGTGAAGGGTCCTGAGGATGGTAATCAACATGCAGCCACTTGAGCGACCTGTGTTAGGCACTTGAGGGACGAACAGAAACGGCACGTACGCGAGACGACATAGCGACCCCACGCCGCGGCTTTCGCGACTGCCAGCGCGGCACGCTGCGTCGGAAACGGGGGCGCTTGCGCGCAACTTTACGCGAGCAGCTTACGCGCCAATGTCGGTGAAATCTCCCCCGTATTTTGCGCCGCTCACTTGAATCCCTGAACAGCTAGGAAAAGGTCAATGGATCTAGTGTGCCTCACGCTGATGGGCGGCCTGCGCGATCCCAAATCGGTGGCCCGTGACCTCTGGTCGTGATTTCTGGGCGTGGCCCTTGGTCTCTGGTCTTCACCCGTGTTCTCTAGAGTGGGACTTCTGCCAGCAAGGGTGCAATTGTTCTTCGAACGACCCCTGCTTCTATGAGGGCCGACTGAAGGGGGCGCCACAATGAGTCTGGATCGAACCGCAAACGAATCGCGGCGCGGTGCCGCGGCGCTGGGCTAAGGCTGCGAGGGGGAGAACCGCAACGGCGAGGATCAGGATGCAGAGATGGGGGAGGCGAGGAAGGGCGCGAGCAAGCGGGGTCCCAAAGAACTACCGTTGCCAGCGCGGTGGGTCGTGGCAGGGCTAGGGCTAGGGCCAGGGCGGTCTGCGACCGCGAGAACTCAAATTCAAATGGGGTGTCGAGCGCCCTCTGCCACTCGATGACGAAAATCCGCCGACACCCACCTGCCATGGGTGACAAAGCGTGAAATTATCGGCCGTCGCCCTCGTCCGATTCCCCCCTCTCCAGGGGTCCCGGACCAAGGGCATCGTCACGACTCACCCCTGCTGGGGGCGGGGAGGATGCGGAGGAGGACGCCCGACGTGAGGGAGGAGGAGGTCCCCAGAAGTCCCTGGAGACCCCAGCCGTCTTCCCAGGCCCAACGTGGTCAAACGATGTCCCACATCTGGATCCTCGATCCACGGCCCCCTCCCCCGTTATGCTGCATGCTCGACGGGCGTTGCTTGTCCCATCAAGCCGCTGTCTGCGTCGAGCCCGTGTCGGATACACGTCAAATCTTCAAACCCGCGTCGAACCCTCGTCGGAGAAACCAGAAGACAGCAGTCCGCAGAACAGCAGTCCCCCTATGCATACCTACCTCTCGAGGCAACCGAGGGAGGGAAGAGACTCCAGAGGCATCCCAGATGGGGTCAGAGTAGATAGGACCGGAGGACCGCGCCACATCGTCGATGCATCGGTGATGCATCGTCGATGCGTCACCGATACATCGGCGACATCGGCACGGAGAAACTCTGCCTCCACATCCAGCCCCATCGCCGACGCATCGGCGATGCTGCGTGATCCTTCGGCCCCAGCCACTCCGACCCTTCCTTGGAGGCCCAGAAGCTCCGAGGTCGGGGATCTTCTGACTCGGGTCAATCCAGACCGGGGTCAGCAAGAAACCAAAAACTGCAATGCAGGAAAACAAACACAACAACGCAAATCTTCGCAAACCCGGGCCAGTCAATAGGCGCGGCCGCCTCGCGGCCACGAGCGGCTCGCTAACCCGGGTCAGCCAGAGGGGGCCTTCGCAGGATCCTGCAGGATCTGGTGCCCTGGCTGACCCCCGTTTGCACTGACCCCCGTCTCGAGGCTCCCGACGAGGGGTGGCGCGAGCCTCTCCGGGATCGCAGGGGAAACGTGCATGACGGGCAAACCGCCCCGGGCAGCGCGACGCAGCTCGGACCCCGGGCCGAGGTCTGCACGGCCCAGCGTTCCTGGCGGGGCGGGGGGGGGGGGGAGGGAGCGGGGAGGGGGAAGGAGAAGGGAGGAGAGGAGGCGAAGGGCTGAGGGGGGGGGGGGGAGGGAGGAGGGGGGAGGAGCGAGGAGGGAGGAGGGACCAAGGGAAGCTTGGAAAGGGGGCGAAGGACGGAGGACAGACGAGGGAGAAGGACGAGGCGGGATGGATGAGGAGGATGAGGGATGATAATGTAGGGTGATGAGGGATGAGGATGGATGAGGGCGGTGGAGGTCGAGGGAGGATCAGGACGAGGATGGAGGACATAGACGAGAGGGGATAATAACCATCACGCGTTTACAGAAAGGGAGGACAACGAGGACGGATGAGACAGGAGGAAAAGGATGGATGAAGAGGGAGAAGGGAACGAAAATATGAAGGAAGGAGCAGGAAGATGAGGAAGGGGAGGGGAGGAGGGGAGGGGAGGAGGGAGGGGCAAGAAGCGAGGAGGTAGGAGGGACGAGGGACGAGGAGGAGGAGGAGGAGGAGGAGGATGAGGAAGGACGGAGGAGAGGGAGCGGGGGGAGGAGGAGGGGGGAGGAGGAGGAGGAGGAGGAGGAGGAGGAGGAGGAGGAGGCGGAGGAGGATGAGGAGGAGGAGGAGGAGGAAGAAGAGGAGGAGGAGGAAGAAGAGGAGGAGGAAGAGGAGGAGGAGTAGGCGGAAGGAGGGAGGTGGCAGAGCGATGATGGGCGCGGAAGTGGTTGACAAGAACGCAAAAGGGACGGGATACTCGCGAGGAGAGAAGGGCGAGAGGAGAGAAAGGAGGGAGAGGATGAGTGCGAGAAGGCCGAGAGTACAACCGATTGCGAGCCCCGCAAAGGAGCAAACTCTCTCGAGGCACCTCCTGGGACTGGCCCAAGCCAGCAGCCCGACGGCTGCGCACGGGGCTGCCTGGCGAGAGAACCGCCGCGCCTCGGGCAACGCTAAAGGAGGGGGCGGTCAATTGCGGGGGGGGCAGCGAGGGCTGCAGAAAAGGGGCCCTCCAGGGCCTGGAGCCCATAAGGAGGCCCTTTGAGGCCCCAAAGGGGGCCTTTGGGGCCCGCAAAGTGCACCTTCCATTCGTCGCCCCCCCAGTAAGCAAGCGACGCCCAAGCGCCATCGAGATGGCGGCACACTGGGATGGTGCCACTGGCGGGACGTGGCGACAAGGGAGGCAATGGCGCCCGAGCAACGGACACACCGACGATGGCCGGGGGGGCGGACGAGGGCGCGGAGCGGAACGGAGCGGCACCAGTGCCGGGCACCGAAGTACACGTGCCCTTCTGGGCAGGGCGCAGGAGGCCGTAAGCTCAGAACGCGTGGGTGTAGAATTGTGGCTGGAATGCAAACGTAATAAAAACACCGAGATTGGGGCGTTGTAAATTTTTCACCCTGGGCGTGTTGCCTCGTTTTCGGGCCCCGGGACCCTCACAGATCGAGCTCCGGTCGTGATTTGCCACGATGTTACACGTTCTTCGCCACATCAGATCTCAGGGGATGCACGGTAAGGATGCAAGCCCCTTGGGCGCCCATGTCGAAGCTTTTCGAGCAGGGCCGCGCATCGAAAAAAGACCGAGGAGGCAAGGATGCAAGGGTACCTTGGGAAAATTACATGTCCTTACTATCGGTTTCAACTGTAGTAAACCGTTGAGGCGGACGAAAGGGATGGCTAGCGAATCAGCTGCGTGCAGCTGATTGTCAGGGCGCCTCTCGGCGCCAGTCGACGACGTATCGAGAAAGCCGCCCTGGGGCGGGGCCACGACCAGCTGCGTGCTGCAAATGTCGACCCCTCCCCGTTCCCGCTCACTGCCTCCGACTCAAGATGTTCGCCTTTTGGCATGGCGCGATAAGAACAAGTACCGATGGAAACGGGTCCTGGACCCCAGGGCCTCCCCTAACAGGAGATACGCCGACCCTTATCCCAGGCTTCGTGGGGGTTCCGAATCCGAATGAGCCGAAAATTAGGGCCTAAACCTGGGATGTACGAGGGGGGGCGTCCATCCTCGATACTGGTGCAACCGATTCGCCCCATTGGGGTGTATCAGAAGGTTCCCTTCCCTTTCTGAGTGGCTTCATTTTTCGTAGACAAATTGGCGGCTGGGGGAGAAAATCGCCTGCGATCCCCTGGGACCACCATGGAGGCCCGAGGGGGGCCCCAGGGGACCTGAAGCAGTAATCGCCTTAGGACGCCTCTCCCTGAGGACCTTTGATTTTCATGGTCATCGCCCCCCCCCCTGCGCACTGAGGGACACGGGCCCTGCAACCCAGGGCCTCCCCTAGGCCACCATGGAAGCCCGAGGAGGGCCCCCCAGGGGACACAAAGCGGAACCCGCCTCAGAACGCCTCCGTGTGGCAGCAGCAAGCGCATGCAAATGTTTGAGCCAAAGTGTCGAGTTACATCGGACACCTTGGGTACACAACACATGCAAAACCTATGGCACAAAATACGCCTTCCTGTTTCACAGGTAAAACTTGCTCCTGAATTTTGCAGCCCCGGCTGCCTGTCTGCTGTGACTGGCAGATGCAGCCCACTCGGAAGACTGCCCCGAAAAGAAAGAAAGAGACAAAGACAGCATATCATTGGAAAATAAACGAAATGAGGACAGGAGAGGAGGAGAAGGAGGAGAGGGCGAGTGGCCGCTTGTCTGGGCGAGAGTGTAATCCTGTAAGAATTTTCCAGAAGTGCATCTGACAAAACAAGTCTCTACATACTACTTTCGATTGAGCCAGAGCCGAGGCCAGGGCCAAAATCAAGGCCGGGCTGGAGCTGGAGCACCGGCTGCGTCGGAACCTGGAATCCGGGATCTGGGCCCCAGGCCCGTTTCAAACCTTCTGGGCCCTTGTTTCAAGCATTCGAGGACCAAATGTCACTCATTCTGGGCTCTGGAGTTCCGCTTCCATGGGCTCTTGCAACCATATTCACGTCCTGATTTACTGCTTCCCAAGGTGTCTGGTTTACCGCTCCCGCGAAGCTAGAGAACATATTCAATGCCTGCTTTACAACTTCCCAAGGCGCTTGAAAGTGTACCCACGGCCTGGTCTACCGCTTCCCAAAGCGCTTGAAACCGTTTCCCCGCTTCCCAAGGCGCTTGAAACCGCATCCAAGGCCCGACTTACCGCTTCCAAGGGCGCTTGAAATAGTGCACCCACAGGGCTGGAGAGCCCCTGGAGGCCCCCTGGCAGGAGGGGCTCAGAAACCTTGCGAACAGCCTTGCAGGGACGTTTAGGGTCCTGCGCAGCCCTCTACGCCGTTCCTGGAAGCTCACACAGCAATGAAAGTAGCACAGAACAAGTGATCATACATCAGCTTCTCCAGTGGCTCAAAAACTCGATTCTCGAAACGAATTTCAAACTGCCAGGGCCCAGGTCATCATGTTGTCTATCCTGGTCGGGTCGGCGAACGACGACAGCGTCCGGCATCCGGCCGACGGCCGACGGCTGAAGATGACCGACGGCGACAAACATCCCCGGGGGAAAGAATCATAAATCTTTCGCCACCTGGAGAGGACGCGGAGGGGCCCTTTACGATTCAAGGGGTTACATTACACCGCCGAGCCTGGCGAGGCCGATCCTGGCCCCAAGGAGGGTGGATGCGCCCTCCTGGCCCGGGCAAGTGCCACGACGCCCGAGGGTGTGAACAAAAGTCGAAGCGCCAAGAGAACCTCACGGCCAGAACTCCCGATGCAATCCCTCACGCGGCTTTCTCGAGACAGATCGGTCCGTGAGGGCCCTGCCCGTGTCCACGAAGACGCCAGCCGCATGTCCACGACGCCGGAACCTCAAGGTGCACGGATCCGTGGCCTCTGGCTGGTCCGTCCATGATTGGCGTGCGTGGCGCCCTCCGGTCCTCGGTCTGGCGGCGCGGGGGGCACAGCGGTCCTCATGTGCCGCGCGGGTTGAGGAAGGTGGAGTCGCCAGCCCTCTCGGGCTTGGGGGTGAGCACCAGGGGCATGACGTTGTCCTGGCCAGTCCAGCGGGCCAGGCGCCCTCCTCCTCCCACTCAGGATGGGGGCAGAATGCGGTCATCGGGGATCTCCGAGGTCCGGCGGGAGTCTGGGGCTCGTAGCGGGCGCCGCGGAAGCCCGAGTGCGCCAGAGAGAGAGAGCCGCAGGGGACGGGCGACGACGCGGTTAAGGGGTCGAAGACGCGCACACTTTCGACAGGCCGATCAAACCAGACATCCTCCTGATTGCGTTCGAGAAGTGAGGCCTCTTACGGAGCACCAGAGGTCGGGGGACGAGGCCCGTGCCAAACCTGCATGCCACGGCGAGGCGCAGGCCAGAAAACATTTCGGAGCTTCGCATCAAGGGGGAATCAGAATTGGGGGGGTCGGGAGATCAGCTCGCCGATGAGCTCGTCGGGGACGCTGCGTCTGGCGACGGCCTGGCGTGGAACGTGTTTTCGTTCATTCTGAATGTGTCCCGTTCTTTTCGCGCGCTGTCGTTAGATTCCCAAGTCGCACTCTTGAAGCAGATCCAGCACATTCAAGCACGACGATGGGGTCGAGAGTCGATAGGCACCAGGGAAACACCAACGCCGAGCCTCGCTTCGAAGAGCTCGGAGGACGAGGTAGAGTGTGGAGAACAAGGTAGAGTTCGGAGAACATCTCGGCCACTCACAAGCGATAACGTCTGTTATCGAGGCCGCCCTCTCCCTCGTAACGCGATGTGACACATCCAGAAGCCTCCCAGACGGACCAGGACAACCTCAGGGCGCCCCATAGACGGCCCAAGACAGGTCTAGGACCCAAGTCTCTGGGGCTGACCTGGGCCCCATGTCAACCCCAGAGGGCACCAATATTCCCAGGAAGGGCCCCAAACAACTTTAACAAAGCCCGAGAGACTCCCCCGAGAAGGCCACTAAGACGACCCAAGAGAGCCCCAAGACGACAAATATAGCCTCGGAAGGGTTCCAAAAGAGCCCCACAACCCCACGACAGCCCAAAGACGGCCACGCCGCGAGAGTGGCCCTGGGGAAGAGTGGCGTTTGGTGCGTGGCTTCAGACGGCCACGGAGATGCCAAATCCAAGCACGCAAGCCAGTGTAGGGGGACCTCTGTGGGCCCACGCCCATACCAAAGACCACTCTAGCGACGGGTTAGCGGATCTATGTTCGGCGGTTCTTGGGCCCGAAGTGGGCTTCTGAACGCCGCAACGCGAGGAGAATGACACCCTTGTGGCAGACGACCCTCAACAGCTTCACAAAGTTCAGATGGGGATCGCGATGGGGGGTCACGGTCTCCAAAATGGGGGAATCGTGATAGAGATAGGGGCAGGGATATATCGCTAGGAATATATAAATTGGAGTTGGAATCCCACCAGCCTTCTGGGTGTAGGTGGTCTAACAAGGCACTTCCTTTCTCTTCCACTACATCCTTCTTCCCCTTCGGGGAGGGTTTGACGGTTTACTCCTTCCTCTACCCCCTCCCAGGGGCCTGAAATGGGAGGGGGACAGAGGTGTCAAAGGTCCTGTTTCGCCCAAGATGGCTCCAAGAGGGCTCAAGATAGCCGAAGATGGTTCAACATAGACTCCGACACGCCTCCAAGAGGCCAAAAGATGGCCACAAGACGGCTCCAAGTGCTCCCGGAGCCACCCAAGGACCCCGCAGAGTCCCGAATCCTTCGAAATCCACGCGACACTCAATGAGGTATGCCTTCTCGCCTATTCGCGTCCAATGGGCTTCTGAGGCCTCAAGATGGCCCCAAGAAGCCCGCCAAACGGCCCAACAGCCCCAAGAGCGCCCCAACCCTGGCCGGGCCGCACGTGACGGTTTGAGGGCTCCTGAAGGGAGGGTCTAGATAAGGGATCCCCCCCTCGGCCTTCAAGATTGCCCCAAGAGACCCTCCGAAGCTTCCAAGAAGCCCCAGAGATGGCTCCAAGAAGGCTCCAAGACCCACCAGAGAGCCCCAAAGGGGCCCCAAGATAGTCCCGAGAGAACCCCAAGAGGCCCCCCTGGGCATCGTTCCTGAATGGGCTGGCGGGGATACTCGAAGCGTTAAGATCACAGCTTAGGGATAGGAGGGATAGGGATAAGAGGGACGGCGGCGGGAACCCACTGGAGACAACTGGCGGGCACGGGTTGGGGAACGTCCACGAACCTGATCGCAACAGGCCGGGGAGAGTTGAGACTCGGGTTAGGAGGGTACGGGTTGACCTGACGTGGTCGTCAAGAAAATGACGAGACCCAATATGTAATTTGACGCGAGACTCCGCTGCAAACATCCCACGAAAGCCGGACCGCCAAAATCCAGGATGGGCCCGCCAAAGGGAATCGGCAGACCCGAGCTCCATCGAGCTCGAACCTTACGTTCCCCTGAACGGGGCGCGCGGTCCCAATCGGCCGTCAGCACGTCGCAGCAGGGCTTGAAGATGCCGTCCGTCGCTCGCTCGCGGTGCCTTCCCCGCGTCCGCGCGCAAGCGAGCCGGCGCCCAGCGAGGGATGGCAGGGACGGCGAAGGGCGCAAGCCAACACCACCTCACGAGCGGCGAACATGTCCGACGATCCCGCTCGTCCGAGAACAGCTTTGTCGGGCTCCGTGGGCCATGGATAATGACCCTGGTCGAATGGGCCATAGACCATAGAGAGCCGTCCCCGTCCCCAGGGACGAGGTTGGGAGGAGGGTGGAAAGGATGGGGAAAACCATGTTCCCTCTCCTCCTCTTCAGCAGTTGACGGGAAGAGGGGGAGCGGGAGAAGGAGGAGGAGGAAGAGGAGGAGATGACACTTACTGCCCTCCCTCGCAGGCATCCGATATCCTGATGTTTTCACTGCGGGTCCCCCAGGGCAAACTTTTCATCGCGATGCCTGCTCTGACTGACGTGGGGGCTGAAGAAACCCCCCATACAGTGGGGGCGCGGCCACAAGAAACCATCGCAAGAAACCGAACCCTGAAAAGCCGCAAAGTTTCTTGCGCAGGGCGTGGGTTTCTTAACCGACGGCGTCACACAGAGAAACCCAGAGGGGCCCTGGCCCGAACAGTTTCTTAGCAGGCCGCGCTCATAGAATACGCCAGCACGGTTTGGAAAGAAACGCATGGCGACTTTTGCATCCTGGACAATACAGAATCAATGCTGACAGTGCAAACCTTAATCGGCCAGGGCACACGGCGCGTACTCTCGCATACGCGCGCGTACGCGCGCGCGCCCACGTGCGCGGGGAGCGCTGCGTTGCCCACTGTAGAAAACACTTACAAAAACCCACGTTGACGTCAAAATCCAAATGGTCACCGTCAAGGGTTGACTTTAATTTCCAAGCGAACATGACGATTTTCTACATTCTGGAAAATACAAAACCGATTTACGCTGGCAATGCAAACCTTAGCAAGCTAGGGCACATGGCGCATACACGCGGATACGCGCGCGCGCCGCGTGCGCGGGGAGTGCTGCATTGCCCACAACAGATAACGTTCACAAGAGCCCGTGTTAACTTCAAAATCCAATCGGTCACCGTTAAGGGTGGACTTTCGTGCTCAGGCCAACATGGCGATTTTTCTGTTCTGGCGAATACAGAGCCTGTTCTGACGATGCAGACCGTATCGGGCCAGGGCACGCGGCGAGTGCGCGCGCATGCGCGCGCGCGCCCGCGTGCGCGGGGAGTGCTGCATTCTCCACAGAAGATAATGTTTACCCATGTGAACTTATAAATCCAATCGGTCACCGTTAAGGGTTGACTCTAGTTTCCAGGCCAACTTAGCGACTCGTCTATTCTGGGCCACGCACAGCCAATGCTGACAACGCAAACCCTATCAAGCCAGGGCGCACGCGCGCTCGCACGCGTTCCCGGGGAATGCTGTATTGTCGCGAGGACGCAAGCAACTCAAGGGGCCTTTGGCACCTGGAGGGTTCTTCGGTAGCGGGCCGTTTCATTGCCCGAAATGCAACTGTGAAGCAACCCAGGGCATCCTGGACACGAAAATTTCCTGGCAACCGCGATAACCCATCGCGCAACACGCGGCGCGAATAAACCAAAGGCACCCTGAGGCCTGTCGAGCAGACGGCCGATGCACCTGTTGCGGTGGCAGCGAGGGGGCTCGGCTCGGCGAGGGGATCCCTCCTCCACCGTCTCCTCCTTCTCCTCCTGCTGCCCTCCCGCTCCACCTCCTCCCTCTCTCGCCTCTGCTCCTCCCGAATCCTCATCCTCCCGCCCCCCTCACCACCTCCCCACGTGCCTCCCCGCCGCGCACGCCTCCTCGTCCGTCCTCACTGCCTCCATGCATCTCGCGATCGTGGCCCCCGCTCCTCCCTCTTGCTGCCGCGACTCCAACCTCGTGCCTGTCGCCCCCTCCCGTGGCAGACGGGGAACGGGGCAGACGCTGCGGAGGAGGGTGGGAAGGGAGGGGGGGGGAGGGGCCGGGGACTGGGAGGCGGGAAGAGATGGGGTCGGGGCAGAGAGAAAGCGAAGGGTGGTGAGAAACCGGAGTGGGGGGGGGGTGCAGGGAGTGGATGATGGGGGGGGGAAGGGGGGAGGTCAGGAGGAGGGTAAAGCGGTGAGGGAGTGAGGGGAGAAGAGAAGAAGGGGGAGAAGGGGTCGAGAAATTGTGAGTGTGCAGGGAGGGGGTGGCGTGGAACAAAAACAGACAACAAGACACAATGGGGGTCGCAAAAGGCAACTGCCAAAATGCCTCTCCGTCAAACTCACTCTACCCGTGCGTCTCCCGACCCCCGTGTGAACCAACAGACGCCACACCAGCCATCGATGCAGCCGTACTTCAGCTCCTAGGAGGAATCAGGCAGGTTGAGAGGGGGCGGAAGAAGAGAAGTCGGGCTATACTCAAGTCGGCACAACAACTCAGGGTAACACAACGTGGCAGCCGTAACCTACATCAGCTGCACCTATGGTTCGCGACCTGGTCCCGAATGGTACGAGCCGCAACATGTTATGGCGATTGCTCAACGACAGGTATTACGCGCACGCACACATGAAACACCCGATGTAAATCACGGCGCCAACCCAACCAGCGCTTCCTGGTGATGCGAGGGTCGAGCACACGGCGCAACCCGACCGATTCGCTCAACTATGACGTCTGAAAGATGTGGAGGTGGAAGATTGCCAGCGGGGAAAGCACATCCATGTCCGCAGCCTCGCGATCTGGACCCCTCGGCTGCAACCAATTCCCCCCATGGGTACGGGAGGAGAAAGAGAGAGAGAGAGAGCGAGAGTGTGCGTGTGTGTGTGTGTGCGGGAGAGAAAGAGAGGATAGAGAGAGAGAGAGAGAGAAAAACAACAAAAAACAACAAACAGCAAAACACATAGTCACAAGACGGCTCGCCGCTTGGGGAGCATAAATCGGGCGTAGCCCCGCACGCATTCGAATGCCCACACTTCGTCCTCGTACTACTCGTATTCCTCCCCGTCCTCCTTCCCATCCTGATCGTCGTCGTCGTCCTCCTCCTCGTCCTCCGCCTCATCCTCCTCGTATTCCTCGCCTTCCTTCTGCTCCAGCTCGGTTTCCTATCGGTTGTGCCAAAGATTGCGCCCTCGGCGGCTGAGAATAAAACCGTCTCCTATCGGTCGCGCCATAGGTTGCGCCCTCGGCGGCTGAGAATAAAACCGTCTCCTACCAATTGCGCCATGGCTTGCGCCCTCGGCGGCCGAGAATAATAACCGTCTCCTATCGCTTGCGCCATGGCTTGCGCCCTCGGCGGCCGAGAATAACAACCGTCTCTTATCGGTTGCGCCATAGGTTATGCCCTCGGCGGCCGAAAATATAGCCCTCTCCTATCAGTTGCGCCATAGGTTGCGCCCTTGGCGGCCGAGAATGAACCGTCGCGTAACGGGTGCGACCAGTCAGTTCAGTTCAGTCAGTTTACCTCGCAAAAATCAAATTCGGGCTACGCCCGAAAACAAGAGCGCAAGGGAGAAAGCGAGAGAGAGAAAGAGATGCACCAGCTATTGGCGGCCAGGCTGCAGCCAGGAGGTTCCGGCCAACAACTCGGTGTGCCGAGCGCGAGGGGAGGGAGGCTGGTCAGCGGCGGACCACAGAGCCTCGGGCGCAGACGAGCTCCCCCCGCTCCCTAGACTCCCTCCTGCCCAGATTGGGAGCTGCACACACACGCGCGCACACACACACGCACACACGCGCACACGAACACACACACACACACACATACACACACACACACACACACACACGCACACACGCATACAGCACACACGCGCCTTCTCCCGAAGCGTAGTGCACCAAGGCTCATGCAGCCCTGCAGCCCTGAAGGGCCAGGGCCCCCGGTTTTCCAGCTGCTGCCAAGAGCTCCTCGGAGCTCCTGGGAGCTTCCCAAGAGGCCCATGGCTTACAACCAAGGCACGGTGGCGGGATGGGCCGAAGGCCACTCGATCCGCCGCCCACTGTTGACTCATCACAAGGGTGCCTGGCGTGCTGAACTTCTTACGGTTTTGGTTTTGTTTTTTCCAAAAGAACTCCCCCAGTGGGCTCCTGCGCGTCCCGCCAGGGTCCCCGGAGGATGCCGAAAGATCTTCCAGAGGTAGTTGCAAAGGGTTTTTCCGTTCCAGACGGCTCCAAGATGTCCCAAGATGGCCTCCAGGATGCCTCCAAGACGGCCAAGATGCCCTCCGAGACGGCTAAGATGGCCCCAAGATGCCTCCAAGACGGTCCAAGAGGCACCCAAGACGGCCTAAGATAGCCTCAAGATGGCCCAAGAGGCCCTCAAGAGGCCTCCAAGACGGCCCACGAGGCCTCCAAGAGGTCCTCCAGGAAGGCCCGAAGAGACCAACATCCGTTGATTTCCGTTGGGTTTTTGAAAGATTGTGGCATTTGCGCCTTTTCGGCTTTCCTGGAGGCCCAAGACGGCCCAAGAGGCCCCCAAGATCGCACAAGAGGCCTCCAAGATGGCCTCATTACGGCCCAAGAGGCTCCCACGCCGGCCCCAAGAGGGCTTGAAGACGGCCCAAGAGGCCTCCAAGACGCCCACGATGGCCTCCAAGACGCCCAAGATGGCCTCCAAGACGGCCCCGAAGCGCCCCAAGATGGCCCCAAGTTGGCCCAGAAAGGCCCCCAAGACAGCTCCCGACGGCGTCAGACGTGCCAGGAACCCACCAATATGGCCGAAGTTGGCTCGAAGCTGGCCCAAGACGGCCCAGGAGGCCCCCAAGAGGGCCCCCAGGAAGGCCAGAAGAGGCCAAAAACCTTGATGTTCCTAAGGTTATTGACGGATTTTTGCATTCGCTTCTTTTCGGCCTTCCGACGGCCCGAGACGGCCCAAGAGCCCCCAAAGATCGCCGAAAGATCGCCCAAGAGGCCTCCAAGATGGCCCCAGAACGGCCCAAGAGGGCCCCAAGACGCCCCCCAGACGGCACAGGATGCCTTTAAGACGCCCAAGATGGCCTCCAAGACGGCCCTGGAGCATTCCAAGAGGGCCCCAAGTCGGCCCATAGAGGCCCCCCAAACGGCTTCCGACGGCGTCAGACGGACCAGGAGCCCACCAAGACGGCCGAACATGGCCCAAGATGGCCCAAGACGGCCTCCAAGAGGGCCTCCAGGAAGGCCCGAAAAGGCCAACATCATTGATTTCCCATGGGTTTTTGAAGGATTGTGGCATTTGCGTTTTGTTCGGCCTTCCGACGGCCCGAGACGGCTCAAGTGCCCCCAAAGATCGCCCAAGAGGCCCAAGACACGGCCCCAAGAGGCCCCCAAGACGGCCCAAGAGGTCTCCAAGACGCTCAAGATGGCCTCTAAGACGGCCGAAGAGCCCTCCAAGACGTCCTCGAAGGAGGCCCGGAAGGGTCAAAATGGCTTCCAGACGGCCAAGATGACCTTCAAGATGCCCACGTGTTTCCCGAAGGCTTTCCAAACCGATTCGGGGAACACGTGGTCCGATAGCTTGGCAGGTCTGGCCTCGACGTTGGGCCACATAGGGCCACATAGGCACTTCCAAAAAGGCAGGGGGCGGCGGTGATTCGCCGTAGGCGTCTTCGATAGTTCACGAGCGGCGAACATATATTCGTATCCGCGCCCTCGAGGTCTGGATTTCAGGGCGATCCCACGGTCACTCGGTTGCACGGATAGGTTCGGCGAGGGGCATCGGCGATAAAACACCCGTATGTGGTCCCCACCTCCATGCTCGAATCAGATCAGGTCACCAAAATCCTGCACCTGTCGTCACGTTCGGGCTCTTCAGGCCCGAATCTGGAGGAAGGCTCGAACTGCAGCCTCGTCTGAGAATGAATCGCGAGGGACTCTCGGGCGGGAACCCCTCCGGTATGGGGTCGCCACTTCCGTGTTCGAATCCGATCGGGTAATCCAAATCTTGCAATTCTGGTCGCGTTTGGGCTCCTTCAGTCTGAACCTGAGAAACGCCTCGTCTGAGTGGAACAGCGCCAGGCGAAGGGCCGTGTCCTTATGGAGATTGGAGCTTCGACCCAGGAGGTTGGAGCCTCGAGCCTCGGTTTGAGCGCGCCACAGCGCGCCTGGTATATCTAGGGGCGACTTTGGCCAGCGCGGAGCCTCGCTCCCTACTTGACCCCAACTGATCGGAATGGGGGCTCCAGGATGCAGCAGCTGACCCAGGAGGAGGGGCAGGAAGAATAGCAGGGAGGCGCAACAGTGGCGAGAGGCGCCTGGGGTTTCTGGGAAGGCTTCTCAAAGGCAGGAAGGCTTCTGATACCTCCCCGTCGCCAACTCATGGGAGCCTCCCCTACCATCTCAGTGGCTTTACGTGTAGACGCTAACTCGACGCAAATCGACGCTAAGTCCACACTCATCGACGCTAAACCGGAGCCAGCCCACGCTTGTCGAGGCTACTAACTGCGCTGTCTCATCGATCATCAGACGCTAGCGCGCATCAATGCACTCTGAAGACGGAATTGCGAGGACGTACAAGGCTCCCAACATCTGCAACCGCAAACAGACTGCGCGGGATAACGGGAGACTGCAGTCGATGATCAGCAGTGCGGAAATCGACAGAATGAGATCGGGAGACATCGGAAGTATAGGAGATCTGGCGGTTCTGAGAAACGAATCTGGCGCCGCGGACTCCGTGGAGCGTTCCGAGACCCTCTGAGAGCGTTCTGGAACGCTCTGGAGCAAATTATCCCGATCCTGGGCGCTAGCACGGACACCAGTACCAAGGCAGCTTCGAGCCGCGCCCCCTTCCCAAGAGGTTAGCAGAAATCCCAGAGGTGTCCCAGCAAGCTCTGGGAGCTCCCTCGATGTCCCCGGAGGTCTGTAAAGGGGCCAGCAACGCACAATAGCTTCAGCCCTCAATCCTAGAACATCATCAAGTCTCCCCCTCCCTCTCTCCCGCAAAAATATGATCGGCTCTGCCAAGCAGGTCAAGAAGGGGGTCCAGTAGGAGGAACGCGCATAGCCGACGGGAAGGAGAAAGAGGAGGTATGAGGATGACAAGTCTACGCTAACGCTGTAAGCCCCTCCTCCCAGGGGGACAAACACATTCAAATCCAAAGAACGTTTGATCCGTAAGCAATCGGGCATGTGCAGCCAAAATCAGGTCGAGGAGAGGGGACCTCCCCACGGCGATCCTTCGAGTAAGGATCGGCCCTCTCTAGGCCTCCAGGGCGCAACCGCCCCGCGGGACAACTGACCTGGCATCGCCATGTGGAGCGGCGCTCTTCGCTCAATTCGGGACCACGTCCAGGCGCCAACCTGACCGACCCGTTTTCCGAGCGGCGTCCAGCCGTGACGCCGAGGGGGCCCCGACGAGGGCACAGAAGCGGACGGCATCCCGTAGGTACCGATGGCCGAGGCTGTGATTGCAGCCGCTGCGTGATGCTCGCGGGCTAAGCGCAGGCGTGCGCTGGCAACCGCTGGGCCCCCCCCCCCCCCCCCAGTGACGACGGGGACCGCGGGGCGCGGGAACGCGAGCGCGCCAGCGTCTCCTTGCCAGCCGCATACTCGGCCGCCTCCCGGGGCCCAAGCGCTGGCGCGACCCCACGTCGCTCTCGTCGTCGTCGTCGCCCTCGTCCTCCTCCTCCTCCTCCTCCTCCTCCTCCGCGTCCTCCTCCTCCTCCTCCTCCTCTTCCTCCTCCTCCTCTTCCTCCTCCTCCTCCTCCTTTTTCTGTTCCTTCCTCGTCCTCGTCCTCAGCGACGGGTGACATCATCGTTGTCATCGTCAACGTCATATTCGTCGTCGCCGCCGTCTCGTCCGCGAATGTCAACGCCTTCCACCAATGTCACATCCACGGTTGCGGCCAACATTATTGCTCCACCCAGATGTCCATGCCAAAATTCTAGATCAACGGATTCGGCCAACATCAGAGCCGCTCGGAGCCCCCAAAGCTGCCAACAACTATCCCGGACCGGGTCGGCAAACCCGGGGGGCACGTGTTAGAAAGCGACGGTTGATCTGGGGAGCTGCAACCCAAGACCCCGAACAACTGCGAAAACATCATATCATCGGGCGATGGGGGAGGTTACACAGCCGGGAAACAAGTTATAGCAAAATCAGCAAGACGATCTTCGTGAATGATCCGCAGACGGCAACGCCCAAATGAGAACATTCAGTGATATCCGCCCATCGACGTTGGTAGCGCGCGCAGGCGCGCACCATGGGCCAGGTCATTGATATGCCACGCTTTTGCTTGCGCGCCCAGTGCCAGCATTGGAAGGCGGACGCCGCTCAATGCCTGGGTGCCCTTCACAAGGCCGCTGGCGTGGGCGGTTCCACGTTTTGCCTTGCGGTGTCGTCCCCACCAATCGACTGGCGAACGTGCAGCGCGCCATGCAGACGGGACGCTGTTCCGCAACATTGACGGGCGGCGGTCGCTGGATGCGAGTGGCCCCGCCTGGTCTGATTCAATTTTTGTTCGGCTCCCATCCCTGTGCCACTTTTGTTCGACACCTTTTTCACGGGGATGGGTAACTCTGCCTAAGTGTTGGGTTCCCGCGCGGTTCCCTCGTGCTTTGTAGCGTGCCGCCCTGTGGGTCCTGTGGGGCGTGTGAGACTTGTGCCCGTGGGACGTGTGCGACCTGTGGGGCCTGCGAGACATGCGGAAACTGGGCGATTTGCGGGATCGGTAGGTTTTGCGGGACTGCGCGACCTGCGGGATTGGGCGACCTGTGCGACCTGCGAAACTTCGGGGAGCTGCGGGGCCTGCAAGACCCGAACGGGAGCTGATCGACGGCCGAGGGGGGCGGCGCATGGGAAAGCGTCTGCTTAGCGGTTGCATCAAGGAACACCTCGTCCCACATCGTTGACTTGATGCAGAATCCCAGCGGAACAGCTGCGCCAACGTCGGCGACCTCGCAACACAAAACTTACAACCGCTGCACGGCCGCGACATTCGCGCACCGAGGCAACCGCGCAGCGCGCCCCAACGCTCGTCGGGGAACCAAGTGAGCAGTGAAAAAAGGATGAGTGGCACACCTGCGACAGAACCCTTCATTCGGGGATGGACAGACCACCCTTTAGCACAACGTGGTTTAGTGAAAACGACCTGAGGCCCAAACCTGGCGGGCGCAAGCCTGGAAAATGACGGCCGCGGCGCCCTCTCGAGAACCGAAAACGGACAATTCACTAATCGACGTGTCACTGTTGGGGGTTCTGTCCAGCCCCGATTCCTCTCGAAGATGTTCGGCGCGAGCTCTGAGAACGTGAACTCTACCTGCAATCCACCCTTGCCGAACCTGTCGACGACCAATTAAGTGCGTCTCCGCGCGCTCGCCTCTGGGGCCGCCGACCCGCATCCGTGCTGCCAGCGGTCGTCGCGCGCGAAAACTGCCAATCGACATTGTACTAGTAGGCGTGGCGCCTCCACTGTCTCTCAAAGCCCTCCATGGCGGATGAAGCATGGCCCACGATTGGACGCCCGAGTTATCCAGGGTAACTCGGGTCCGGGGTAACTCGGGCTTGGATTCCCGAAAAAGGAACCCGAGTTAGCCCTGACCCGAGTTCCCCCTGATGATTCGGGGCTCTGGACGCCCGAGTTATCCGGGGTAATTCGGGTCCGGGGTAACTCGGGTTTGGATTCCCGAAAAACGAACCCGAGTTATCCCTGACCCGAGTTACCCCTGATGATTCGGGGCTCTGACACGAGGCTTCGCAGGGCCTGGGGGGTCGGGGACGACGCCGGCCCCATGGGGGAATAGATCTGAAGCAGCGCGCGCAGTGGGCGCTCTCGACGAGGACGCGCCAACCAATTCAGGCCGCAAGCTTTGCCGAGGGAGGTCGAGCTTAGCATCTCCCCTCCTTCGAGGATTACCCCGACTGCAACCTAGGAAAAAGTGGAGCTGTCGGGGCGAAGGGCTCGCTGAGCGGCTCAGCCTCCTTCGCCTTCGGCCACCTGTCTCATGGCATCCCCAATCTGCAGGTCGCCAAGCGGACCCTCCCTGTCAATGGTGCCGCGGGCCGCCACGGCGTTGCTGCGCGCTCGGGTAGCTGGCCGTTGCTCAACAGCTCCTTCGGCCCCGAACAGAGACCGCGCAAACATTTTAGGATTGCCAGGACTGGGTCGGCGAATGCGTCGTTTTGCCTCCGTCACTCTATCGGCGACGCCCCTCCGAGATAATGGCAGCGAGCTCGCAAGTCTACCCGGCGATCTCCGAGCCACAGCGGTCTTCGACACTTGCTTTCTGGATGTCGTTGGTCTCCTGGGCGGCGGTGCGTCCTTTTGGCGAGTTGCGCGCCCAGAACAGCTCTGCCCCATCTCCTGGGCTCGCGGATCTCCGGGC